>OZ038312.1:13531247-13547870 GCA_964035775.1 Osedax frankpressi | reverse complement strand
ATATATATATTTATATATATAATATATATATATATATTTATATATAAATATATATATATATATATATATATATATATATATATATATATGAATATATATATATTTATACATATGTATATATTTATAAATACATATATGCGAATGTGTATATCTGGTAAATATAATAAATACTTCATATTCTTTTTTCTTTCGAGATTTGTATTATGTTATCATAATATTTTAACAATGAACATTACAAACAATTACACTTACACTACAAACAATACTTAAATATTGCTTTAATTTTATGACGACGATTGCTTTTCACTAAAGTATACTAGAATATTGAAAATATTTAAATATACTATATATTATATAATTATCCGGTTCTATTCATGGGGACACTTAATCCCTGAGCATAATAATGCCTGATTCAAGTTATTAATTCATATGAAGTAACGCATAAGCTGTTTCCAGTTTAATTATGTAAATATTACAAAATGTATATATATAATATATAATATATATATTTCCGGTAACAATTATTGTTTATATACAAATTCGATATTTCGCACATATATTCTTCGTATTCAGGGTTTTTTAGAAAATTAATTATAAAAACAAATGCTTATTAAATATTGCTAGAGTTATTTGAGTATATAGTTATGGTAGATATACTATTTAGTTAGTAATGATTTACACTAACAGTATTGATAAATCGCAGACATATTATATAATTAATTTATTACAACTATAGACTAATGCAACCATTCTAATTATTAATTATTAATTATTAAACTTTAAAATACTAATTAGTCTTGGTCATGTTATCGTATTATAAATAGTTAAGGATTTATAATTTATAATATATAAAATAATATATAATCGTTATAATTTGTTATATCATGCTATATAACATTCCTATAGTATTTTCATTCATTTCATGCGATGATCAATTAAATCAAAATACTTATACTATCACAATCTCTATATATAAGTATACTCAATAATGTATCACAATTAATTCACATATCAAGTACATTATTCTTGTATTAAAGGTAAATAAATATATATTTAACCGAAGGGGCAATGCTATTATATTAGAATGTTGTGATGTGGTGAATTGTATTATAATAGAAATATTAGCGGTTGCAATTAAATCCTTTCCTGTTAAATCGCAATTATCGAGCTAACGCTACAGTAGGGGCGTGGTTTACCATGATGGGCGTTTTTCTTGTGAAGGGGTGTGGTTTACTATGGTAGGATTATTTTCTTGTTGTGGGCGTTAAATAATAACACCGAATGATCTTAACGCATATCCGTTACTATATATATCAACGATTCAGTTATTGGATTATGCAAGGATTCGAGCAATACCACATAATTGTATAGCAACTTATGGAACAATAATATTATTATAACCTTATTGAACCTGTCACCCCTACAGATTACGTAATAGTAATAAGAAAACTTATGTCGGCTGTAATGTCATAATCTCAAATATGTTATTATAAATATCACAATATACACTATTTTTTACATACTTTAGCAATGTTAAATGAATGCAATTTAATATTTTAATTAACATTGGATGATATATCAATATGTGTTCAATAATTAGTAGTTAATCATTTTAATTACATAACCAAAATCAGGATATAGCTACTGGTTACTAAATACATAGTACACTAATTATAATAATCAATTCAATATAACGGTACTTATAAGAATAAAATGCATGATGTAACAGTACAATTAATTATAATAAGTAATCAATATAAATACATGCAAAAGGCAATTATTCTGAGAATTACTATAATTAACAGTTTGGTGCAAAATAAGTATACAGATATATAATATATGGTAATAATATATATTATCTCTAAATCTATTAATAATACATAAATAATATATATATATAGTATTAAGAATTATATTATATATTACATCGTGACATGATATAATACTAATATATAATGATATTGCATCATATATATATTAATTAGATAATCATTTGTTTTGTATAGTATATATATTATTTATAATATATAAAATATTATATTTAATACTATTATTATACTGTTATATAATAAAAGCACTGTTATTTGCTTAGTTAATATATAACTAACATTACTAATCATATATGTACATATATATATATATATATATATATATATATATATATATATATATATATTATAATGATTAATAACTTTTTACATACCACTTATTTATACTAAATAGTATGTTATTATATCGATAATATTACTAAATATAATATAGTCATATGTCTATATGTCTATATGTTTATATGACATTCTAGTATCATACTTATAATATACTAATATTATATTATATTATAATATATTATATAGCTATTATATAATATTACACTATATGATATATTATACAGGCGTGCTTTTACGATATCGTAAAAGATTAGAGATTATCGTCAAGTAGCAACATTATCACATTACACTCTCTTCGCCGATAATCGTTCTTCTTTATAGAGAATCATTAATCATTATGTAATGTGATTTCTAGGATTGCATAATGGGATGACGAACGTTATTGGCTGGGCGTAAAGCCGAAAGTGGCGTGTGACGAGTGGCGGGCGTTTCGTGGGCGGGCGATGAAAGCCTATCACTTACATTAATCAATCAGTGTCACCGTATACGAATGTAGCCGTAGAGCGGTTAAGATGGCAGCTCGTTTAATTGAAAATCGTGCTAATTGTTCTGACGAGTATACGACAATAGCGTGATTGTCTTACTGGCCAGGGGTTATCGCTTAGGTCGAGGTTAAAGGTTACGTATTGTCACTCAGAGTTAAACGCTCAATACCTCATGTACTCAGAGAATCAAGTAGCTAAATAAAGTAGTTACCCTTAATTAATTGTCACTTATAAAATATAAACATTCACTTTCTCTCCTTTAGTTAGTGGTCAATAGTTAGGAATAATATCAAGAGGTTAGAAGTTTTAATTTCTACAAATTTAAAGTATTTTTTATCACATATTTGGCTGAATGCGATTACATGGGATTGATCTTCAATTTAATAGTAAATAGATAATATCAGTATAAGTCATTATTAATTAGAGGTCATTAATCGTTGGAGTCTTTAATCATTGGAGTTCATAGAATGCTGGTCAATAAAGGTCATTTAATTCATAGAGGTCATACTGGTCAATAAAGGTCATTTACTCAATAGAGGTCATAATTGTCAATTCCGTTATTTCAATTGCAAGTCGATATTTTGCTTTGTTACTGTGTCGCTTTAAATGACCATTGATCGTCTCAGTTCTAATTAATTATGACGCAATAGTCGCGAAACTTATTGCGTAATCGCAGTTGAAAATCTGTTTGCGATTTAAATAAATTACGCGATGAGATAGAGTTTGCTATTTGAAAACGGATTGCGATATCTGATTAATACTTTATAGTGTACACGCTAACTGTAGGCAAACACATCTATTATATACAGACAATAGGGGCATCACCTTATGTTATAATTTCATATATGCGATGCTAAATGCAACTGATTTTCTATTGTTAGATAATGTGAATATATGCAACAATACAGCCACTTTATTATGGTAACTCAATACATATCTTCTATGATACGACAATATTATCTAAACACGCGTTGTGTATAATGAACACTATGTTAATATACTATTATCAAAACTAATTATATTTTAAATAATAATAATCTAGGTTTACATTGCTTTATTATATCGTTGATTTAAAAAACTTATACAATTAAATCGACCTATTAAACGTTGAATTAATATTATAGTTAGACATTTTCAAATTATAAGAAAATAGTTTACTTCTGATAATAATAAATGCAAAATGTATAATAACACTTCTATTATATTTTAAATATATTCAATATAAACATACTCAAGTACTAAAATCCACACACAAATGCACACACACACTCACACACACACACACACACACACACATATATATATATATATATATATATATATATATATATATATATATATATATATATACGTATCTATATACGTATCTATATACGTATCTATATATGTATCTATATACGTATCTATATACGTATCTATATACATTATTTAATGATTAAATAATTACCATTATCGTTATCCATTTAACTTATTTAATTAAAATTGTTATACTTTTGTTTTGTATTTTCAAAATAATAAATATTTAGAATTATAATTTGTGATACTTTTATTTTATATTTAAAATCATAAATGAGCTTATTAATTAAAAAAAGTTGAATTTGAAGAATAGTTTCTCGATTTAATTTCAAGATCCTATTTGATATATCTAATATATAATAACATATATGGTAATATCAATAATCAATGTTAAATCAATAAACGATATCAATATAAATATAATTATAAAATCAGAAATGCTACTATATGATTTATTGTAAAAGTATTGGGATGTAACTATCTGTAATAATATTTGCGTTAACCGGACATTATAATGATATATGTTATATTATATTACATTTGTATTTATTGTATGTACATGATTAGAACTGAGGTACCGTTACATTGCAACCAACCAAGTAAATGTATTACGATATCGGATAAGCTATACCTGGACTAGCCGATTCCGCATGTAAATGATATAATCAGATACTACCCTTGCAATATTCGCAGTTCAATCATATAATAAGTGCCGCTACTCTATGCCGCTACTGTATGCTGCTACTGTATGCCGATACTGTATGCCGATACTGTATGCCGCTACTCTATGCCGCTACTCTATGCCGCTACTGTATGCCCCTCTGTATATCGCTACTGTATGCCGCTACTATATGCCGCTACTGTATGCCCCTCTGTATATCGCTACTGTATGCACCTCTGTATACCGCTACTGTATGCCGATACTGTATGCCGATACTGTATGCCCCTCTGTATACCGCTACTGTATGCTGCTACTGTATGCCGATGCTGTATGCCGCTACTGTATGCCCCTCTGTATACCGCTACTGTATGCGGCTACTGTATGCCGATACTGTATGCCGATACTGTATGCCCCTCTGTATACCGCTACTGTATGCGGCTACTGTATGCCGATACTGTATGCCGATACTGTATGCCCCTCTGTATACCGCTACTGTATGCCGCTACTGTATGCCGCTACTGTATGCCGATACTGTATGCCGCTACTGTATGCCGATACTGTATGCCGCTACTGTATGCCGCTACTGTACGCCGCTACTGTATGCCACCACTGTATGCCGATACTGTATGCCGCTACTGTATGCCCCTCTGTATATCGCTACTGTATGCCGCTACTGTATGCCGCTACTGTATGCCGCTACTGTATGCCGCTACTGTATGCCGCTACTGTATGCCCCTCTGTATATCGCTACTGTATGCCGCTACTGTATGCCGCTACTGTATGCCGCTACTGTATGCCGCTACTGTATGCCGCTACTGTATGCCGCTACTGTATGCCGCTACTGTATGCCGCTACTGTATGCCGCTACTATATGCCGCTACTGTATGCCGCTACTGTATGCCGCTACTGTATGCCGCTACTGTATGCCGCTACTGTATGCCCCTCTGTATACCGCTACTGTATGCGGCTACTGTATGCCGATACTGTATGCCGATACTGTATGCCCCTCTGTATACCGCTACTGTATGCCGCTACTGTATGCCGCTACTGTATGCCGCTACTGTATGCCGCTACTGTATGCCGCTACTGTATGCCGCTACTGTATGCCGCTACTGTATGCGGCTACTGTATGCCGATACTGTATGCCGATACTGTATGCCCCTCTGTATGCCGATACTGTATGCCGCTACTGTATGCCGATACTGTATGCCGATACTGTATGCCGCTACTGTATGCCGATACTGTATGCCGCTACTGTATGCCGCTACTGTATGCCGCTACTGTATGCCGCTACTATATGCCGCTACTGTATGCCGCTACTGTATGCCGCTACTGTATGCCGCTACTGTATGCCGCTACTGTATGCCGCTACTGTATGCCGCTACTGTATGCCACCACTGTATGCCGCTACTGTATGCCGCTACTGTATGCCGCTACTGTATGCCGCTACTGTATGCCGCTACTGTATTTGCAGTAGATCGTCACATGCAATAGTTTCGCCCGTACGCACCGCTCCGCTGGAAACCGTGGCCCACCAATATGTTATACCTCTATGGCGCGCACTGCAATTCCGTTGCCCCATCCCGTGCACCCGCTCACGAAGGGCAACTACTGGCGGAGCAAAGATCACAGGCCACTCCGTCGCCGTCCGTTACCCCACTCGGCTACCTGTAATTAGCCACCCCACCCGTGGAGCTATCGATTACAGAGCCGGTAAATAGGAGGGGGCGTGGCCTATAGCAACGCAGGGAATGACCGACACATAAACGATGGCCACTTAGGGTTGGTGGCGTTTATGTCTCCGCCAAATCGTCACAGGGAGAGCCTATTAATTAAAATCATCTAGACGATCATTTAGTATGACCGGTTAGGGTCGGGTCAACGAGAGCTTGCCTCTAAATAGCTGTGTAGATATCGCTATTGGTGCCTAAATCTCAGCTATACCGGATGTAACTGAGGTAGTATATAGATATACACAATGACAATGATAATAAAAGGTAAGATAGCTCAATGATAGATGATAGTCTGTGCCAAACACATCAAATTTAACCTAACATTTAACCTAAGCTTTAATATAACCTTTAACCTAATATTTAACCTGACATTTAACCTAACATTTAACCTAACATTTAACCTAACATTTAACATAACATTTAACCTAACAGTTAACCTAACATTTAACCTAACATTTAACCTAACATTTAACCTAAAATTTAAACTAACATTTAACCTAACAGTTAACCTAACATTTAACCTAACATTTAACCTAACATTTAACCTAACATTTAACATAACCTTTAACCTAACATTTAACCTAACATCTAACCTAACATTTAAGCTAACCTGTTAACCTAACCTTTAACCTAACCTTTAACCTAACATTTAATCTAACCTTTAACCTAACATTTAACCTAACCTTTAACCTAACTTTGAATATAACATTTAACCTATCATTTAATCCAACATTTAACATAACCATTAACATAAAATTTAACCTAACATTTAACCTAACCTTTAACCTAACATTTAACCTAACCTTTAACCTAACATTTAACCTAACATTTAACCTAACATCTAACCTAACATTTAACCTAACATTTAACCTAACATTTAACCTAACATTTAACCTAACATCTAACCTAACCTTTAACCCAACATTTAACCTAACATTTAACCTAACATTTAACCTAACATTTAACCTAACATTTAACATAACCTTTAACATAACATTTTCTTCGATATCGGCTCCACCCATGAATTCAATTATAAATTACAAATACAATTATCTCCTTTTAGTAAATATAATGTTTGCTAACTGTCTTTTACACTGAGCATATCGAACACGAGTTGGCATATATTGTAAACTGATTTAGATATAGATATGCTACGGTATTAAGAAATATGCACACTATACATTGCAGTGATATGATAACAATTATAACTTAGAGAGTAAAACAAATATTAAATACATTAAAATGCAAGTTCTGAGTATTTGTATATTGTAATTACAACTCGTTTTATATTTGATAGAATTAGGAATTCAGTTTTCTACAATTTCAATTATTAAAACAAAATGTATTGCAAAATTTGGGAAAATACTTGTATTAATGTTAAGGTATTAATGTGTATTATAATGTATAGTTATAATGTATAGTTATAATGTATAGTTATAATGTTTAGTTATAATGTATAGTTATAATGTATAGTTATAATGTATAGTTATAATGTATAGTTATAATGTATAGTTATAATGTTTAGTTATAATGTATAGTTATAATGTATAGTTATAATGTTTAGTTATAATGTATAGTTATAATGTTTAGTTATAATGTATAGTTATAATGTTTAGTTATAATGTATAGTTATAATGTATAGTTATAATGTATAGTTATAATGTATAGTTATAATGTTTAGTTATAATGATAGTTATAATGTATAGTTATAATGTATAGTTATAATGTATAGTTATAATGTATAGTTATAATGTATAGTTATAATGTATAGTTATAATGTATAGTTATAATGTTTAGTTATAATGTTTAGTTATAATGTATAGTTATAATGTATAGTTATAATGTATAGTTATAATGTATAGTTATAATGCATAGTTATAATGTATAGTTATAATGTATAGTTATAATGTTTAGTTATAATGTATAGTTATAATGTATAGTTATAATGTTTAGTTATAATGTATAGTTATAATGTATAGTTATAATGTATAGTTATAATGTATAGTTATAATGTATAGTTATAATGTTTAGTTATAATGTTTAGTTATAATGTATAGTTATAATGTATAGTTATAATGTATAGTTATAATGTATAGTTATAATGTATAGTTATAATGTATAGTTATAATGTATAGTTATAATGTATAGTTATAATGTATAGTTATAATGTATAGTTATAATGTATAGTTATAATGTTTAGTTATAATGTATAGTTATAATGTATAGTTATAATGTTTAGTTATAATGTATAGTTATAATGTTTAGTTATAATGTATAGTTATAATGTATAGTTATAATGTATAGTTATAATGTTTAGTTATAATGTATAGTTATAATGTATAGTTATAATGTATAGTTATAATGTATAGTTATAATGTATAGTTATAATGTATAGTTATAATGTATAGTTATAATGTATAGTTATAATGTTTAGTTATAATGTTTAGTTATAATGTATAGTTATAATGTATAGTTATAATGTATAGTTATAATGTATAATTATAATGTATAGTTATAATGTATAGTTATAATGTTTAGTTATAATGTTTAGTTATAATGTTTAGTTATAATGTATAGTTATAATGTTTAGTTATAATGTATAGTTATAATGTATAGTTATAATGTATAGTTATAATGTATAGTTATAATGTATAGTTATAATGTATAGTTATAATGTATAGTTATAATGTTTAGTTATAATGTTTAGTTATAATGTATAGTTATAATGTTTAGTTATAATGTATAGTTATAATGTATAATTATAATGTATAGTTATAATGTATAGTTATAATGTTTAGTTATAATGTTTAGTTACAATGTATAGTTATAATGTATAGTTATAATGTATAGTTATAATGTTTAGTTATAATGTTTAGTTATAATATATAGTTATAGTATTTAGTTATAATGTATAGTTATAATGTATAATTATAATGTATAGTTATAATGTATAGTTATAATGTATAGTTATAATGTTTAGTTATAATGTATAGTTATAATGTTTAGTTATAATGTATAGTTATAATGTATAGTTATAATGTATAGTTATAATGTATAGTTATAATGTATAGTTATAATGTATAGTTATAATGTTTAGTTATAATGTATAGTTATAATGTATAGTTATAATGTATAGTTATAATGTATAGTTATAATGTTTAGTTATAATGTATAGTTATAATGTTTAGTTATAATGTATAGTTATAATGTTTAGTTATAATGTATAGTTATAATGTATAGTTATAATGTATAGTTATAATGTATAGTTATAATGTATAGTTATAATGTATAGTTATAATGTATAGTTATAATGTATAGTTATAATGTATAGTTATAATGTATAGTTATAATGTATAGTTATAATGTATAGTTATAATGTATAGTTATAATGTATAGTTATAATGTATAGTTATAATGTATAGTTATAATGTATAGTTATAATGTATAGTTATAATGTATAGTTATAATGTATAGTTATAATGTTTAGTTATAATGTATAGTTATAATGTATAGTTATAATGTATAGTTATAATGTATAGTTATAATGTATAGTTATAATGTATAGTTATAATGTATAGTTATAATGTATAGTTATAATGTATAGTTATAATGTATAGTTATAATGTATAGTTATAATGTATAGTTATAATGTATAGTTATAATGTATAGTTATAATGTATAGTTATAATGTATAGTTATAATGTATAGTTATAATGTATAGTTATAATGTATAGTTATAATGTATAGTTATAATGTATAGTTATAATGTATAGTTATAATGTATAGTTATAATGTATAGTTATAATGTATAGTTATAATGTATAGTTATAATGTATAGTTATAATGTATAGTTATAATGTATAGTTATAATGTATAGTTATAATGTATAGTTATAATGTATAGTTATAATGTATAGTTATAATGTTTAGTTATAATGTATAGTTATAATGTTTAGTTATAATGTATAGTTATAATGTATAGTTATAATGTATAGTTATAATGTATAGTTATAATGTATAGTTATAATGTATAGTTATAATGTATAGTTATAATGTATAGTTATAAAGTATAGTTATAATGTTTAGTTATAATGTATAGTTATAATGTATAGTTATAATGTATAGTTATAATGTATAGTTATAATGTATAGTTATAATGTATAGTTATAATGTATAGTTATAATGTATAGTTATAATGTTTAGTTTTAATGTGTAGTTATAATATATAGTTATAATGATTAGTTATAATGTATAGTTATAATGTGTAGTTATATTGATTTACTTAATGATATAAATACATATGCTAATAAATGTATAGAATTTAATAATAACTTCATTATTAAATTATATTATTTAAATGATGTAAAAAGGATTTTATTCTGTAAAAAAGATTATATTCGATAAAACTCTCGTAAATTAAGATGGGATAGATATTCAAATGTTCAAAACAACTAAAGTTTGTAATTTAAATGATCGGTTTAAAAGGAATTTAAACATTTTCTGACTCCATACATAAATTCAAATGTTACTAAATCGACATTCATTTGTTGTTCACGTTTAAAATCTTATTTTATCTACCCGTCTCGTCATTCATCAAGTAAAGCCCAACATCATTAAATAAAATAAATATCATTATCCATCATTAAATATGCAAAATCATCAAGTAATTCGAAACTTAATAAAACATTTGTTCAAGTTATTTTCTTTTTTACATTTAGTAATTACTTTAATTTTAATTATAAAAATAGGAGAGCTCGTATAGGAATATTGGCATTATTGTATGACGTTATCTTAATTTATACATTTCAATATTTGTATATATATATACAAAATTATTATTCATCATTATAAGATATTAATTTTGCAACTTTTTGGTAATTTTAGATTTGTTTACGACTATTATTAACTATTATTAATAACAAGTTATTAAGATTTCTACTATTTCGATTAAAACTCAGTATATCAGTGAGTAATATTTACGATGTTATTTATTGATAAAATATCAATAAGTTCATATATTAATATAGATGTTATATACTAATAAAAACATGTGTCGAAAAAGTTATAATCGTTAAATATAATTTACAATAATATAATATTTATATTGCTTAGTGATAATACATTTAATTAGTTGTTAAGTTATAAATACCATAATAATTTATGTATATATTAATATATATTAATAAAGAAATTAATAAGTGTCGTTATACCCAATAAACAGTATACATTAATATATTTAATAAATCGTTTCACATGATATGCAAAATATGCTGTCATTACATAATTTGTATTTTAGCATTTCAAATCATTTTAATAAACTTTACATCGCTGTATTTTCTGGGAGATTATTCAAAACATATTGCAAATAATCTAAACAATGGAAAATATTTGTAATTATTCCATTAAAATAAAAGCATTTAAACCAAACTGAATAGTTTGTGAATCGAAGTGTACAAAGAGAAAGCCTTTCTATAAAATTAGTTTCATTAATTTAATGCTTCTATATTGATTTTTAAATGGACTTTGGGGATTTATGGCTGTGAATTAATCTGTTGACTTTATCAAATTGTTGTCAATATATATTTCAAGTAATATTTTATTAGAATCTGAGACAATGTTCTCAGATTGAACCTTTGTTGCCTGACGAAATAAATATTTCTTGGTAACATTGTAAATATTTGATATATATTATTAATTATCTTTTTATTATTCAAAAGAGTCGTTGCCATATATTAGCATCAGCTCAAACTTTGAAACTTAATCTAATTGAAATGTAAGTATGTTTAGATATATTTGATAAAAAGTTTAATATCTTATATTTTAATGATACAAATTATATATAAATATTTCATAATATTATTAATTTTATTAAATAATTTACTCATGTTTATAGATATATATTTTATAACAAACGTTAAAATGTACTAATATTCCAATAATAGATCTGTACTTTTATATTGTTTTAAACTCTGTAATCATATATTTAAATTCTACTTGTAAAATTCAAATATATATATATGCTCGTGTTCGTATCTAATATCTTTATCATATATGAAAATTACTATAAACAGAAATTTCTTTATATATTTCTTTAAAGCTAAATAGTTTATTCATAATTTAATACAATTAATAAACGTTATTTGGTATTATATAGGTAATGTGTATGCGAGTGTGTGTGTGTGAGTATGTATGTATGTGTGTGCGTATGTGTGTGTATTTATATGTGTGTCTGCATATATATATATATATATATATATATATATATATATATATGTAATCAATAGATTATGAGTTGTATACACATTTAGAAGACTCAATAAAACTCAATAAAAAATCGCTGGTCATTTAAAAATTATTATACATTTAAACTGTTGATGTTATAAACAAAGGTTATTATCATTGATTTATAAAATTAGTAATACATTGTAAATATATTAATAACACTATAATAATAATCTACGTATAATATCATATTCCAAATAATAACAAGAACTTAATATTTTCGATAAACCAATAATAGACTATTTATATATATTGCAATACTTATAAAAAATGTGAACTTGTTTCTCTATCTCTCTCTCTTCATGTATATATATATAAATATGTGTGTATATATATATATATGTGTGTGTGTGTGTGTGTGTGTGTGTGTGGGAGTGGGTGTGGGTGTGGGTGTGTATATGTGTGTATGTGTGTGTGTGTGTATGTGTGTGTATGTGTGTGTGTGGGTGTGGGTGTGTGTATATGTGTGTGTATGTTTGTGTGTGTGTATGTGTGTGTGTGAATATATCTCCTACTCTTGAGAGAAATATTTAACACAAATATATATATATATACATATATATATATATATATATTTGTTAACTATATAATGTATATTTGACAATAAAAATGTATAATTGTTACTACATTTTATTTATATATAGTAATACAAGTTTCCTGTATTTCCATTCCATAGTCGGCTATTATAATCAAAATATTGACTTTTTTGATCAACCCACTTCTCTCTCTCTCTCATATTTCCTTCAGTATGTTCTCAGCTACTTCCTCGCAGGTATCTTCACAGACGTTTTACTGGATAACCTAATGGACATTCTTCCTTGACATACTGCAGATTTATTTGTTGATTTACATCGTCTTTTCATTTTTACAAGTGACGAAGATCTAAGAGATTTCATTTTCAGCAGATTCCACTTCTTAGAACTAATTGACATACGTTTTATTTTATTTTTAGAGTTATTTATTCTAGTTTTTGGTTTTACAGATTTAGTATTACCTAATCGTTTTCGATTACAATATTTCTTTATCGAGATCGATCTCGAATTAACTCTTTTTAACTTGATACATGTAGGATTTTGCTTACTCGCTTTTGAATTAGATTTATTTCTATTGCTCATTGAATTAATGTTTATTAAACATCTGGGTATCTTTTTAGTATATCTAGATCTAGATTGTATACTTCTCGATGTATTTCTATTTCTCATAGTATTATTGTTCAAACGTCTTAATTTCTTCTTAATTGAGCCAGATCTGGATAGTTTCTTAGTCGATCTTGAAATGGATGTTTTACTTCTTGACTTAATTATATTTCTCTTATTTTCAGATTTTAAAAATCTAGATTTCCTCTTCATTGACTTTGATCCTGATTTATTACTTTTAGATCTATTTATATTTAAACTAGACTTCACACGTGTAGATTTAATAGATTTGCGCCCTATATTTTTTGAAGATAGTGAATTTGATTTTAACATTTTGTTTCGTTTATTGAGTTTTTCATGTTTTCGAATTACTTTTGGTCGTGAAGCTACTATTTTAGATTTATTATTTTTAGATTTAACTAAACGACGTTGCGATAAACGAGGCGTTATTGTAGAATGACTAGCAGCTCTTAGACTAGACGAACTTCTGCTGCGAGTATCGGACGGATAAACGGATCTAGTTGAACGTAATTGCGACGTACTGAGAACTAAACCGCTGTTCATGGAATTTTGATTTTTCTTATTGCAATCATAACTGTTGTCCCTAGAACTCCTGAAGTCTTCGCTATTTCGATTCATCAGCTCTCCCATGGCGCCCAGTAATCCCTCACGGTCGTGCTTGGATATCTGCATACTCGATGTAGTCGATTTCTTATTCTTTACAGGTGCCATTTCCGAATTCAAGTTACAATGTTTACGATATGTATAGTTTTAAGAGATGATTAGTGTAGTTTAGGAGTGAGTTTGAATTTTTTTTAATTTAACGATATTGAATTAAAATAAATGATTTAATAATAACAATTAATAAATATTTAATAACTATCAATTAGCAAATTTTTAATTATTATATTTACATTAATTAATTTATAAATTTAGATTTAATTAAAAGTATGAAAATCCTAATAAGGTATTTTAGGATATTATTGTTCTGTTAAGCTGCTTTCAGGTATGTTAGGTTAGAAAATTCGACGTAATGCTTATAGAGAGACATTTAATTTTCTGATTCATTTATATTTTCACGAAAAAAATACAAGTATTTTGTAAGAATAATTTATTAAATAGACTTTATTGTATATTATTTATAAATCATTATTGATATGTAAATATTTTCGTTTTTTCGAATTAGAAATATTATTATATATAATTATTATAAATAATTTAAAATATTTTTTTAATATATTCAATATTACTACAATATATATTAAAATAATAATAATAACAAATACAATATTTTAGTTTTTTTTAGTCTAAATTGATTTAACTAACTAGTCAAAGTGATTACATAATTATGTAATAACTATTGTGCTTATTATATATGAAATATCTATCAAGTGATATCAGATGTGCATGGAAACACAATAAGTATAACTATTTATGTATCTAGTCCCCTTATCCATTGTAATGTAAAATATATTGGATTATATCAATGATGATAATAATATGTATTATTAAGTCATAACTTATATATATATATATATATAATATATATATATATATATATATATATATATATATATATATATATATATTAATAATTAATAATTTAATAATAGAAATTTCAAAAATCGCAATTAATTGTATTACTACAAAACGTATAATTGTACTATTTTCTAATCAAAAATTACTAATATGATTAATTAATTTAAATATTTATTCAAATATATGAAAATCATAAATCGAATGCCAGCAAGTAAACTAATGATATGACTATATTTGACAATAAATTAAACTCTGGTAGTTATTATTAACTATAGTACATTATTACATTACATTATTACATTACATTATTACATTACATTATTACATTACATTATTACATTACATTATTACATTACATTATTACATTACATTATTACATTACATTATTACATTACATTATTACATTACATTATTACATTACATTATTACATTACATTATTACATTACATTATTACATTACATTATTACATTACATTATGACATTACATTATTACATTACATTATCACCCGATGTCCCCAGATTTTCCTATGCACCTATGCACCTATGCACCTATGTACCTATGCACCTATGCACCTATGTACCTATGTACCTATGCACCTATGCACCTATGCACCTATGCACCTATGCACCTATGTACCTATGCACCTATGCACCTATGCACCTATGCACCTGTGATTACGCTGCTATAACTTTCGCCATATGTTGGGATATATAAATGTCGGACCAGCTACCGTTACATAACCGCTTACCTAATTGCTCTCCAGCATTTGATTATCTAACTACATGTTCACTATTGTCCATGACCTATTCTTGTTTAAAATATGTTTAAATCTGTAATGTTTTCTATGTGATATATATAATTAGACCATCAAATCGCTGCAACCAATTATCATTACACAGTTACGATTTTACTAAACTGGTATATTATTGAATATAGAAAATCGTGACCATTTGTATTCTCTTACTAAACTTGGAGACCTTGATGATATTAATTTAAATATCAACTATTAACAATAGCTATCAAATGTAAAGTATATAATATAATTTATTATTAATGGCTATTAATTACTTAATTTTAATGTAATTATCATAAGTCGTCTTTATTTATAAATTAATGTAATACAAATCTAAATTGATGTATTCTAATATATATATTTACGGTATACTGAATGCTGGTTTACAGTAAATGAGTATTTTCTAAAATATTATTTAAAGTAAACTTACATCGAACTGCTTGACAACATTGCATTTAGAGAAATTAGTTTTAGACGTAAATGCATCTATAACTATATTAATAAAGTATATAGCTAGCGTATTATAACG
>OZ038312.1:13516247-13526247 GCA_964035775.1 Osedax frankpressi | reverse complement strand
ATCTCAAAGCAAAATCGCGTGGCATGATTTCGATCGAAAAACTCTGCATCAGTTCTGGAGGTTTCGTTTACAGCCTATATTGGCATCTCAGTTACACTAGAAGTTGTATCAATACAATGAAAGACACATTACGATTGAAATTATTCGAAATTTACTTATTTCGTCTTTTTATCACGATGTATAATCATACAAATGTTGGCTAATATTTACTATAATTATATTATATTTTCTATATATATAATATCTATGTATATATACAAATATATCTAAATATAGTATAATAGTCATATAAAAAATGTCAATAAAAATTGTTCTATATTATAAGCATACTATAATATTATATAATAGCATTAAAGTAACTACAATAGTATAATTATTTTTCGAACATATCCTGCCGGAATGTGTATTTTAATCAGTAAATAATATTTTCTATGGTTATAATTGATAATCTATTCAATAAATTACAATTTGTATAAGTTATTGGCATTATTTCTAATTAATAAAAAATATATAAATATTACTTTCAATTGCTTATTTATTTTTTCTGAATATACTTTAAATATACATTGAATATATAATAAATATATATTAAATATATATACAGTAAATATATTTAACCATAGATGATTTTATTGTTTATCTTTATTCAATTGTTCTTTATCATTATCAGTTTTATTTTCCCCTATTTCAGATATATTTTCATTTTCACTTTTATGACGATACATATTTCCAGTTGTTCCTTCTCTCATAGGGATTATCATTTCTTCGGTGCTTGCAATTGAAGTTTTCTTAATCTCAATATCCACCATTGAGCATATATCTTTATCATCTATGATTCCGTTATTGCATTCTCTTTTATTATCTATAGTTTCGATCACGAGTTGCTCTTTTGACTGCAATCCGTCAGCTTTTTCAGCAGGTGCTATTATTAGTTCACCGTTATGATTATTGCCAATTATATTACCGATATACTTAGATTTATTGTGAAGAGATATTTGCGAGATTGTTCCTAGAGAATTTGTGTTTTCTTGATGCTTTTCCTGTAATGGGTACGATTCTCTTTCTATTATTATTGATTTATAGGAGGCTGTCAAATGAGTATTATCCAACGGAATCTGTTTTTCATTTGTATCATGATTACCTGGGAAAATGCTATTTTCTCCAATCCTACTCCCGTTATCAGTTTTCATTTGGGAAATTTTTACTTTATTTTCGAATCCATCGGAATTAAAATGTTCTTCTTTATTCTGTTTTTCAATCCCATTCTCCTTATTATCTACATGATCATCTGTGTACTCTTCATTATCTTCTTTATACCCTTCCTTAGTCACTTGCATATTATGCTCTATAGTTTTTTCCTTAATAAGTTCCTTATTGATATATAGATCATTATGTCTATTATATTGCTTATTAATCACTACCAAGTTTTCGTCTGCATTATCTTTTCTATTATTTACTATAATATCTTCTCTGTTATTTAATACACTCTCTTCTCTGTTGTGTAATACACTATATTTGCTATTATTTACTGTACTATCTTCTCTGTTGTTTAATACACTATATTTGCTATTATTTACTGTACTATCTTCTATGTTGTTTACTATACTATCTTCTCTGTTGTTTAATATATTATCTTTTCTGTTGTTTACTAAATTATCTTTTCTGTTGTTTAATATACCATCTTTTCCATTATTTACTATACTGTGTTTTCTGTTGTTTACTAAATTATCTTCTATGTTCTTTACTATACTATGTTTTCTATTGTTTACTAAATTATCTTCTATGTTCTTTACTATACTATGTTTTCTATTGTTTAATAAATTATCTTCTATTTTATTTACTATATTATCTTCTATGTTCTTTACTATATTATTTTCTATGTTATTTACTATATTATCTTTTCTGTTGTTTACTAAATTAATACTATCTTTTCCATTATTTACTATACTATCTTTTCTATTATTTACTATATTATCTTCTATGTTGTTTAATATATTATCTTTTCTATTATTTACTATATTATCTTCTATGTTATTTACTATATTATCTTTTCTGTTGTTTACTAAATTATCTTCTATGTTATTTACTAAATTATCTTCTATGTTATTTACTATATTATCTTTTCTGTTGTTTACTAAATTATCTTCTATGTTGTTTAATATATTATCTTTTCTATTATTTACTATATTATCTTCTATGTTATTTACTATACTATCTTTTCCATTATTTACTATACTATCTTTTATATTATTTACTATATTATCTTCTATGTTGTTTAATATATTATCTTTTCTATTATTTACTATATTATCTTCTATGTTATTTACTATACTATCTTTTCTATTATTTACTATATTATCTTCTATGTTGTTTAATATATTATCTTTTCTATTATTTACTATATTATCTTCTATGTTATTTTCTATATTATCTTTTCTGTTGTTTACTAAATTATGTTCTATGTTATTTACTAAATTATCTTCTATATTATTTACTATATTATCTTTTCTGTTGTTTAATATATTATCTTCTATGTTGTTTAATATATTATCTTTTATATTATTTACTATATTATCTTCTATGTTATTTACTATACTATCTTTTCTATTATTTACTATATTATCTTCTATGTTGTTTAATATATTATCTTTTCTATTATTTACTATATTATCTTCTATGTTATTTACTATACTATCTTTTCTATTATTTACTATATTATCTTCTATGTTGTTTAATATATTATCTTTTCTGTTGTTTACTAAATTATCTTCTCTGTTGTTTAATATATTTTCTTTTCTATTATTTACTATATTATCTTCTATGTTATTTTCTATATTATCTTTACTGTTGTTTACTAAATTATCTTTTCTGTTGTTTAATATACTATCTTTTCCATTATTTACTATACTGTGTTTTCTGTTATTTACTAAATTATCTTCTATGTTATTTACTATATTATCTTTTCTGTTGTTTACTAAATTATCTTCTATGTTATTTACTAAATTATCTTCTATGTTATTTACTATACTATGTTTTCTATTATTTAATATATTATCTTCTATTTTATTTACTATATTATCTTCTATTTTATTTACTATATTATCTTCTATGTTCTTTACTATATTATTTTCTATGTTATTTACTATATTATCTTTTCTGTTGTTTACTAAATTATCTTCTATGTTCTTTACTATACTATGTTTTCTATTGTTTACTAAATTATCTTCTATGTTCTTTACTATACTATGTTTTCTATTGTTTACTAAATTATCTTCTATTTTATTTACTATATTATCTTCTATGTTCTTTACTATATTATTTTCTATGTTATTTACTATATTATCTTTTCTGTTGTTTACTAAATTATCTTCTATGTTCTTTACTATACTATGTTTTCTATTGTTTACTAAATTATCTTCTATGTTCTTTACTATACTATGTTTTCTATTTTTTACTAAATTATCTTCTATTTTATTTACTATATTATCTTCTATGTTCTTTACTATATTATTTTCTATGTTATTTACTATATTATCTTTTCTGTTGTTTACTAAATTATCTTCTATGTTCTTTACTATACTATGTTTTCTATTGTTTACTAAATTATCTTCTATGTTCTTTACTATACTATGTTTTCTATTGTTTAATAAATTATCTTCTATTTTATTTACTATATTATCTTCTATGTTCTTTACTATATTATTTTCTATGTTATTTACTATATTATCTTTGCTGTTGTTTACTAAATTATCTTCTATGTTCTTTACTATACTATGTTTTCTATCATTTACTATATTATCTTCTTTATTATTTAATATATTATCTTCTATTTTATTTAATAAATTATCTTCTATTTTATTTACTATATTATCTTCTATTTTATTAACTAAATTATCTTCTATGTTCTTTACTAAATTATCTTTTCTGTTGTTTACTGTACTATAATTACTTTTATTTACTGTGATATCTTCTATGTTGTTTACTCTACTGTGTTTTCTATTATTTACTATATTATCTTCTATATTATTTACTATATTATCTTCTATGTTATTTACTATACTATCTTTTCTGTTGTTTACTGTACTATAATTACTTTTATTTACTGTGATATCTTCTATGTTGTTTACTATATTATCTTCTCTGTTGTTTAGTATACTGTGTTTTCTATTATTTACAATATTATCTTCTAAGTTGTCTACTATGCTATCTTTACTGTTATTTACTATATTATCTTTTCTATTATTTACTATAATATCTTCTATATTATTTACCTTGCTACTATTCTCATTTTCATTTTCTATATTTAGAATAATTGTAGTTGTAACGCTATTTCTTGTTATTGGTTTATCTTTTTTTACCACGGTTTTGGAGTTAGATATCTGCATTATTGTGTTCTGTGGCTTCATTTCTGGTTTATTGGTATTTAAGGGTACTACACTTTTATCTGTTGTTGGTAGATAGTTCGGAATATCAATTTTATCTTGGTCTGATTGTTTAACGGTTCCCAGCCCTACTTCGATAATGGGAGGTGTTATATTCCAATTAGCTGATTTAGCCGAGGGTGAGTTAACGTCGGAGAATAAACTCATCGGATTTGAAGTATGGATCGGGTTCAAAGGTGCCGAGGTATCTTTAATTAGGTCGTTTTTAGTAATATTAAAGGAGGTGACACTCGATATCACCTCGTTAGATGTTACCATCGCAGTGGAAACCGGCCTTTCACTGGCACCAACGTCTGTATCATCCCTAACAAGTTCGTGTACAATGTAGGGCGTCGAGTACATCGATTCGATTTGCTCGTGAAATTCCTGCAAAGCTCTGGCCCGATCCTCCTGCAACGAATGTCGAGCAGTCTTTAACAGCTGATCAGCCATTGCTGACTCAGAGCCTATGGAGCTTATCATCGGGTTGCTGAATTCATCCCAGGTGCTCGGCAATGCCTTGTTCATATCTGGAGTTAGCGATTTTCGGTGAATGTATACTGGATTCGACGGTTTAGTCGGGTAAACTTTGAAAGATCTGGGAGACGGTTTCTTACGTAATTCTATACTAATTTTAGACAGAGATGAGACGGGCGAATGATTAGTCTGTCTGGCTGTTGTTGTTGGTAAGGTGATTATCGGCGAGGATATAGGGGAGATTGTGGAAGTAGATGCAATAGTTTGATTTAGTGGCGGAAGACGAATGTGATTTTTCGCAGCGAAGCCTGGCGAATCTCTAATTGGAGTGTTCGTCCTTCCTTCAAATCGCTGTCGTTGTTCGTTCGCGCCATCGATGTTCCTGGAACCCGCCGCATGTCGCTTTTCAGATTTAGGTGTCGTTTCTTTTTGTTCAAAATACGCCGACTGCGAGGATTGCACGTCGCTAGATCGATTATCAGTAAGATGTATGCTCATCAACATATTTTCGCTCGAACAACTGTCAAATTTCCTATCCGGGTACTTTTCGATACCTCTAGCACACGAGAAAGGCTCCAATAAAGCGTCGTCGTCGTTGGTTTCATCGTCGCAATCCGACTCGTAGCTACTGACAAAATCGGTTGAATCGGTCGAATCGTCCGAATTATTCGGTTCCCGGAAACCATCGGGACGTACGGCGGACGGGTCGCCGACATCTTTGAGATGAAGGTAAGCTGCAACCGCAGATGCGTACGCGTCGCTTTCGGTGAGCTCTCTTGGTAAAATACGCGGAGAACCGGCTCCGCTACTTGTAATGTTGAACAGGCCGTCCTTGGAAGAGTGGCCCAAATGCTCAGCTGGCATCTTGTGTTTCTCTGCATGTTTACCGAGGTCATGCGTGGTGACGCGCGGTAATATTATAGGCACTGAGATTTATACGGCCGTAATATGTTGTGAGTTTGTGATTATGCTAATTTAAATTAGCATGTTCTAATTAGAATGTTATGGAAGAGTGGACTGTTTATGTATGTATCTAACTAGTAATTATATTGAGAAATCACAAAATACACGAAATCATCATATATACGAAAACACTATATACACGAAAACACTATATACACGAAATTACTATATATACGAAATCACCATATATACGAAAATACTATATACACGAAATTACTATATATACGAAATCACAAATACACGAAATCACTTATTTGACTTTGTTATTAATATCTATATGGAAATTAATTCAAGTTTGTGATAAATGCGTATTTGTAAATTAATAAAATTAATAAAATTAACATATATTCAAATTTACGAAAATGTAAATTGTTGTCAATTTAAATATTTATATAGTATGCAAGCCAGATGCTACCTAAAGCATGTCAGCTATATTAAGGAAGCTATGTCCTATCAAAATTGTATTATTAATTCGTTTTGATTAGTATTCTTTGTTCTCTATAACAATAACACTAGCTTAACACTAGCAAACACTTGTTTACGTATATAAATTACGTGTGTGAATTTTGATCGAGCTATATATAAAATCACTATTTTCAAAAATCATCTCATGTTCAAAAACATTCACTGTTTTACGCTTGATTCGCTACCAGCCAGTGTTACATTGGTTCATGCATTGCAAAATGTAGTGATATCAGCTACTTCAGTGACAATAATATCAAATATATAATAAAACATCATCAAATTCAAAATAATTCAACCTTGAATATATATCAAACATATTCGTTTTGATTTTATAATTTTAATTATGTAAAGATTTTAACATTAAAATGGATCTAAACAATTATATAACCATTAGAGTTAGCTTATTATCAATCTATGTGTATATTTGATGATATATTATAGAATTAATCAATATTCTATATATATCCGTATATGTCCAACGATGATAGTATTGACGGTTAATAAAAGCTATGTTTATAAATCATATATATGATTGATATAAATATTTTTGAAAGAATTCATTCTAAAATGTGACAATTAAGCTCGTGAGAAGAATTTAAGGTTGATCATAGAATTTATTTTCGCATATATACATTACTGTTATGTTCATAAGTAAGTTAACTAAATTAATATGTTCTTAATTTTAACAATTATGTTATAATAAAATAATAAGACATATTAATATTAAATATTACAGTAATTAATACAAATTATAATAAATATAATTGTATTCTATTTTTAAAAAAATATTAATATAATACATATTCATACATAATTGTTATTTTAATAAAAAGTATTAATAGCATACTTTAGGTGAATATCAAATATAAAACAGTAGTTTAGGTACAATAAATAAAATTAATTAGAGTATTATTTAATAGATTTTTTAAATGATTAATAACTAATATTAATAAATCAAATTTAAAATTAATACATAGACGTATCTATATTTCAAAGAGATGACGTTATTTATCATATAATACTTATACATAATCTACAGCATAATATACATACACATAATTTATACATAGAAATATATTGATGTGGAATTTTAAATTAAAAAATTAATGACATTTCACTTGAACGAATCCAAACATTACTGCCAACATTAACATTAATAGGTACACTAACTGATACTCAACACGATTGGTTTTCGGATATACTTTTACATATCTCTTACATATGCTAGTACCGTGAACGCACGGACCGATTAAACACACCGAGTAACTGCATTCGACATCCGTAGACATCCGTACACGCTTTCTAACGGCCTCACTAACTATAGCGGAAGCCTTTAGTACCGCACGATACCTCTGGCAACGGAGATGGACGATTCAATAAGCGATTGTCCTCGCTGCAATTTCGTCGTCGGATGCGTTCTTCTATGTCTACCATGTGGTCAAGGGTGTCCATCGGCTTTACGGCGTAGCGGAATTTAATCTTCGGGACCTTCATGAACTCCGGTTTCTTTATTGGGTGAGCTGTGCAAGTTAATTTTATATGTTAACTCAAATCTATATATATATATATATATATATATATATATATATATATACATATATATATATATATATATATATATATATATATATATTGAACTAAGAGTTGGGTATACTAATATATGTTGTATGTTATATTAATGGGTTATAGTGATAATACATGGGTTGGATGTCGGTGTTATACTAAACTATATATATATATATATATATATATATATATATATATATATATATACATATATTTATATGAATACTTCAAATGGTATATATAAGATACTTTAGTATTCAGTAATTTAAAATATTAATAATTAGTTAATATTCTGTATTATTGCGTAATAAGTACAGAGTGTTTTTTCCACTCGTTGATTAGATTTCAATTTGAGTTTGTAGTTAATTTTATATATGTTGACATTTCGTAAGCAGTCTTTTCTATTACAAATATGATACTTTATCTAATATACATAATATATAAAATAAATAATGTATATCATTAATGTGTATTAGAATTGATAAATATAAACTGAAATCTGAAATAATATAAAAAATATACGATATTTTGTATTATATAATAGATTAGTTTATATTAATTTTCCTATAATTCTGAACTATATTCATATATCATTATAATAAAACATATAAGATAATAATACTAAGCTACATTATATAGCATACATGGTATTTAAATAAATAACATGTATTATATAATGATTTGATCATGTTGTGATTTATGTTCTAAAAATAATTAAAATTGGTATAATATAATATATGTATTTAATAAATATAAAATATTTAAGAAAAGAAATAATAATAATTAAATAATATTTATCAAAGTTGTAAATTTATGTAGTAATAAATTATCAAGTAAATAGTGTTCAAATTAAAATTAAACACAAATTTGATGATATAAATATGTTATAAAACAATTAATATAGGGATGAATCTATAAGTTTAGTAAATCGTGTATGGACAAAGTAATCGATAGTTATATTAACAAATATAGTAAGTAGCGTACAATAAGTATTTGACATTCATTTAAAATAATTTATAAAAATATATCAATAAAATGTAGTTTTTTCAGGAATAATTAATCCCGATTACTAACTCAGTTTCACTGTTGGATTGGCAACGAATTTTTTATTACGGGCATATGGTTGTAGACCGAACATCGCGATTTGACTACAGACATCACGTTTCCTTGTCTCGATGCTCTCGGTGGTCAGAAGACGACGGCATAACAATGGAAACGGGCAACCATTGGTATCGACTGGTTGATGACCACGTTTGCATCGTTTTAAATCAATTCGTTTGTGTAGCGGATCCATTATAGTCTGTAATCAATTGAGAATATATATATCTTGTATAATTGTGTAATTTTTATATAAAATACTGTATTCATAATAAAATGTATTATTATAAACGAAGTATACGAAGTAATGTATACGAAGTATATACTATGCATTAATATATATATTTAATAAATTAATATTTATTTTAAACATTAAAATTGGCCAGAGAAATTATGCTTCGACATGTAAAGTTATTAAACTACAGGTAATATTTTATAATCCAATAACAAAATATACGTATACAAGAGTTCTACATATATAAATGTAGAACAGTGTTTTATTCGAAAAACTGAATATTTCATCATTATGAATTGAGATATTACGTAATAGTATAATTAACATGTGAACTCGGATATATATATTTGTCAAAGAATTTTAGCATGTGATGATTTTAAGTAATATTTCTAAAACCTGAAGGTACGAAGTCGTATTATTTTTAAACTTTGGGTACAAAAGATGATCATTTCGATCGTAGTCAAATTTAAATCTGGCGTTCTGTTTGATTTTATTTTTGTTGACCTGCCATGGATTATATAACATTTATTAAAATATTTGAGTAATACTGTAGATATTCATTTATATATATATATATATATGTATTGATTGTTAATTATAATTTTTAATACAGATTAAATATTGATATGTTAAGTAAATATTAAAGTTATTTTAATTGGACCGAAGTTCACTAACCTTCCACTGGCGCCTGTGCGTTTCAACCGGAAGTGTAGGGGGCATGTTGTCTAGTCGATTTTGTAAGTTATGGTTGCTAGCAGCTATCTTCAGAAAATGG
>OZ038312.1:13450730-13516047 GCA_964035775.1 Osedax frankpressi | reverse complement strand
ATAGGCGACTGTAGGATTAGCGTTATTAGCGAGGAAAACTGACCGGCGTACAATAGGCATTTGTGTGGTGAACGATTCGGAGAGATGTGTTGCATGGGTGATATGGCGAGGTGATGAGAGGTGAGTTGGTAGTGGTATGGGTGAATTTTGAAGAATTTACTTTACTTGTATACAAGTATATATATATATATATATATATATATATATATATATATATATAGTTCGTGCGTAATTCGACTGGTGAGAAGTTTGTGGCCTGCGATTGTGAAGTGTAATGAGTGGAGCTAATATATGCGAATTACACAACAAAGTTACTATATGCGCATGAACACGTCTTGCGCACGCGCAGGTTTTCTAGCCAGGGGTTGCTATGACAACGCGTACAATAAACGCTGGTTTCAAGAGGTCACCGTGCAGAGCAAGATTGTCGTTGAAATGGCGTTGAAGCACGTGCCGCGTATGAAAGAAGAGAAGATGAAATCATTCATTTATATCGACGTACGTATTGCCCGTGAAAATCGCGTATTCAACTCATGACTAAAATATAAATCAAGTATATACGTCTCCATATAAAGAAAGTGTATGCTTATCAATATTAACTATTATAAAAATTAAATCGTTAGTATTGATTAATAGATAGCATGGAGTGAGGGTTTAGTTCGGTTAAAGAAAAATTGAGACTTTCTGTATTGTTTCTTACATCCCATCGGATTTCATATACGAACTACAGTTATATTGAGTAGGTAATTGAGAATTCGGAGTCAGTCTGCGTATTCAGAAGTAAAACTTGGAATCAACTTTTAGAACGACTATACGAGGGATATATATATATATGTATATATAAGACTAGATTTGTATCTCATTGGTCCAGATTTTGAACTATATTCATTTAAAACAAATGTAAATAGAAATGCAGGAATAACTTATAGATGTCGGGTTCAGCAAGAGTTAACATCATTCTGAAGTAGGTTTAACTAATTACTTGAAGTAGATGTATTACTCGAGTTATCTGGATTGAATTAGTAACAAATCTCAATATTTATAATGATTCACATTTAGTTACTTTTAAATATACAATGGATATTAGAATATAGAACTGCCAGATCAATATAGTGTTCATCTAAATGTATTGAATGTCTATCATTATGATAGCATATTTTATATTAGAGATACAACATAAGATTATATCGAATTAGTTTATTTCGATTATTAATATTCATATTCTAATGAGTCGAGTACATTTTGGAGTTAATATTTCGCGTGCGGATATTTTAGACTTCTTGCAATCTCTAACGAGAAAATAAGGTCGAGATATCCACCGAAGAAACGTATCAGGCAAGTAATGGATACAACAATAATCTATATTTATATATTGTGCATTATATAATGTACTGTATATGGTGTTCAGTGTAAAAGATACAGTAGCATTACAAGAAGAATGTAGTTTTTTACAGAAAGGTTGTTTCAAGCCGCCGAATATATCGTTCAATATTCCCAGAACCAAACGACGTTCCGGAAATATTGAATAACATATGATCAATAGCGTTATATTAATCATTAATTAATAATTAAGAACCGTAGTTATGTATACGATATCGATAGCGAACAATCATGATGCAATAGTGTGCATTATATAAGTGTATGTAAATATATAATAGTCCAATTATATAATAGTAATGTCTACCATTGTTAATGCTATTTTTATCAAATATCCAAAATCATTATTTATTAAATGTACAGTACATTTATATCCACACGGTGTTTAGGGGCGTGGTAAATGAGTAGTAAGGGCGTGGCTAGCAGTATATGCCTTATGATGTGTAATCAAAATGTGCATATAACTTTATAGTAATGACTACTGTAAAATCTGGAGTATACTTTCAACTAGTAAATTAAAAACTTCAAATGTAAGCCTTGTTAGAACTTTAAGATATATAATTATTATAGAGATATTAATTTGAATTCTCTTATGTTCTCTATGTTGTTACCGATTAAATACTATCTTACACTAAACTGAAATATACATATAGAGGTCAGCAAATTAAACAATACTCACACATTGAAATCGTATAAAGCTTACACCTTCGCGCACATACACGTACACCACACTTAACCACGAACACCACTCACGCCCACATATCCTACTCATATATACCTCGCACTCCCTACACGCATACCGAACACTACACCACGCCGATAGATGATTCACTCCGCTATAATGATAACACAAAGGATCTGGATTTCTCTTGCAAATATAATGACAACGTTTATCAACATTTTTACAAAAATGTCACCATCATCATGGATATATACGATAAATGTGCACCGGTATCATCAAAGTGTTAACTGGTAGGTGAGGGGCGTGTTTAGGGCGTGGTAAATGAGTAGCAAGGGCGTGGCTAGCGGTATAATGCCTTATAATGTGTAATCAATATGTGCATATAACTTTATAGTAATGATTTATAAGTAATAGGTTAAGTTAATGTGAGTAATGGTAAAGGTAATGAGAGGTATGTAGTGTAAGTATTGCGAGGGGTATGATAGTAGGTAGTGTAAGAGTAAGTTATGAGGTGTTGTAGGTAGTGTGAAGGGTAATATAGGACATACACACGCACGCGTACATACAAACCTATCCCCGCACACATACGCACGCCACGGTTTCAAGATATCATAAATCACTTCCCGTATACGTTGCAGTCGGCATCAAGAAAAGAGCCACCAAGTCCTTGACCACTGTAATAAGTAACGCAGTGCTCGTGGCGTGCGTTATAACCCTGTGCATGATCATCACGCTGTGGTATGTGGAGAATATCAAACACATGGTGGAGAAGATACAGACGTACGCACGCACGACTACGCGGAAGATCAAAGAGGTGATGTCCCCTACAGGGCGCTATCTCTATTAGGAGTAGCAGTTCAATCCTCAGTTATGTCGTTATTAAACCCAAAAACAATATTGTCATGTAATATATTCTCAAATCTAGGTAATTCATTTATATATTTATGTTCATAATTTACACACATGAGTTATTATGGATTGCATAATAATTTCTGAATTGACGTCCAATGGGGGTTTCATTGTCATCGTTAGTATAAATCACTTTTATGTTTAAATCGTTAACTCAATCGTATATATAGAGTATGCTCCTCGTATCGTGCCCGGCATAGACATTGTCCCAAGTGATTTCAACACTAATACTTCTGAATAGTTGATTATCTAACTAGTGTATAATTAGATGAGTTCACACTTTACAATGTACAATACACAATATATAGTATACATTATAATGTGTACATTGTACATTATACATTTATATTGGCATATATTATTATATTAAAATAATAATTATAGGTAAATTTATAAACAAATATAATGAATAATATAGTATATAGTAAGTATAGTATATATTATATAGTATATAGTAACTATAGTATATATCGTATAGTATATAGTAACTATAGTATACTTGTAAATGTCTATGCTGATTATGGTATCCCTACAGTACAATTACTCTATATCCTAGCAAACAACCAAAGTCATTTTTGCATTTTAAATTATCTACTAATTTTAGTAACCCGTATGTCAATCATTAAAGATTGTATTAAATTATTAAACAACTTTGTTTTCTTGAATGTTATCCATAATCCCATTTGTCCTCTAAACAAACACATGGAGGCAAGTTGAAAATTTTAAATCCATTCCTTTAAAACATTGTATATAAGTTCTGATATATCATAATTAATATACGTATAATATACGTATAATATACGTATAATATACGTATAATATACGGTATAATATACGTATAATATACGTATAATATACGTATAATATACGTATAATATACGTATAATATACGTATAATATACGTATAATATACGTATAATATACGTATAATATACGTATAATATACGTATAATATACGTATAATATACGTATAATATACGTATAATATACGTATAATATACGTATAATATACGTATAATATATGTATAATATACGTATAATATATGTATAATATACATATATAAGAAAACTCCATCGAACACGCAGGTACACGAAGAACGTAAAAAAACTGAGAGGGTTTTGTTCCAGATGCTTCCTCGGACAGTGGCCGAACAACTACGTCAGAATGAGACCGTAGCGGCCGAATACTTTGATTGTGTAACCATCTACTTCAGGTAATACCATGCATTCACGTAATCATGTTCTATCACAATATACAATTCTTTCTGTATATTATATATATATAATAGTTATGTATATATGCACAATATATATCAGCAAACAATATGGGTAATTTCATAGCAGTAATTACTAGAATTAATACTAGTAATTCTATAGTTTTATATTAAATTTTACTTTTTATATTCGTAAGTATAAAAAATGAGTATGTCTCCCCTACCTCCCATCTCTATCTCTCTATCTCTCTCTCTCTCTCTCTCTCTCTCTCTCTCTCTCTCTCTCTCTCTCTCTCTCTCTCTCTCTCTCTCTCTCTCTCTCTCTCTCTCTCTCTCTCTCTCTCTCTCTCTCTCTCTCTCTCTCTCTCTCTCTCTCTCTCTCTCTCTCTCTCTCTCTCTCTCTCTCTCTCTCTCTCTCTCTCTCTCTCTCTCTCTCTCTCTCTCTCTCTCTCTCTCTCTCTCTCTCTCTCTCTTCTCTCTCTCTCTCTCTCTCCTCTCTCTCTCTCTCTCTCTCTCTCTCTCTCTCTCTCTCTCTCTCTCTCTCTCTCTCTCTCTCTCTCTCTCTCTCTCTCTCTCTCTCTCTATCTATCTATCCTTCAATCCATTCATAAATCCCTCCCTCCCTCCCTTCCTCCCTCCCTCCCTCCCTACCTCCCTCCCTACCTCCCTCCATACCTCCCTCCCTACCTCCCTCCCTACCTCCCTCCTTCCCTCCCTTCCCCCCTTCCCTCCCTCCCTCCCTCCCTCCCCCATCCCTCCCCCATCCCTCCCACTCTTTTTCATAATCTCGCCTTTTACATAGCGATATCGTCGGTTTCACAAATCTCTCAGCAAAAAGTACACCGCAAGAAATAATAGACATGTTGAATACACTGTACAGGTAGGCGACGTTTAGGTACTTCCTGTACCATCTAGCATATATTGAGGTGTTGGTGAATATCTCACAGTTGAGCGATTCATCTGATAAATTCAGACTATAGTATTATAATATGCCTGTATTATAATACAGGCATATTCAAGAATTTTTAGATACATGAATTGTACTTATTTAGGAATGCGAAGTACTTGAAGCGAATAGCTTAATGAAATATAAAACATAGATAGTTGTTATTACTATAGTATTTATATCATTATTAACTATAGTAATTATTTGTATTAATTAATCTGGATATGAGGCAATTAGTATATTATGTAAATGTATTACAATTAAATATTGTTTTAAATTTTTTGAATATTACATTTTGTCCCACATTTTGAGTAAAATCATTTCATAATTTACAAAATATATTGAATAAAGGATATTCAATAAATAATTCAGGGTATTTCATTTTTAGAATTACATTTTTTTTTGTAAAAGTTTCAAATAGTCATTAAATCTTTTACATAACTCCGTTTACTGGGTTTATAGTTTATGAACTATAATTATTTAAACTTTATGCTATAACAACATCAATATTGATACTATAAATAACAATAACAATAGCAATAAAAACACCAATAATAATACAAGATAACAAAAATTCTTAATATATTGATATTAAGTTATTATAATTAATTTACCTTATAATGTAATATATTAATCTAAAAATTACGTGTCATATTTTATATTCTAATGTCCGATTTTATCAATTTATTTAAATGTCTTACTTAATTAATATGTTAATTCATATACCTGTGCAGTATATTTATTTTAATGATGAGAATATATTACATTAACAAATGATAACATCTAAAGAGATACGTATATTTATAACTCACTATGTGTTCAAATTTAGCTCTAGTATGACAGTATTATATTTATTATATACAAATAGTAAATACATATTAAATTAAAATATGATATTTATATACAATATATTGTAAATCGATTATTATATATTAATTTTTTTTATAAAAACTTCGTGCTCGATAAAATCGTGCACTTATGATGTATATAATTTAATTTATGAATACAATAATAGAAAACAAAGTGATGCAATAGTCTCATAAAATATATAAATATGTGTGACAGAAATATTGGTTAACATAAATGGAATAATGCAATAAATAAATTATAATTTAAGGTATATCTAGATTTTTTTACTGCAGATCCACGGACATTGTTTACTATTAATTTAGCATAAGTTCAAAGCGATATAATAAAGTATTGTAAAATATTTTCTTAAAAACGAAATTTGAATAATTATAGTTTAATATTTGTATTGTGAGCTTTGGTTTATTTCTCAATATGGCAGCATGTTCGACCTCTGTATCGACAAGTACGACGTCTACAAAGTGGAAACAATCGGCGACGCATACCTAGTAGCCAGTGGACTTCCGGTCAGGAATAATGGCCGTCACGTGATACAGGTGGCCCGTATGTCCCTCGATCTACTGACGAATATCCGAGATTTCCGCATCCCTCATCTTCCCACGAAAAGCGTAGAGTTGAGAATTGGACTGCATAGCGGTCAGTGATACTTATGTAACAATGTATATATGCACATATATATAAATATATGTATGTAACTACACTTTGATTTTCACATTTAAATGAATATATTGATTAATTATATAAGCATGAATTCGAAACTCACTGTATTTCAATTTCTAATATTGACATCACAATAGTACTTCTAGAATCATCTAGGTAATTGTTTATTGTTATATAATAAAAGTGAAAATATATATTTATATTAAAAATATATTATGTTTATTTTATTTACAATAATTATTTAAGATTGTATAATACTCACATCATCTGATTACTTACATCTTTAATTACCATAAATTGTATATATATAATATAATATAAGTATAATATAAGTATAAAGTAGTTAGTGACATATACAAAAAGTACTTTATCTCATTCAGGTGCATGTATGGCGGGTGTAGTTGGTATAAAGATGCCCCGTTATTGTTTATTTGGAGATACGGTAAATACGGCGTCGAGACTAGAGACAACAGGAAAAGGTAACATTTGCTTTACGTATTTTCATAATTATTGATGATATCCAGAAACTCCTACATAAATAATTAAGATAGATAATATTTTAATCAAAAGTTTGTAATATAAATAATAAGTATATAATATATATCATAGTTATAGAGCATAGTCTATCCATATATGGATAGATCTTTAGGTGTAAATAATATACTATGCTGGTTATATTTATTTAAAAAAATTATACACTGTTAATCCTATGAAGTATAGAGAAATTCTACTATGCGAACCATATATATATATATATATATATATATATATATATATATATAGATATATTTATATATATATATATATATATATACACACACGCACGCACGCACACACACACACACACACACACACACACACACACACACACACATATATATATATATTGGCTCATTTTATTATACATTACCTTAATATTATTAAGTTAATACTATATTATCTTGTATACTATATTATTTTGTATGCTATATTATCTTGTATACTATATTATCTTGTATACTATATTATCTTGTATATTACTTCATAAATCAGAAATCACACTCCAAGTAGAGTCATGGAATAGTCTCCAATACAAAAACGTCCTTGTATCTGGAACAGCAGAAAATGTCATAATTATTTTTTTAATAGAAATTACACATCAAAATATAAAAAAAACCAATTAAATCAATCCGTTACTTTCAATTTTATTTATCACATGCCGTAAGACATCACGTCCACTACATAATAAGAAGTAGATATTTACTCGGCCTATTCACAGCCGGAAGTATTCATATCAGCGCGATTACAAAAGAACTCCTCGATAAAAGTGTGGAAACTAAATTCCAAACGGAGCTCAGGGGAAAAATCGACATCAAGGTAAGTTCCATTCGAAAGTGGCTTACGTTCTATGGTCTAGCGTATTGTTTTAGGTTCGATTTACTGATTTGATCTAATCTGCTTCACCGAATAATAACAAATTCGCATCTTCTTATTCAGTTTACTCACATGTAATACATAATAAACATCCTCCAATTCAATAACTCATGTAGGTATATATCATGGCTCTGATCACGGATTCATTAATTGTTGATAGACTAAATTGTATCGTCGACTACAATTTGATAGTGAAATGAATTTAATTTCTAAGATAAGCAAATTCAGAAATATTTTACATATCAGTGCTAATAAATAAATGTTATATCAATACTTCCCGCATACATCGGATGCATGGATATCTCGATAATATCTACATATTAAATGATATCGTGAAATTTCCAATTTGCCGAAAGGCTTGGTTCAAATGAAATCATTATCTTACTTTACCTTGACATACATGCAATTTATACATTCATATACAAATAAAAACTTACATTTAATCTAATTGTTTTAAACACACGATTATAGCTTAATTTGTCTTAGTGTAAATTATCTATTACTGTTATTTTTCAATTAAAAATATTTGGTTATTCCAGTGTTTTTTTTGAGTTAGAACCCATTATTTTGCAATGTCTTGATTTCAGCAATAACACCTTCAGATATAAACATATTTTAATAACAGCAATATACATAGAAATCATCAAAGTAGTTATTTCGTTAACCGCTATTCAAACAGGGCAAACCACAAATGATCACCTACTGGTTAAAGGCAGAAAATCTGCTATGAATGCTGACTTATTCTGGCTTACTACCACAGGATTACTATTATCCATTTGTCAATTGTCAAAAGTTAACTTAGTACCGTTTGTATTTATGTGAATAGAGGGTAACATCCCTACTCGTTATTTGACTTACAAGGACTTTGAATATTGATTTACATAATCTTAAGAATACTAAATCTCTAGGACATATATATTTTATTTTTGTGATGAATATCGATTATTATGTAACATATTAGAATACATATTCAAAATCGAGAACACTTATAACACATACGACTTGAATTAAATTATTTCAAATAACTTTTTATATAAATACTATTATTAATTTATAAACACTCTAATTGTGAATAAATAATTAAAAAGTTAATTATTAAATGCTATATTTGGAAATATAATTTATATACAAATTTGAAAAAGAAAGAAGACTATATATTATGTATATTAAAGTTCAATTAGAATTTGATTTCACCCATATATTCAACCAGTTGAGATTCAACTTCGCCCAACTTCTTTTTTGTATCTTTAACTTTCAACCTTGCAAGATTGATGTTCTGAAAATGTTGAGTTTATTGAAGATAGTAAAATACTATCACCTTAAATAGATAGCAAATAATTTGTTCTTTTGCATACAAACATAAAAATAACATAGATTGTATATAACTATAATAAACTCATATATATTCGTAAAACTGCCTAAAATAAATGATCAGAATATTATTAAAGAATACACATAATAATTGATACTAGAAACCGGTGGAAGGTCCTGGATATATTGCAACTTCAAATTTAATTCTTTATTCCGTTCACTTAATAATTGGTTTACCTTTGTGAACATATTTCCATATTCATTATATTAAAATATGAATAAGATGTCGTGATCTAAATTATATATTCAAATTAGTCAGATGGGTAAAAACTACCTTACATCGTTTAATTAGATTCTCTTCTTTGATTTGCTCATTCAAGTCAAGTTTGATGTACTTAATCTTGGATTAATTTTCAAAATAAGTATAAATCAAATTAATTACAAATTTACATATCTATAATAGAATATTTAAAATGAAATCTATATACATAAGATTCACATACTAAAACATTGTATTAATTAAACCATCTGTTGGTTACAGAATTTTTCATATTCGTGAATTTTCCCTGGAGAAATAATCATATGATTTAATGAATGGTATTTAGATCATTTATATTAGTGTAAATAACATGAAAGTTATAATTCTGTATTTAATTTTTAAACTGAATTTGATTTTAAACTGAATGGAAAATTAAATATAGAGATTCACTCTACACCTTCAATAGAAACTTAAATTAAATTATGAATGTTACAACTTAGCAAATTGTCAATGTAAATATTTAATACTTTAAAAACTAACTCCTAAAGAAATCCTGATTATTTGTTTTCACTTTTTCTTCGTTGTCATTATTACTATGTTATTATAATTACCATTACTATTACTATGGTCGTAATTAAACAAACATTAAATGTAAATATATATATATATATAAAGTATAAGTTAATTTAATAAGGTTTAGTTAAATACGCTATAGAACTGTTATGATAAATCAATTGGTGGAATAGTAACCTAATGAAGGAGTTGAAATTGTTGTGGGCTATTCGCATTTCCTCCTTCATGTTCTTCAAAAGAGGTTTTTTATTCAGTAACTCGTCCTTGGCCTTATTAAACTTCCAGCGGTGGTCTTGCATAGCAAGAAGTAGTCTAAAATAAACGCGATAATGAATTTGTGTTCAAATAAAAAAGGTCTATATCGGTTATCATTGAAACATTATAATTAATCGTAATATCATATCATTTATTTATTCCGCTACTGATAGATTTTAAGGTCGAGTTCTAAGATAATTAACATTAATTCGTTTTATACAAAGAGAATTACTCGTTCGTAGACAGTAAAAACGTCGCAGAGCAAATATTGAAACATTGGTACATCGGCTAAGTACCCAATGTCGGAGGGATCGGCTGAGTCTAGCACTTGGCAATTCTCGGACAACGAGACGAGTGCGGAATGGAAGATCTCGCAGGTCGTCGGGTCCGGCGCGTCCATTTCGGCGAACATGACACGAAGACGTTTCTCTGACGGCCGGATTGCGATGGGATTATATAATCGACGGAAACGGGAGAAATCAATAGCGTGCGATAACACACTGGAGATTTGAATAGATTAAATAATTTGAACCCATTATTGAACAAATATTGAAAACAAAATACTAAATGACGAAAAAGTTATATTTAAATTGGGTTACAGATCCGGTTTCATTGAATTATAGCGGTGATAAAACATTATATGCAGAGAGGATACAATTTTATAAGTGTAAAATGATATTAGATTTTTAGAAATTAATATAATGAATATATGAAATTATTAATGTAGGTAGTAAGAATAAATACTTATAAATAATTTAAAATGACCTTCGATAAGCAATTCCTTAGTTTGTTTTAACCAGTTATTTTTTTTCATTATTAATATATGGTTTTCTCGAATACTGTTTCTTCTAATAGAATTCATAAGGAAAATCACATCACTTGGCATTGAATCTATAATGTCATTGGGTCCAAACATCTCATAAAACCAACTTTTAACCTAAAATGGAAATCTCAATTACAATCTATGTGTGTACAATGTATTATATATTAATTACATAATTAATGTAAATTTAATACATTTTATATTTATAGAGAATATATATAAAGAAATTATATTTTTAAATAACTATACATTTAAATATATGTTTATTTATACTAGCTATATAGTTAATGTCTATACAAACATTTCTATATATTCTATCCATATTACTGTATTGAATTCGATCAAATAAATAATAACCTGTAAATGAAATTTATAATAAATTATTAATATTAATCATAAATGTTATGAAACAAATAAATCAATATTTTTGTATCTGGGTACCTTATACTAAATATAATTTATACTCTCATACAAAATTATCAAAATAAAGTCATAATGTATTCAAATATTAATCAAGAAAAAAGTATTATATATATATCACACATGAGTGAATATAATAAACTTAGGTATGTAGATAATATTATAAATAATATAAATTAGAATCAGCAGTCATTTGTTAAACACAATATTGTATGTTTTATCATATGTATATTATATATTGTATAAATAATTTGTAATGAACTATTTTATAATATAATATTATTTCTATGCATCATTCTATCTTCATACCTTTCTATATTTTACATCATCTTTGACTTTGCGTATTATAAATAATAGAATATCCTTATATTTGTCTATTATGATACTATTGGTAAAGTTATATAATTATACATAATCCATTTAGGGGACTAATTCACTCTAGTAATAATCTAATTTATTAATATTCATTTCTCCTCTAACAGACATAATTACAGACTAACGCAACCAATGCTACCAAGCAAATAAAGATTGTAGTTGAACAGAATAAAGATGTGAAAACAGATCTCAGCTATGACTCAAGTAACTTGATTGTGATTCGTCAGTTATATAATAACTAATAAAAGTGTTTCAGCTGAAAGCAATCTATATCAATTAGTGATTACTATAATTATAAGACATCAGTTGAATTACCAGCACGTAGTGATGTACAACTCATAGTCTATTCAATCAATAAACTAAAGACTATGTCTTAATACGATCATTCGAATATCTGCAAGATATCTCCTAGAGTGTGTTATTAATAGCACATTATTAAATCATATTGTATTATTACATCGATCACATATTTATATCATTTAATGAACATCAAACGATTACTGCTTTTTTTTATTACAACAAATTACATAATTATATTACATTGAGCCTATCACTTGTTTCAATTTAACTTTATTATCTCTCTAGTAAATTTATTATCTTTCTAGTAACATTATTATCTCTCTAGTAACTTTATTATCTCTCTAGTAACTTTATTATCTCTCTAATAACTTTATTATCTCCCTGGTAACTTTATTATTTCTCTAGTAACTTTATTATCTCTCTGGTAGAAGCACATTTAATAAATACCAGAGGATCAATGTTAGTAAAAGTCGCATATTGATACATCATATTTTCACATTAGATTACCAATTTATTAACTCTATATCCAAGATATTATTTTATGCCATAACAAACTACTCTATATGGAGAGGATTTACTTGAAATTAGATAACAAATAAATCTGCTAAAAGCGAGGCAGATGTTTTAGGCATATTGTGAGTTTGGTTAATCAAATTGGTTGAAAGTTAAAAATAGAATTGACACATACTGGTCAGATGAGAATTAATCTAGCTAAAGAACACTTATATAACATCAAAGGCAGGCAAAGATGATGATATCAAATAGCTAATTACCACATGCACGTATATAAATTAATTAGTTTACCAGCATAGGATCAAAATATAGTTGTATTCGTGTAGCGTTTAGTAAATTCATAGGCAATTGTAATAAATCTAATATCGTATTTATACACAAATCAGTCAGGGAAAAAAATGAAAACAAAATAAGATATCTAATTAGTTAATGATTTTATCATTTAGATACACTAATATTAGTATATGTATATCTATTATATATGTATATCTATATATAACTAAATAAAACTATTATTTTAAAAAGTTCACATAGACAATAACGTACCTCTACAAATCTGACGTAGAGAACATATATAATGAACATCTACTAATTAGAGGATGTTACCTCACCTAACCATAGAACAACACATTATTTATAAAAGAAATATTATAACTAAAATGACGTTCAGACTACGAGCATAACGTAGCTGAACGGAGCGGACATGAGAAAAAGGGGCATGAATTCACAGACGATTCACAGTGTATTCTATTTGTCTACCTGTGTATCTTGAAAATTCAACATATTCTATTTTTCTATGATTCACAGTTGATTCACAGGAAATGAATATAAATATTCAAAACAATGCAATGCATTCTGGTACATTTTATTTGAGATTATATTTGTAATTTAAATAATTACTAATTTTGTAATGGAATTAACCATGGAATTTTACAAATTGCTATCATCCAATAAAAAGGATGACTCAAGATGGATATAATTAATCATTATCGAAAATATCAATTTCTATATGATTGTAGAAACTCTGATTATATCAATAGAGATTTATGGGAGCACACACAAAGACAATTTGCTGATAATTTAAAATGCGATGGTTATGCTGATAGACTGCATACTAATAACAGTACGGAACTTCTGATGCAATCTTGGGCAAAAGATATTTCAGCAATCCGAACTAATATACAGAGAAAAATTTTGTTAAAAAAAATGAATGATTTAGTTTATGATTATAAAATGGAATGTTATGAATTAGAATAAAATACTGTATATGTTATTTATTTTAAATTTACTTCATTTAAATAGATAATTATATTGCCAGTCTACTTCTCCTTCATTAAAGGGGCATTCACACAGAGCTTTTTTACAGCTTTTAAGCTGCCTAATTAGGCAGCTTTCTGCTGGATTCGAGATATGTTCAATATTTCTAGCTTTTTTCTGCTTTTTTCTGCTTTTTTATCAAAATAGAACATGTCCAATATTTCTAGCCTAAAGGTCAGCAGAAAGCTGGCTGAATGCACCTTATTGGTTAACCTTTTGATTGACAGCTGATTTTCTTTGTTGATTTATGCAAATTTATTATTTATTGACAGATTCATTTCTTTGTTAATATTATTTAATTTTATTTTAACATGGATGTTTTAATATTTGCCGATTTAAATATAATATTAATAGTAGTGATCGTATACGACGTGATTTAGTATTCATTGTATTGTAATATTAATATAATTTGTATATAATTTAAATATGTGCGTATTAAATAACGGTTTAAATATGGGCGTATTTACATTAAGCTCAAAGTGACAGCTCGAGCTTTTTTACTCGAGCTTTTTCTAGCTTTTTCAGTGTGAACGCATTTTAAATTACCAGCTTTTTCTGCAGCTTAAATCTGCCTAATTAGGCAGCTTAAAAGCTGTAAAAAGCTCTGTGTGAATGCCCCTTAATGCTATATTCTGCAATTTCTTCTCGTACTTATCTAGCTCTTTTAGAACTTGCATTTATGGGGCACCTTTCTATTGAATTCATTTCAGTTGAGGTTGACTTAGTTGCATGATGTTAACTTATTTCTTTAAATAATTGTGTATAGATCAACATGTCATTACAAATAAATTTACTTTATCTAGAGCAAAATGTATTAGTTTTTTAAATATTTGAAAATGAGAACTTAGCATTCCAAATGCATTTTCTACAGTAATCCCTATAATATTTATCAAACAATCTGTAATCAATTGTATTCGTAGATATTATATATGAAGATATTTTATTTGAAACTAATTATTAAGCTCGTCATGTAAACCCTATCGATGTAAACGGCTATCGTGAATTTTGAATAATCGTCGTATGACGGTCACGCCCACCTTTATGTATTTTACTATTACGCCCCTTTTTACCCTGCGTTACGCTGGGCTACTATCGTAATGTGAACACCCTATAAGTTGCAAAAAGTATAGCACTTTTTTTTATTAAATTATAATTATATTTATAAAGTAAATATATACACAATATTATATGTGCGTATGTGTGTTAATTTTCAATTATATTTAACGATATACGATATGTATTATGGAGTTTCATAGCTATAGTTGTGCAATCTTTAGATTATTTCTCGTTGATTATTGCGATAAAACCTTAGGAGATCGACCCCAATCTAAATTCGGCTACCATTCGTTCAGCAGATAAATCTGTTTGCTGATTTTAATTATGGAGAACACATATTCAACCACAGCCGTTGGTCAAAATAACACTTATATTATACTATTGATAACTAAATTATTGTAAAATTATCTAATAGTTTTAACATATTATAATATATACATATCATTGTGATATTTCAATATTTTAAGTGTAATTTTATAAAATGTTGTAAAATACTAACATAATTAAATTTAAAAAAATTTTAAATTTTAAATTAAATAAGACTAGTATTTTAAAGATTTTTAATATAAATTCACGAATACACTATTTAATATTTATAAATTATTAATTATTTTAATATTTTATAAATCATATAACTATTTAAAATTCTATATAATTGATATACATTTTATCGCAAAATACATAATGATATTTATATTCTGATATCAATGGAAAAAATATAATTTCAAATTATTATTTTTTAATATATTTTAGTATATACATATTTAAAAAGGTTGTTATTCATTTGATCTTATTAAATCCATTTTATAATGAAGTTTAATATAAAATAACATTTATAACCATAAACTATATCAATTAGTATTTGACAAATATTGCATTTATTTAATAAAACGATTATGTTCGGATAAAACAACGTCTATGTATATAAGGGACATGTTATTCAAAAGTAGAATATATTATTATGTAGTAGACTATGATAGTATATATAATGATATCAAATATACAAATTCAAATCAAAACTACAATTGAAATACATTTTATAATATAATATAGCATCTAATGATACTTAATTTTTGTAAATAATAATCTTCTCTTTTCCTCATTAATAAGAATATAGTTTTTTTATTCAATTCAATAAGATTGTTTAATTATATAGATAATTATTATGTAGACCTAGTTAATATTATTCATTTAATAACGGAGTTAATTATAAATAAATAGAATTATAATAAAAACAAATACATAATACATAATACATTGATAATCTGGCAGTACATTATAAATTTGTTTACCTGTAAATTTACCCAATATATCTAAACCCGATGTGGAAAATAATTGATTTGGTAATTCTACTTCTACTGATAATTACTAAGAAGTAGTAATTAGTATTAGTATTAGTATTAGAAGTACTTATAATTATATGAATACATATATAATGATTCTTATGTTATTTTGTATAATTTATTAAGTAATTATTACATGTAGAAAATGAAATATCTAACGATTCCAATTTATTTGTAAAATTTATTTATTTTATTGGATAGTAATATTGATTTTTATAAATAATATTTCTATTTCATTATATTAATTCTATGGAATAAACTATATTAAATAATTTTAAAAACATATGTACATAATCATTAATATTAAAATTACTTAATTCAGTATTAAATAAAAATATATTATTAAATACTTCGTAAATAATATTTTTCAATATATATTTTATAAATTAGATTTTGATAATTGTTTGAATACAAAAATGGGCAATGAAGAGGATGATATGGCTGCTGTCATGGGATTTGGCTCATTTTCTGATGGTTTACTTAAATCTTATATATATTTACATTGTTGTTTTATTTACAAATCTATTAAAAGATACCTATTATATATTAAAATTTGTATTATAAATTCTTATTATTATATAAAGATTTTATATTTCATTTTATCAACCATTTCTATTATTAATTATATAAATGTGTATATTTATACTCAAAAATAAATAATTATAATAATTATAGGGAAAAAAATGGCTCGTTCTTTCGATATCAATAAAATGTTTCTAGAAAGTCGAAAAACTGCTATGCAAAGAAGTGAGAAATCTTTGGCAGGTTAGTAATTCATAAAATATATTGTTTTGTATAGTTGGAATTATTACTATATGATCGGTGTAAAACTGTCACCTTGTGTACTGTAGTTCACTTATGTTATGTGTACTGTGGTCCACTTATGATCGGTGTATTATGGTCACTTATGCACTGTGGTCCACTTATAACAATGGTTATTCAGCCCGTCGTGAAGCCATCGACCACGGAGATAATCCAGACGGTGACGGACTCATTCATAATGAACTTGTGGAGGACGAAGCCACGCCCACTTCGGCTCCGAATAAAGAGTCTGTCACCAAACCTCTCAAAGTGCAGAGCAATCGTAAGCCTAGTTCGACGTCCAGCGAAGAAGATAGCGACGATGATATAGTGGGACCTTTGCCTGGTATGTCTGATCTTAATGTTGAAAAGGTTTTACTTTATCTTCTGGTTATTCTACTCTCTCTTTACTCCTATCTCTACTCCTATCTCTACTACTATCTCTATTACTATCTCTACTACTATCTCTACTCCTATCTCTACTCCTATCAATACTACTCTCTCTACTCCTATCTCTACTCCTATCTCTACTACTATCTCTATTACTATCTCTACTACTATCTCTACTCCTATCTCTATTACTATCAATACTACTATCTCTACTCCTATCTCTATTACTATCTCTACTCCTATCTCTATTATTATCTCTATTACTATCTCTACTACTCTCTCTACTCCTATCTCTACTCCTATCTCTACTCCTATCTCTACTCCTATATCTACTACTATCAATACTACTATCTCTACTACTATCTCTACTCCTATCTCTATTACTATCTCTATTACTATCTCTACTACTATCTCTACTCCTATCTCTACTCCTATCTCTACTCCTATCTCTACTCCTATCTCTACTCCTATCTCTACTCCTATCTCTACTCCTATCTCTACTCCTATCTCTACTCCTATCTCTACTCCTATCTCTACTCCTATCTCTACTCCTATCTCTACTCCTATATCTACTACTATCAATACTACTATCTCTACTACTATCTCTACTCCTATCTCTATTACTATCTCTACTACTCTCTCTACTCCTATCTCTACTCCTATCTCTACTCCTATATCTACTACTATCAATACTACTATCTCTACTACTATCTCTACTCCTATCTCTATTACTATCTCTATTACTATCTCTACTACTATCTCTATTCCTATCTCTACTCCTATCTCTACTCCTATCTCTATTCCTATCTCTACTCCTATCTCTATTACCATTTATAATGTTTCTCCAGTTATGAGTTTTTGTCGGCGTAACAATATTAAATTAGTATTATTTTAAATAAGTTTATCTCAGATAAGTGTAAAAAATGGTATCATTATTATCATCTGATTATATGTCATTTCAAAGTATTAGTTGGTACTTATTGTATGTAAAATATTTGAGAATTAATTAATTAATTTGATCTTTTAAATATTTTATATACATATTACATTTTATTTTAGATTATTATATATATATATTTATAGTATATTTAATTATATTTTATATTTGTATTAAATATACTATTTAAAGTATAATAAAATGATTAACAAACAATTAGATACATTAAATCTATAAATGTGTATTTAAAATTATATTCTCAATGTGCAGAGTCTATTGGAAACTATTCCTCAGTCCTTAAGTCTGAAATTGTCTCATGGAAAGAAAGCGGTTAGTCTGTTATATTATCCTATTTCATGACGTACGGCAGTATTCCATTGGCCGCAATGAAGTCCTGATACGCTACGCCATCTCTTTTACTACTCATAAGAACTACTTTCATTTTCTACTTTTCCCTCTCAATTATTGAACTCCGCTGCACTCACAACAGACAACTTTATTTCTTTAAATGCGATTTACCTAATCACTGTTGAATAACCTTTGTTGTGTTACGTATTGACCTTTATTAAATGATCTCTATTTAGTAAGCTTTGTTAATTAACCTTTAATTAGTGAGTTTTGTTAATTAACCTTTAATTAGTCACCTCTATTTAAGGAATTATGTTGAGTGACCTATAATTAGTGACCTTTGTTAAGTGACCTCTATTTACCGACCTCTTACTAATACACATATTTGCTTACAGTTTGTGTCTATTTTGACACATGTCTAATACCCTTCATCCCATCGGTGACCTCTCTTAATTCTACTAAATCCACTCCGACCCCTCTACTTCGATGATCTCAGTCCTTCTCTAAAGACCTTGACCATTATCCAGTGCACCTCAATTGCCCTCGATCCCTCCGGAGCTCGTCTGGTCAGCGGTGGCAATGACTACAATGTTTTGTTTTGGGATTTCGCAGGCATGAGTAGTTCCCTACAGTCGTTTCGTCAAGTGAAGCCCTGCGATTGGTTTGTTGTCAGTAGGACGAGGAGAGTCAGTAGTGTAAGTCAGTAGGGCGAGGAGAGTCAGTAGGGCGAGGAGAGTCAGTGGAGTATGTCAGTAGGGCGAGGAGAGTCAGTGGGGTAAGTCGGTAGGGCGAGGAGAGTCAGTAGGGCGAGGAGAGTCAGTGGAGTAAGTCAGTAGGGCGAGGAGAGTCAGTAGGGCGAGGAGAGTCAGTAGGGCGAGGAGAGTCAGTGGAGTAAGTCTGTATGGTGGCGAATGTAGTATCAGTTGGGAAGGGTGTGTCAGTAAGGCGGGATGTGTCAGTTGGGAAGGGTGTATCAGTTAGAAAGGACACACTCACACCCAAACACTCACACACCCACACACTCACATTCACACACCCAAACACTCACACACTCACCCCCAAACACTCACACAACCACACACTGACACCCACACACTGACACCCACACACTCACACCCATACACTCACACTCACACACTCACCCACACACTCACACCTACACACCCACACACACACACCCAAACACTCATACCCAAACACTCACACACTCACAGACTCACACCCACACTCTCACACCCAAACATTCACACCCACACACTCACACCCACACAGTCACACCCACATACCCACTCACTCACACCCATACCCACACATTCTCACCCACATACTCATACCCACACACTCACACCCACAATCTCACACCTACACACTCACACCCACACACCAACACTCTCACACCCACACACTCACACCCACACACTCACACCCACACAACTACACACTTACACCCACACACCAACACTCTTACACCCTCACCTTCACACCAACACTCTCACACCCACACACTCACACCCACACACCCACACAACTACACACTTACACCCACACACCAACACTCTTACACCCTCACCCTCACACCAACAATCTCACACCCACACACTCACACCCACACACCAACACTCTCACACACTCACACTCACAAACCCACACAACTACATACTTACACCCACACACCAACACTCTCACACCCACACACTCACACCAACACTCTCACACCCACACACTCACACCCACACACCAACACTCTCACACCCACACACTCACACTCACAAACCCACACAACTACATAGTTACACCCACACACCAACATTCTCACACCCACACACTCACACCAACACTCTCACACCCATACACTCACACTCACAAACCCACACAACTACATACTCACACCCACACACCAACACTCTCACACCCACACACTCACACCCACACATCCACACAAATACATACTTACACCCACACATCAACACTCTCACACCAACACTCTCACACCCACACACTCACACATACAGTCTCACACCCAAACATTCTCACCCACAATTTCACACCCACACACTCACACCCACACACCAACACTCTCACACCCACACCCACACACCAACACTCTCACACCCACACACTCACACCCACACACCAACACTCTCACACCCACACACTCACACTCACAAACCCACACAACTACATACTTACACCCACACACCAACACTCTCACACCCACACACTCACACCAACACTCTCACACCCACACACCCACACCCACACACCAACACTCTCACACCCACACACTCACACCCACACATCCACACAACTACATACTTACACCCACACATCAACACTCTTACACCAACACTCTCACACCCACACACTCACACCCACACATCCACACAACTACATACTTACACCCACACATCAACACTCTCACACCAACACTCTCACACCCACACACTCACACATACAGTCTCACACCCAAACATTCTCACCCACAATTTCACACCCACACACCCACACCCACACTCTCACACACCCACACACTCACACCCACACACCAACACTCTCACACCCACACCCACACACTCACACCAACACACCTACACACAGCCATGCGATTAGATCCTTGTCCTATAGCTGTACAGGAGATAACATGCTAGTATGTTCTGGTAATGCCCAGGCAAAGATTCTTGACCGAGATGGTCATGAATTGATCACGTGTCCAAAGGGTGATCAGTATATCAATGACTCACGCAAGACAAAGGTAATTAGACTGTGCCTCACTACTAGAGCTACCTTTCCCCACGCACCACTCCTTCTGCCCCACACCACTCCTTCTGCCCCACACCACTCCTTCTGCCCCACACCACTCCCTCTACCCCACACCATTCCCTCTACCCCACACCATTACCCCTCTATCCCATACCGCTACCTCTACTCCACACCACTCCTGCCCCACACCACTCCCTCTACCCCACACCATTCCCTCTACCCCACACCGCTACCTCTACTCCACACCACTCCTGCCCCACACCACTCCCTCTACCCCACACCACTCCTGCCCCACACCACTCCTTCTGCCCCACACCACTCCCTCTACCCTACACCACTACTCCTCTACCCCATACCGCTACCTCTACTCCACACCACTCCTCTACCCGACACCACTCCCTCTACCCCACACCATTACCCCTCTACCCCACACCATTACCCCTCTACCCCATACCGCTACCTCTACCTCTATGTTACTACTCCTCTACTCCTCACCACTCTACCTCTACACCTAATCTACATGTATTGATGTCACATTCAACTTATTATTTATAATAACCTGCAAGTACATAACCTGGAACTCTAGGGTCATTCGGCTATGTTAAATTACGGGGCATGGAATCCGAAAAAGAAAGAACAATTCATCACATGTGCAAATGATGGGTTTGAAATGAATTCATTGTTTAATTTATTTGTTATATAAATATTAAAATCTGAACCCTACCCTCAATACTCACTCTACACCCTCACCTTACCCTCAGTACTCACTCTAAACCCTCACATTACCCTCAATACTCACTCTACACCCTCACCTTACCCACAGTACTTAGTCTACACCCACATTACTCACTCTACACCCGCAGCTTACCCTCGGTACTCACTCTACACCCTCACCTTACCCTCAGTACTCACTCTAAACCCTCACATTACCCTCAATACTCACTCTACACCCTCACCTTACCCACAGTACTTAGTCTACACCCACATTACTCACTCTACACCCGCAGCTTACCCTCAGTACTCACTCTAAACTCTCACATTACCCTCGGTACTCACTCTACACCCTCACCTTACCCTCAGTACTCACTCTAAACCCTCACATTACCCTCAATACTCACTCTACAACCTCATCTTACCCACAGTACTTAGTCTACACCCACATTACTCACTCTACACCCGCAGCTTACCCTCAGTACTCACTCTACAACCTCATCTTACAGAACTACCCCCTACTCCTTTACACCTACCCAGCATGGTTTCTAATATTCAATACACTACACTTTGCTTACTCATTAAATATGCAGACCTCTAGACCCTACACATATCCTACCATCTACACCTTACCTCACTATCTACACTCTACCCCACCATCTACACCCTACCCCACCATTTACACTCTACCCCACCATCTATATCCTACCCCACTATTTATACCTTACCTTCTACTCCATAACAGTATTCACATAGTTACATATATAACTAGATCTACCTCACTATCATACACACATAACCCCCATTATTACCATTACACACATAACCCCCATTACACACATAATCCCAATTACTACCATTACACACATAACCCCTATTACTACCATTAAACACATAACCCCTATTACTACCTTTACACACATAACCCCCATTACTAACATTACACACATAACCCCCATTACTACCATTACACACATAACCCCCATTACTAACATTACACACATAATCCCCATTACACACATAATCCCCATTACTACCATTACACACATAACCCCCATTACTACCATTACACACATAACCCCCAATACTATCATTACACAAATAACCCCCATTACACACATAACCCCCATTATTACCATTACATACATAACCCCCATTACTATCATTACACACATAACCCCCATTACTATCATTACACACATAACCCCCATTATTACCATTACATACATAACCCCTATTACTACCATTACACATATAACCCCCATTACACACATAACCCCCATTACTAATATTACACACATAAGCCCTATTACTACCATTACACATATGACCCCCATTACACACATAACCCCCATTACTAATATTACACACATAACCCCCATTACTATCATTACACATATAACCCCCATTACACACATAACCCCACTTACTACCATTACACACATAACCCCCATTACTGCCATTACACACATAACCCCAATTACTACCATTACACACATAACCCCTATTACTGCCATTACACACATAACCCCCATTACACACATTACCCCCATTACTATCATTACACATATAACCCCCATTACACACATAACCCCAATTACTACTATTACACACATAACCCCCATTACTAACATTACACACATAACCCCCATTACTATCATTACACACATAACCCCCATTACCCTCATTCACACATTACCTCCATTTCCACCATTACCTTCATCCACTCATTACACCTCATTGCACCCCATTACACCCCAATTAAGCTCATTCATCTCCATTATTTGCCCTATATTCCATTACTTTCACCGTATTACATCCACCAGCACCGTGCGTCTATGGAGCACTCAAGCCAAGGCCTACCAACTACAGGTGATGTGTCCAAAAACAATTAGGGGCCGACGAGCCACGCCCACTTCGTGTTCGTTCAGCCGTGACGGCATCCACATTGCCACCGGTTGCAGCGATGGCTCCATTCAGATGTGGGACACCCGAAAGTTCTTTGTTAGACCCATAATTTTACCCGATAAAAGGCCAGCACCTAACTTGTCTCCACCCCCCTTTTTCCCAGCACTCAACATCCCAGACCAATTGATTCAGTCTCACACACCTAATAGTGTACCCCCTCGCCCCCATTAACCATGACATTTTTGCGTGAACTCTGACCCTTGACCTGTGATTGTTCACAGGTGAATAACAGCTACATCAATAAACAAGCTCATTTCAATGGACAGGATATCACGTGTCTTTGTTTCAGCTATGACCTTACCTCCCTGATTTCAAGATCATGTGAGTAGTCAGGCTTCATTGGATTAAGAGAATTGTGGGGCTGGTGGGGCTGGATTGCACCAATATATTCATATCTATTTCTTTACGAGTTTATTGTAATATTTGATATTTATATTTTTTATTAAATCTCTCAAAAAAGATTTTCTTAGTATTTGCAAAGTAGATTTATAAAAATTCTTAATATATTGTAATACATTCATTGTTATGAAATATACTGTATAGTCTTTTAATTATTAAATTGTATAAATATATTCATAATTATTTTGTGATATTTAGTTCTAAATTTAAAATAAAAAAAACACTTTTTTGGAGAGATTTAATCATTAATGAACAAAATGATAAAAATGGCTCAAATATTATTGTTTAATAATAATTGTCACAATTTTAATATTAGATTAAATTATGAATCCGATTTTGTACTAAATAATAAAATTTGCATTTACTTCTCGCAATTTCACCTGCCATTGGAAATACGTGAATATTTAAAGTGTGTATTTAAAGTATGTATTCAAAGTATGTATTTAAAGTATGTATTCAAAGTATGTATTTAAAGTATGTATTTAAAGTATGTATTCAAAGTATGTATTTAAAGTATGTATTCAAAGTATGTATTCAAAGTATGTATTCAAAGTATGTATTTAAAGTATATATTCAAAGTATGTATTTAAAGTATGTTTTTAAAGTATGTATTTAAAGTACGTATTCAAAGTATGACATCAACTGTTGAGTATGGTTCTCTAGACTTGTCTTACATTGAAATCAGGTGATGACACTTTAAAACTCTGGGATCTGAGAAACTTCAAAACTCCGGTTTCAGTTGTGGATAATCTGCCAAATATCTATTCCATGTTTGAAGTAGCTAAGATAATATTTCATTAAGTAATAATTTAATAGAGAAATTACTTTCTTTTAATAATAATAATTGATTTTTAATTTTGTATTCGATACTTTATCTTCAGTGTTATCAAATTCAAATTTATTAATTCCACTGATATATTTATAGCAAGTACATTCCCTTGACCACACCTCAGGACATCGTGTTCTTTCTCTCCCGATGACAAGATAATAATGACCGGTACTTCCTGTACAAAGAAGCCAGGAGATCGAGGCAAACTTATCTTCTTTGAACGTAAAACAATGGACAAAGTGCAGAGCATAGATCTTGAGGAAGGTGTGGTAAGTATTAAATATCTTGTTAGGTGTAGATATTGTGTGGAGGGTGTAGAGATTGTGAGGAGGGTTTAGATATTGTGAGGAGGGTTTAAACATTGTGAGGAGGGTGTAAAGATTGTGATGAGGGTGTAGATATTGTGATGAGGGTGTAGATATTGTGAGGAGGGTGTAAAGATTATGAGGAGAGTGTAGAGATTGTGAGGAGGGTGTAAAGATTGTGAGGAGAGTGTAGAGATTGTAAGGAGGGTGTAGATATTGTGAGGAGGGTGTAGAGATTGTGATGAGGGTGTGAGGAGGGTGTAAAGATTATGAGGAGAGTGTAGATATTATGATGAGGGTGTAGAGATTACGAGGAGGGTGTAGAGATTATGAGGAGGGTGTAAAGATTGTAAGGAGAGTGTAGAGATTGTGAGGAGGGTGTAAAGATTGTGAGGAGAGTGTAGAGATTGTAAGGAGGGTGTAGAGATTGTGAGGAGGGTGTAGAGATTGTGAGGAGGGTGTAGAGATTGTGATGAGGGTGTAGAGATTGTGAGGAGGGTGTAAAGAGTGTGAGGAGAGTGTAGAGATTGTAAGGAGGGTGTAGAGATTGTGAGGAGGGTGTAGAGATTGTGATGAGGGTGTGAGGAGGGTGTAAAGATTATGAGGAGAGTGTAGATATTATGATGAGGGTGTAGAGATTACGAGGAGGGTGTAGAGATTGTAAGGAGAGTGTAGAGATTGTGAGGAGGGTGTAAAGATTGTGAGGATAGTGTAGAGATTGTAAGGAGGGTGTAGAGATTGTGAGGAGGGTGTAGAGATTGTGAGGAGGGTGTAAAGATTGTGAGGAGAGTGTAGATATTATGATGAGGGTGTAGAGATTACGAGGAGGGTGTAGAGATTGTAAGGAGAGTGTAGAGATTGTGAGGAGGGTGTAAAGATTGTGAGGATAGTGTAGAGATTGTAAGGAGGGTGTAGAGATTGTGAGGAGGGTGTAGAGATTGTGAGGAGGGTGTAGAGATTGTGAGGAGGGTGTAGAGATTATGAGGAGGGTGTAAAGATTGTAAGGAGAGTGTAGAGATTGTGAGGAGGGTGTAAAGATTGTGAGGAGAGTGTAGAGATTGTAAGGAGGGTGTAGAGATTGTGAGGAGGGTGTAGAGATTGTGAGGAGGGTGTAAAGATTGTGAGGAGGGTGTAAAGATTGTGAGGAGAGTGTAGATATTGTGAGGAGAGTGTGAGAAGGGTGTAAAGATAGTGAGGAGGGTGTAAAGATTGTGAGGAGGGTGTAGAGATTGTGAGGAGGGTGTAGAGATTGTAAGGAGAGTGTAGAGATTGTGAGGAGGGTGTAAAGATTGTAAGGAGAGTGTAGAGATTGTGAGGAGGGTGTAAAGATTGTGAGGAGAGTGTAGAGATTGTAAGGAGGGTGTAGAGATTGTGAGGAGGGTGTAGAGATTGTGAGGAGGGTGTAAAGATTGTGAGGAGGGTGTAAAGATTGTGAGGAGAGTGTAGATATTGTGAGGAGAGTGTGAGAAGGGTGTAAAGATAGTGAGGAGGGTGTAAAGATTGTGAGGAGGGTGTAGAGATTGTGAGGAGGGTGTAGAGATTGTGAGGAGGGTGTAAAGATTGTAAGGAGAGTGTAGAGATTGTGAGGAGGGTGTAAAGATTGTGAGGAGAGTGTAGAGATTGTAAGGAGGGTGTAGAGATTGTGAGGAGGGTGTAGAGATTGTGAGGAGGGTGTAAAGATTGTGAGGAGGGTGTAAAGATTGTGAGGAGAGTGTAGATATTGTGAGGAGAGTGTGAGAAGGGTGTAAAGATAGTGAGGAGGGTGTAAAGATTGTGAGGAGGGTGTAGAGATTGTGAGGAGGGTGTAAAGATTGTGAGGAGGGTGTAGATATTGTGAGGAGAGTGTGAGGAGGGTGTAGAGATTACGAGGAGGGTGTAGAGATTATGAGGAGGGTGTAAAGATTGTAAGGAGAGTGTAGAGATTGTGAGGAGGGTGTAAAGATTGTGAGGAGGGTGTAAAGATTGTGAGGAGGGTGTAAAGATAGTGAGGAGGGTGTAAAGATTGTGAGGAGGGTGTAGAGATTGTGAGGAGGGTGTAAAGATTGTGAGGAGGGTGTAGAGATTGTGAGGAGGGTGTAGATATTGTGAGGAGAGTGTGAGGAGGGTGTAGAGATTACGAGGAGGGTGTAGAGATTATGAGGAGGGTGTAAAGATTGTAAGGAGAGTGTAGAGATTGTGAGGAGGGTGTAAAGATTGTGAGGAGGGTGTAGAGATTGTGAGGAGGGTGTAAAGATTGTGAGGAGAGTGTAGATATTATGATGAGGGTGTAAAGATTGTAAGGAGAGTGTAGAGATTGTGAGGAGGGTGTAAAGATTGTGAGGAGGGTGTAGAGATTGTGAGGAGGGTGTAAAGATTGTGAGGAGAGTGTAGATATTATGAGGAGGGTGTAGAGATTGTGAGGAGGGTGTAGAGATTGTGAGGAGGGTGTAAAGATTGTGAGGAGAGTGTAGATATTATGATGAGGGTGTAAAGATTGTAAGGAGAGTGTAGAGATTGTGAGGAGGGTGTAAAGATTGTGAGGAGAGTGTAGATATTATGATGAGGGTGTAGAGATTGTAAGGAGGGTGTAGAGATTGTGAGGAGGGTGTAGATATTGTGAGGAGAGTGTGAGGAGGGTGTAAAGATAGTGAGGAGGGTGTAAAGATTGTGAGGAGGGTGTAGAGATTGTGAGGAGGGTGTAGAGATTGTGAGGAGGGTGTAAAGATTGTGAGGAGGGTGTAGAGATTGTGAGGAGGGTGTAAAGATTGTGAGGAAGGTGTAAAGATTGTGAGGAGGGTGTAGAGATTGTGAGGAGGGTGTAGAGATTGTAAGGAGAGTGTAGAGATTGTGAGGAGGGTGTAAAGATTGTAAGGAGAGTGTAGAGATTGTGAGGAGGGTGTAAAGATTGTGAGGAGAGTGTAGAGATTGTAAGGAGGGTGTAGAGATTGTGAGGAGGGTGTAGAGATTGTGAGGAGGGTGTAAAGATTGTGAGGAGGGTGTAAAGATTGTGAGGAGGGTGTAGAGATTACAAGGAGGGTGTAAAGATTGTGAGGAGGGTGTAAAGATTGTGAGGAGGGTGTAAAGATTGTGAGGAGGGTGTAGAGATTGTGAGGAGGGTGTAGAGATTACAAGGAGTGTGTAAAGATTGTGATGAGGGTGTAGAGATTGTGAGGAGGGTGTAGAGATTGTGAGGAGGGTGTAAAGATTGTGAGGAGGGTGTAGAGATTGTGAGGAGGGTGTAAAGATTGTGAGGAGGGTGTAGAGATTGTGAGGAGGGTGTAGAGATTACAAGGAGTGTGTAAAGATTGTGATGAGGGTGTAGAGATTGTGAGGAGGGTGTAGAGATTGTGAGGAGGGTGTAAAGATTGTGATGAGGGTGTAGAGATTGTGAGGAGGGTGTAGAGATTGTGAGGAGGGTGTAAAGATAGTGAGGAGGGTGTAAAGATTGTGAGGAGGGTGTAGAGATTGTGAGGAGGGTGTAGAGATTACAAGGAGTGTGTAAAGATTGTGATGAGGGTGTAGAGATTGTGAGGAGGGTGTAGAGATTGTGAGGAGGGTGTAAAGATTGTGATGAGGGTGTAGATATTGTGAGGAGGGTGTAGAGATTGTGAGGAGGGTGTAAAGATAGTGAGGAGGATGTAAAGATTGTGAGGAGGGTGTAGAGATTGTGAGGAGGGTGTAAAGATTGTGAGGAGGGTGTAGAGATTGTGATGAGGGTGTAGAGATTGTGAGTAGGGTGTAAAGATTGTGAGGAGGGTGTAGAGATTGTGAGGAGGGTGTAAAGATAGTGAGGAGGGTGTAAAGATTGTGAAGAGGGTGTAGAGATTGTGAGGAGGGTGTAAAGATTGTGAGGAGGGTGTAAAGATTGTGAGGAGGGTGTAGAGATTGTGAGGAGGGTGTAGAGATTGTGAGGAGGGTGTAGAGATTGTGAGGAGGGTGTAGAGATTGTGAGGAGGGTGTAGAGATTGTTAGGAGGGTGTAGAGATTGTGAGGAGGGTGTAAAGATTGTGAGGAGGGTGTAAAGATTGTGAGGAAGGTGTAGAGATTGTGAGGAGGGTGTAAAGATTGTGAAGAGGGTGTAGAGATTGTGAGGAGGGTGTAGAGATTGTGAGGAGGGTGTAAAGATTGTGAGGAGGGTGTAAAGATTGTGAGGAGGGTATAGAGATTGTGAGGAGGGTGTAAAGATTGTGAGGAGAGTGTAGAGATTGTGAGGAGGGTGTAGAGATTGTGAGGAGGGTGTAGATATTGTAAGGAGGGTGTAGAGATTGTGATGAGGGTGTAGAGATTGTGAGGAGGGTGTAGAGATTGTGAGGAGGGTGTAGAGATTGTGATGAGGGTGTGAGGAGGGTGTAAAGATTATGAGGAGAGTGTAGATATTATGATGAGGGTGTAGAGATTACGAGGAGGGTGTATAGATTATGAGGAGGGTGTAAAGATTGTGAGGAGGGTATAGAGATTGTGAGGAGAGTGTAGATATTATGATGAGAGTGTAGAGATTGTAAGGAGGGTGTAGAGATTATGAGGAGGGTGTAGAGATTGTGAGGAGGGTGTAGATATTGTGAGGAGGGTGTAAAGATTGTGAGGAGAGTGTAGATATTGTGAGGAGAGTGTGAGGAGGGTGTAAAGATAGTGAGGAGGGTGTAAAGATTGTGAGGAGGGTGTAGAGATTGTGAGGAGGGTGTAAAGATTGTGAGGAGGGTGTAAAGATTGTGAGGAGGGTGTAGAGATTGTGAGGAGGGTGTAGAGATTGTAAGGAGAGTGTAGAGATTGTGAGGAGGGTGTAAAGATTGTAAGGAGGGTGTAGAGATTACGAGGAGGGTGTAAATATTGTGAGGAGGGTGTAGAGATTGTGAGGAGGGTGTAGATATTGTGAGGAGGGTGTAGAGATTGTGAGGAGGGTGTAGAGATTGTAAGGAGAGTGTAGAGATTGTGAGGAGGGTGTAGAGATTGTGAGGAGGGTGTAAAGATTGTGAGGAGAGTGTAGAGATTGTGAGGAGGGTGTAGAGATTACGAGGAGGGTGTAAATATTGTGAGGAGAGTGTAGAGATTGTGAGGAGGGTGTAGATATTGTGATGAGGGTGTAGAGATTACGAGGAGGGTGTAGAGATTGTGAGGAGAGTGTAGAGATTGTGAGGAGGGTGTAGAGATTGTGAGGAGGGTGTAGAGATTGTAAGGAGGGTGTAAAGATTGTGAGGAGGGTGTAAAGATTGTGAGGAGGGTGTAGAGACTGTGAGGAGGGTGTAAAGATTGTGAGGAGGGTGTAGAGATTGTGAGGAGGGTGTAGATATTGTGAGGAGGGTGTAAAGATTGTAAGTAGAGTGTAGAGATTGTGAGGAGGGTGTAGAGATTGTGAGGAGGGTGTAAAGATTGTGAGGAGAGTGTAGAGATTGTGAGGAGGGTGTAGAGATTGTAAGGAGGGTGTAGAGATTGTGAGGAGGGTGTAGAGATTGTGAGGAGGGTGTAAAGATTGTGAGGAGGGTGTAGAGATTGTGAGGAGGGTGTAGATATTGTGATGAGGGTGTAGAGATTACGAGGAGGGTGTAGAGATTGTGAGGAGAGTGTAGAGATTGTGAGGAGGGTGTAGAGATTGTGAGGAGGGTGTAGAGATTGTAAGGAGGGTGTAAAGATTGTGAGGAGGGTGTAGAGATTGTAAGGAGGGTGTAAAGATTGTGAGGAGGGTGTAGAGACTGTGAGGAGGGTGTAAAGATTGTGAGGAGGGTGTAGAGATTGTGAGGAGGGTGTAGATATTGTGAGGAGGGTGTAAAGATTGTAAGTAGAGTGTAGAGATTGTGAGGAGGGTGTAGAGATTGTGAGGAGGGTGTAAAGATTGTGAGGAGAGTGTAGAGATTGTGAGGAGGGTGTAAAGATTGTGAGGAGGGTGTAAAGATTGTGAGGAGGGTGTAGATATTGTGATGAGGGTGTAGAGATTACGAGGAGGGTGTAAAGATTGTGAGGAGGGTGTAGATATTGTGAGGAGAGTGTAAAGATTGTGAGGAGGGTGTAAAGATTGTGAGGAGGGTGTAGAGATTGTGAGGAGGGTGTAAAGATTGTGAGGAGGGTGTAAAGATTGTGAGGAGGGTGTAGAGATTGTGAGGAGAGTGTGAGGAGGGTGTAAAGATTGTGAGGAGGGTGTAGAGATTGTGAGGAGGGTGTAGAGATTGTGAGGAGGGTGTAAAGATTGTGAGGAGGGTGTAGAGATTGTGAGGAGAGTGTGAGGAGGGTGTAAAGATAGTGAGGATGGTGTAAAGATTGTGAGGAGGGTGTAAAGATTGTGAGGAGTGTGTAGAGATTACAAGGAGGGTGTAAAGATTGTGAGGAGGGTGTAAAGATTGTGAGGAGGGTGTAGAGATTGTGAGGAGGGTGTAGATATTGTGAGGAGAGTGTAAAGATTGTGAGGAGGGTGTAGAGATTGTGAGGAGGGTGTAGAGATTGTGAGGAGAGTGTGAGGAGGGTGTAAAGATTGTGAGGATGGTGTAAAGATTGTGAGGAGGGTGTAGAGATTGTGAGGAGGGTGTAAAGATTGTGAGGAGAGTGTAGAGATTGTGAGGAGGGTGTAGAGATTGTAAGGAGGGTGTAGAGATTGTGAGGATGGTGTAGAGATTGTGAGGAGGGTGTAAAGATTGTGAGGAGGGTGTAGAGATTGTGAGGAGGGTGTAGATATTGTGATGAGGGTGTAGAGATTACGAGGAGGGTGTAGAGATTGTGAGGAGAGTGTAGAGATTGTGAGGAGGGTGTAGAGATTGTGAGGAGGGTGTAGAGATTGTAAGGAGGGTGTAAAGATTGTGAGGAGGGTGTAGAGATTGTAAGGAGGGTGTAAAGATTGTGAGGAGGGTATAGAGACTGTGAGGAGGGTGTAAAGATTGTGAGGAGGGTGTAGAGATTGTGAGGAGGGTGTAGATATTGTGAGGAGGGTGTAAAGATTGTAAGTAGAGTGTAGAGATTGTGAGGAGGGTGTAGAGATTGTGAGGAGGGTGTAAAGATTGTGAGGAGAGTGTAGAGATTGTGAGGAGGGTGTAAAGATTGTGAGGAGGGTGTAGAGATTGTGAGGAGGGTGTAGATATTGTGAGGAGGGTGTAGAGATTGTGAGGAGGGTGTAAAGATTGTGAGGAGGGTGTAGATATTGTGAGGAGGGTGTAGATATTGTGAGGAGGGTGTAGAGATTGTGAGGAGGGTGTAGAGATTGTGAGGAGGGTGTAGAGATTGTGAGGAGGGTGTAGAGATTGTGAGGAGGGTGTAGATATTGTGAGGAGGGTGTAAAGATTGTGAGGAGGGTGTAGATATTGTGAGGAGGGTGTAAAGATTGTGAGGAGGGTGTAGAGATTGTGAGGAGGGTGTAAAGATTGTGAGGAGGGTGTAGATATTGTGAGGAGGGTGTAGAGATTGTGAGGAGGGTGTAAAGATTGTGAGGAGGGTGTAGATATTGTGAGGAGGGTGTAAAGATTGTAAGGAGGGTGTAGAGATTGTGAGGAGAGTGTAAAGATTATGAGGAGGGTGTAGATATTGTGATGAGGGTGTAGAGATTACGAGGAGGGTGTAAAGATTGTGAGGAGGGTGTAGATATTGTGAGGAGAGTGTAAAGATTGTGAGGAGGGTGTAGAGATTGTGAGGAGGGTGTGAGGAGGGTGTAAAGATTGTGAGGAGGGTGTAGAGATTGTGAGGAGGGTGTAAAGATTGTGAGGAGGGTGTAAAGATTGTGAGGAGGGTGTAGAGATTGTGAGGAGAGTGTGAGGAGGGTGTAAAGATTGTGAGGAGGGTGTAGAGATTGTGAGGAGGGTGTAGAGATTGTGAGGAGGGTGTAAAGATTGTGAGGAGGGTGTAGAGATTGTGAGGAGAGTGTGAGGAGGGTGTAAAGATAGTGAGGATGGTGTAAAGATTGTGAGGAGGGTGTAAAGATTGTGAGGAGGGTGTAGAGATTACAAGGAGGGTGTAAAGATTGTGAGGAGGGTGTAGAGATTGTGAGGAGGGTGTAAAGATAGTGAGGATGGTGTAAAGATTGTGAGGAGGGTGTAAAGATTGTGAGGAGTGTGTAGAGATTACAAGGAGGGTGTAAAGATTGTGAGGAGGGTGTAAAGATTGTGAGGAGGGTGTAGAGATTGTGAGGAGGGTGTAGATATTGTGAGGAGAGTGTAAAGATTGTGAGGAGGGTGTAGAGATTGTGAGGAGGGTGTAGAGATTGTGAGGAGAGTGTGAGGAGGGTGTAAAGATTGTGAGGATGGTGTAAAGATTGTGAGGAGGGTGTAGAGATTGTGAGGAGGGTGTAAAGATTGTGAGGAGGGTGTAAAGATTGTGAGGATGGTGTAAAGATTGTGAGGAGGGTGTAAAGATAGTGAGGATGGTGTAAAGATTGTGAGGAGGGTGTAAAGATTGTGAGGAGGGTGTAGAGATTGTGAGGAGATTGTGAGGAGGGTGTAAAGATAGTGAGGAGGGTGTAGAGATTGTGAGGAGATTGTGAGGAGGGTGTAAAGATAGTGAGGAGGGTGTAAAGATTGTGAGGAGGGTGTAGAGATTGTGAGGAGGGTGTAAAGATTGTGAGGAGGGTGTAGAGATTGTGAGGAGGGTGTAAAGATTGTGAGGAGGGTGTAGAGATTGTGAGGAGGGTGTAAAGATTGTGAGGAGGGTGTAAAGATTGTGAGGATGGTGTAAAGATTGTGAGGAGGGTGTAAAGATTGTGAGGAGGGTGTAGAGATTGTGAGGAGATTGTGAGGAGGGTGTAAAGATAGTGAGGAGGGTGTAAAGATTGTGAGGAGGGTGTAGAGATTGTGAGGAGGGTGTAAAGATTGTGAGGAGGGTGTAAAGATTGTGAGGAGGGTGTAGAGATTGTGAGGAGGGTGTAAAGATTGTGAGGAGGGTGTAGATATTGTGAGGAGGGTGTAGATATTGTGAGGAGGGTGTAGAGATTGTGAGGAGGGTGTAAAGATTGTGAGGAGGGTGTAAAGATTGTGAGGAGGGTGTAGAGATTGTGAGGAGGGTGTAAAGATTGTGAGGAGGGTGTAAAGATTGTGAGGAGGGTGTAGAGATTGTGAGGAGAGTGTAAAGATTGTGAGGAGGGTGTATATATTGTGAGGAGAGTGTAGAGATTGTGAGGAGGGTGTAGAGATTGTGAGGAGGGTGTAGAGCCACCGTAATTTTACTGCTACCAATTCTATGCTACCCTATTAATATCCCAACCCCACTTCAAACCCTATGATTAAACCCATTTGACCTAAATCCCCACTTCAAACTCTACTAACCCTACTTCAAATCCTACTCAAATCCTGCCACCCTTCCACCATACACTAACCCCAGCAAATCCCTCTAACCGCACTTTAAACTATTCCTACCCCAAACCCCAAACTCACAAGTCTATTCCTCAATCCTTCGATATTTCTGAAACTCTTCAACGTACTTAGAGCTGTATTCAGTCCATCTGGCACCCGAAGACTAATCAGATTTATGCTTGCACCAGCGAAGGCAAGATATCAATCAATTACGACGCCGAGCTGAGCAGGAAGTAAGTAGTGCCTTAAAATACATAATATTATATAATTATAATAATAAAAGAACAAATAAAAACATCACACATATGTATTGTACTTATCTTATGTACAGATATCTTACCCTTTTAAATATGCAATCAATCCTTCCAACAATTTACAATTTATGCAAGTAATTTTATTTTTCGCATTACATAATTTTTGTATGTTTGGTCAAACAAAACATTACACAATATCTTACATATTGGATTTGCGGGTATGGAATGATTATGTAACAATATATTCCCGTACTCAGCGGTGTGAAGCTATGCCAACTGAAACATAAGAAGAAGGCCCAAAGCATGGAGTCTATGATGCATCAAACTATTATAACTCGTTAGCGTTGTAATAGGGTGATGTAATAGCGTGATGTAATAGCGTGATGTAATAGCATGATGTAATAGCTATATGTAATAGTGTAATGTAATAGCGTGATGTAATAGCTTGATGTAATAGATATATCTAATAGCGTGATGTAATAGTGTAATGTAATAGCGTGATGTAATAGATATATCTAATAGCGCGATGTAATAGCTATATGTAATAGCGTGATGTAATATATATATGTGTAATAGCATGATGTAATAGTGTGATGTAATAGCTATATCTAATAGCGTGATGTAATAGCTATATCTAATAGCGTGATGTAATAGCTATATCTAATAGCGTGATGTAATAGCTATATGTAATAGCGTAATGTAATAGCTATATCTAATAGCGTAATGTAATAGCTATATCTAATAGCGTAATGTAATAGCTTGATGTAATAGCGTGATGTAATATATATGTAATAGCATGATGTAATAGCGTGATGTAATAGTGTGATGTAATATATATGTAATAGCATGATGTAATAGCTATATATAATAGCGTAATGTATTAGTGTAATATAATAGCGTAATGTAATAGCTTGATGTAATAGTGTGATGCAATTGCGTGATGTAATAGCTTGTGACTCACAATTTGTGCAACCCGCTCTTTATTTCCCCGTTTAAACTACTTTTCAAAAACAACCTAACCTAGGGTATTCTACCCATCACTCTACTCTACTACTCTCCTACTCTGCTACTATCTTGTTGCACAGGTGGGTGGAGTGTTGACGAGCAGTGCACCTTTAAAAAGATATCCTTTCATTTCATATTGTAATTCTATAGTAAAATAACGTGTTCAGTATAATTTGTATACGTTTAAAAGGATGATAATATTTAGAAATATGCGGCCTCCTTTGCCGCCACGTGGATCTTGGCCCCCCCTGGTGTGATTAATCTACTCCAAATCCACTCGACAGCGTATTCGTTGCCACTCTTCAGAAACGAAATGCCGAAGAACTCGCGTAAAGCAGAAGCTAAGGCTCGTAAAGACCCCGTGATGTCGAAAAGACCCGACCTTCCTGTCTCTGGCCCCGGTCAGTAAATACTTAAATTAGTATTTTTAACTCGTTCAAGTCATAATGTGGATTCAAACTCATCACTAAATTTATTAATGAGTAATATTAGTTTTTCAAAAACGTCGTTTCATTTTTCCAAGCTCTACGCTGCCCACAAATTAACGCGTTTGACCTCTACACGCAGGCGCCGGAGGTCGAATTCGTGACAAGGGCGCCACACTGAGTCAGTATGTGCTTCAGCAACTCGTGGTAAAGAATCCCGACGAACGAGACAACGACCCGAGGGCAGCCATTTTACGACACGCAGAAGAAGCTAAGAAAAATCCGTATTGGATTGCACCCGCGTACAAACAGTTAGGGAGGGTTCGCAGGAGATTTTGGTAAACGTTTAATAAACAACACATTCATAGATCGTATTTAAACCGTATTTAGAAATAATATTTAAAATGTATGCCTTTAAAATTGATTTAATTAGATTTCGTAAAAAAATAATTCTTTAAATTTATATTTTTTAATTATTAATATTGTTTAGTAATATTTAAATGTTTCTTATTATTTTAAATAGTTCATAGCAGAACAAATATAGATCAGTGCTAAATTATATTTATGACTTCAATTGAGCGTCATATTAACTTTATAAAAACATAAAACTATTAATACTGAGTTAGATTTATTAATAAATAGTATAATACACAGGTGATAACGTATTGTATATGATAATTATGATATGTAATATAAGCTTGCTATTAATATTTAATCTTTGGTACAAATTTAAGTTCAATTCAACATTTCAGTACCCAACCCGACCCAATCTTTCAAGTTGAGGAGGAAGAAGAAGATAACGATGAACCAGCATGGAAGAAAACAAAAATATAATTATTTTTGTCTCAATTTTATAACTCATTATATAACTTAAATGAGAACAGACTTTCTCACATGTCACTTCGTATATGACAATATTTGTAATAAAATATACAATATTCATTAATTTTTATAATAACAAGATCTTTTATTTATAATTTAATGTTCAAATTGTTATTAAGTACAAATGTTTGATATTGGAAGTGAATTGTATTAATTCTTAATAATTCATAAAATATTAAAAGCAACCTCTGTAAATGAATTTTATAACTAAATAATTTATTGTTTATAAAAAATGTCATTAATACCAATAATGTTCATATTTACAAGATAAAAATATCATTTTACTTATTCTATAACTATATTGTTAACTTTTGCAATAATCATTAATTGTTTTAAATATCAACTGATTACATACTTTAGTATCATTTAGGATGCGGTATATTAATAGAGTATCATTGTTAGTTAATATTTATTATTCATAAATAATGAATCTGATTATTATAGAATCATTCCCTCTTATTAAATTTTATAATATTGATACTTATATATTTAAATTATATTTAAACAGTGGATTTCAAAATTCTATATTACTTTTAGTCCCTTGAAACATTAATTTACCTTATATATAATATAAATCTATATATATTAAATACATTAGAGTGGTGTACTATTAAATATATATTAATTAATTAATTAAAATAGATTATAAAGATTATATATATAAGATTATAAAACAGTGTAGAGCATTCAAATAGTATTATTCACAAAAGTAATCACAAATAATAGAATTATTGTGGTTAGCAACGATTCTTGAAAATAATCTAAATTTCAAATATTTTAAGTAATTATGAATTTATAATGTATGATACTACTTTATTATTAATTCGATTAAATATTTAGACTTTGATAATAAAGCAACTTTATAAATGAAATTACGAATTTATAAAAAAGTATTTTATTAATAATCTAGATAGTTAATAACTGAGTAATGGAAATGGGTTAGAAATGTTTCAGATACTAAATAACTGAGTTAATTAGTAACATTAACTATTAATACACGTTATGTTTTATATTATAATTACATACTTTTTTTATCTAATTTATTTAAACATTTATGTGTCTTTAATATTATATCATATTATATATTTTATAATAAATACTTATAATATGATGTAGTATTATACTACGTATATAACATAATTAATATATTCGGTATATCATGTACTATATTTTAGTATAAATATTAGATAATCTAAATTTTAATTAACTTGATCAGCGAGGTATAAACATAGTTTATACTAAACCATATTTCTAAATATAATTATTTTATATATCTTTAATATTGACTAAAATAAAATAATTAATACGCTAAATAACTAATAAGTGTTATTATTTATTGTTTAATCTTATTTTAATTTCCCAATATTATTTTAATAATAATTTATAATCTCTTATTAATGTATTCTAAATTCAGATGCTTTGGATGAATATGAAGAGAACCAAATCTATCAGGTAGTATTTGTATATTTAACTTGTAGTGAACAATTGAGTGAAATTAATAATCAATTCTAGGATAATATTCTGGTAAAAACTTTTATGTAACTGTTATGTATGGTCATATTGTAAATAAGAAATATTTCATATAAAATATGTTAGATACATAACAAAATATAAAATATATATTCACTTTTATTATTTAACGAAAAAAATAAATGACATTGGACTTCAGTTATTATTATCGTGTTATATAAACTATCATATAATAATCTTACGAACGAATTTGCATCCGTTTTTCAGAGGAACCAACAAATGTTTTCTGATGAAATATCGATTTATGATGAGGAAGATACCAGAAAAGGACTTTATAATGACACACAAAGGTCGATAATAAATCATTCAACTCTATGATCATTAATTAATATAATTGTTTATATTGCATATTTGTGTATACATAAATTTAACATGACAATAATTTTCTCCAATGCAAGTTTCGTTTCCGATGTAACTCATAAAATCTGGAAGTTTAGACGCTTAATACAAAATGTTCGCATTGAGTTCGTCGTATAAATATTTCATCGAGTATCAACTTTCATTTAATGTTTACAGCGATTCGCCGACTTCATATGCTGCCTCCCACGAAACTAACAAGTTTGATGGATTATGTGATGGAGCATTGAATTCTGTTGCACTTGTGAATACTGCCATGGAAGAGGTTTGGAATTTTTGGTGGTGCTCTAAATTCTATTTATTTAATTAATTATAAACTGCTGTTTGAAAATTTTAATACATATTTATATATTTATATATTGATAATAATGGATATTGATATTAAGCTATTTGTTAATATTAATGATTTCTTAATATCAATATAAATAGATGTATTGTATAAAATTATCGACCTATTATGATGAATATTTAGATATCTTATATGGTATCATCTATCTTGTAGATATCTCTATCCTATGCAATAATATGGATATGTTCATATTTTAATAAACATAGATTAATAGTTCATGCATTATTTCAGCTACTGTCCCTGAAGGATAAACTTCTTAAACATTCTCTGCCACCCAACACATTGTTACAAATTGCACTTGTATCATCCCATCTCTACAGGAGGCTGGTTACATATTAATACACCCATATCGGTAAAATTACGTAGCGGCGATAGATACACTTATTATCTGTATGTTAAATGGAAGTTCATTGAAAGTATATAATTAAAATAGTAAATATTGCGTTACTTTATAAAATAAATGAATCCAAATTATATGGAATGATAAAATTGATCTAATTATTGAATGATTTTTCAAAAATAAAATTATTTCTAAAATATATCAAATATTTCACTTATTCAAATAATTCTCTAATTTCGTATCCATTGTTTACCATGTTGAAATGTACCGCTATCTAGTGTAAGTGATATGACAATTCCTATCTACGAATTGGTACGCTTGGCACGCCTTTACTCGCAGCCCTGGGAGACGAAGAGTCTTCAACTCAAAAAACTGCACACAGGTTGTTTTCCTTACATTACATGCTCTTTGGGCTAAATACAAGATTCATGCTTCGATATACACTTATTCATTATAAATATCTAAATTAATATAAATGTAAATTCTAAATTTTGAATTATTCTAAACTTGAAAAGTCATCTAAATTAATTCTAATTAATAATTGTTATTAAATATAATTTCATCATTAATTATTCTGAATACTTTTATTTTATATATTTATAATTAGAAGATGCTGAATATTTTAATACACATAATTAATTATATTATTTATTATATTATAAAATTGTTTAGACTTAACTTCTGCATTATGGATAGACAACAGGTTATGATTGATGTTTACATAATTTACAATTTACACAGTTTTTTGATTGACAGTTTCAGCATTAAATTGTATTTGACCCTGTTTGTTTAGTTCTAATTGAAAATTATAATCTTGTTTATAACTAAAAACGAACCAAATATAGCTAATTTATAATAATAATATAATTGCCGCTTTTTATATTAATTATAAAGACACTATATTGCAAAGTTATTACCTTTTATTCGTATTTTTCTTAGCCATAGATCAATTAACAATAAGTATTGTCTTACTTTCATTTTTGTAAATATAATCACAAGATTATTGTTAGTCATTTTAATATTTATCTTCGTTATCTTGACTTCTAGTCCTTTATTACCTTAATTTATCATTCTCTCATTCTCTAATTCTCTCAAATCTCGAATATAGATTACGAATCAAAGAAGAATCAATTGTCAATTGCAATAGACCGTCTGCAACTTGTTGATGCACATGTTTGTACTTAAAGTACTTATACTTGTTCTTAATAAAGTACTTATACTTGTACTTAACCATCATCTATTAATATTGACTTTTTTGATAATGTAATTACAATATCGTTTTTTCAATAACTTCTCAATTACCTTTAATTTCATTCAAGAGCTTATTTTTTTATAGATTCCTTTGTTATTTGTAAATACTTACATTCTTTGTATTCTTCTCCCGCTATGAACATTCATATTGAATTTCATATCGTATCATTTAACTTGCTCGTGCGATTTAATCTCTCTGCGATTTATTTGACGTGTTGCGTAAACTCGTACTTACCTTTGTGTACCCAAATCTGCAGTCGAAGCGAATTGCGAAAGAAAAGCGGATTATGAACTGGGAAAGAGTTTTCTCGAAGCTCACTGTGATGCGGGGTCATGGGCGCAGATGGAAGTTTCTCATCCAAGCCTTCAAAAATAAGGCGTCGGACAGGTCAATCCTGGATATGAAATATTGTTTTATGCTCTCTATAATTAATTGATTTATATCCATATTTTCTCTCAAATAGTTTTAGCATTTAGATTGCTACTCATCTAATACCTTTAATATGTAATACTAATAAAGCATTACTTCTGTCGCTTTAGCATCGAGAGTTTACATGCGTACATCGATCACATGGAATACTTGAACGACGTTTCAGACGAAGATGTCAGCTCTCAGGCTACAGATGCCTGTAGTCGACCTTTGACCGCAAAGAGTGACAAGGTCGTTATAGGACATTATCATTAGCCACACATCCAACAAGTGTATTTTATCACAGTTTCTATTTCTCAAAGAGTATGTTTTGTTAATATTGACTATTAATATTAATTATTAATAGAGAATTTGTTGTTAATATTAATATAATATATAATAAAGATTAATATTTATTTTACAGCATGGTTTAATTCTACTTTTCATCGCAAGATGCACAATTTAAATATAATATGTAAATACTATTATATAATAAGTCTAACCCCGTTCTAATTGTGTTGTTTTATTCGCTAAGTTCAACGAAGGTGAAACGTCCAGCGAGAAAAGCGATGTTAGTGATAAAATGCTTTCATTATTATTTTTTGTACAGTAAAGTTGTTTTTTTAATTGATGTCATTTTTTTAAAATAATATCCAAATATTCTATTTTTACTTTTGTTTCACTTTAAATTATTTTTTTAACAATATTCTTTTTAATTAAATTTATAAACCTTTAATGAATGTGATCTAATGCGTGTTGATTTAATAAAATCTGGTTATTATAAGCAATCGCATCCTGCTTTTACGATTCAGTCTTCTATGTATATGTTCGAAATCCTTTCGGTTTAGAATGCCGGTGATTCCGATGACGATGAAAACGACGACAATGAAGTTGCGAATGATAAAGAAGAAGATGAGACAATTGCGGAAGGCGAAGTCGAGTGCGCCGATGTTTCGGCTACTCCACCATCCCCCGACGCCGTAGTTACGCCCACTTGTTGCTATGCCGACGCCGAAGCTTCAACACAAGACGCCACCTATGAACGCTACCTCTGCGTGCGAGTCTTCAAGCCTGAAGGTAGCTCTTTGTTCATTAGTAGTACTGTACAATGTACAGTGTACAGTGTACAATGTACAGTGTACATCCCTGGAATGCTTTGTATAATGTTACATTCTTTGAATAATCATAGTTTCCACGTAAATTCCACTTGAATATATTCAATATTTATGAAAAATAAATATAATAATCGTGTTATGTCTTAATCAAATATTCATTAATACATTAATACATTAATACATTAATCTATTAATACATTAATACATTAATACATTAATATATTAATACATTAAAACATTAATACATTAATACATTAATATATTAATACATCAATACATTAATACATTAATATATTAATATATTAATATATTATATAAGTAATATTTTATAAAAATAATTCTTTTAAATTATTTTGTATTTTATATATGAAAATTTCTCATTAAACCATAATAAAGTATATAATATATAGATATATATATTAATATATATATATATATATATATATATATATATTCTATATATACATATTTATATATTCTTTTTATTGATATCTATATATTCTATATATATATATATATATATATATATATCTATCTATATATTCCATATATGGATAGTTATATATTCTATAAATAAATATATATTTATATTTATATCTTTATTAGATTTTGATATGGTAATATTGTATTAATTTTCATTTTTAAAATTTCTTTTTTTCGTTATCTCAATAATGATGAGTAATTTAGACTAGTAATATATAACTTATATTCTCTATGTAACTATATATAGTTATATAAATATTAATTTATATATAACCATGTCATATATATATATACGACTATCATTAATTATATCTACTCTTTTACATTTTTGTTTGCATTACAGGTCTTGAGGAATCTAAAATTCTTTGCAAACTGTCTCTAGGCCATCAACGTTTCACCACGCCCACTCTCGATTTCATGTCATCTGTTAGTTATTATCTTATAGGATGATTTCTACTCGCTTGACTATTGTGGTTTCAACCTATTTCTATATTTGTATTATTCAATGTACATGCATCATAATTAGTTTGTTAAATCATTTTGCATTTTCGAATTGTTTATTACATAACTATTTTATAATTATATGAAATGTTTACATATACTTCAATAATACTTCAAGAAATACATATATTGAATAATATACATATTTTCAACTTATCGAAACAGATTTAATCTACTAATTATAATATAATTGCATGCAATTTATATAGGAAGGGACTGTTATTCACAATTTACCAGATAATAAACCACAAGTGTTGGCCATTAATCGACTAAGGAAACCAAAAGATAATGGTTTCTTTAAAATCTACTGAAATAGTAATTTTACATATTCAAGGTCATAGCCAAATATAGGAATTTATTATTTTATTAAACTAATCTGTTGCCATTCTTTTTCTATTCAGACCAATCTAAGTTACCGGAGAGTAAAATTCTCTACGATAAGTTAGTATAAAATTCACAAATCATTATAATTGCATTCAATTCCTATACAATTGGAATTCGATTACTTTCAATATTAGTATTGAGTGAATATAAAAAATAACACAAAACACAAAACATTGTGTAAAAACTATTTTTAGAAATTTATAAGTTAAATAATTCTTGAATAATGATTTCTCTGTCTATGAATGTATATAATACTGAAATTATTATAATTCATGCAATGTTGACTTGTACTCAATGTTATAAGGTTCTCGGAGTGTGTATTTGAGAGCTGCGAGCAGTCGCAGAGCATACAGGCAGCAAAGACTGACTCCGGCGACAATGTACTCCGCGTGTCAGTGAATAGGGGCGTGGCAGGCGATCCACTCATCGCCATGGCAACCATAGATATGGACGCCATAGAAAATATGGTTAGTGATTTTCTTGAATAGTATTAGATTAATAATTATATGTTTTACAATTTATAGCTTAATGATTTTATGCAATATAGAGAATAATTGAGAATATTTTATCTTTGGATTAATGTAGTGAGTAAACTTTAATTATAAAAATGATTTTTCTGAAATGAATTTCTTATAATAAAGCATTCTCTTCTATAGTACAATATATTTCTACAGGATATATTCCATATAAATCATTTATTGTAGGATTTGCTAACTATAAACTCAAGCGTTCTACCTGAAACATCAAAACCTTCAAAAACTACAGAAAAAGTAGAAAATGAAGAAATAAGAGAGAGTTTGATACACATAAACGATGATTCCTGTGTGGAAGTGGTAAGTCATTGAAAGGTGTTACATAATATATAATGATAATTTTACAATTTGGAATATTTCTATTTTAAAATATTATGAAACTGGATTCAAATATTTTATTATATTTAATATAAAATAATAAACTCGATATCGTGATACATTGACCTGCCCGTTCGACTTCATTCTATTCACAAGTAACCTATCTACACTACTCCACTCGCCGATACCTATAGATTACTGATCTACACTTCCAATCCCCCCAGATAGCCTCACCCCCTTCCACCCATAGGTAGCCCCCATCGCTACGCTTCAACGTCCAGATTGTGATTTCACTCCAAAAGAAACGGGCTTTTCTGATTACGATCGCGTTGTGCTTTTAAAACCAGTTGAATTCGTTTTGTTCCCCATAAATACCGGTAAGTACTACTTATTAAGTACCACTTATTGAGTACTACTTATTAAGTACCACTTATTAAGTACCACTTATTAAGTACCACTTATTAAGTACCACTTATTAAGTACTACTTATTAAGTACCACTTATTAAGTACCACTTATTGAGTACTACTTATTAAGTACCACTTATTAAGTACCACTTATTGAGTACTACTTATTAAGTACCACTTATTAAGTACTACTTATTAAGTACCACTTATTAAGTACCACTTATTGAGTACTACTTATTAAGTACTACTTATTAAGTACCACTTATTAAGTACCACTTATTGAGTACTACTTATTAAGTACCACTTATTAAGTACCACTTATTAAGTACCACTTATTAAGTACCACTTATTAAGTACCACTTATTGAGTACCACTTATTAAGTACCACTTATTAAGTACAACTTATTAAGTACTACTTATTAAGTACCACTTATTAAGTACCACTTATTAAGTACCACTTATTAAGTACCACTTATTAAGTACTACTTATTAAGTACTACTTATTAAGTACCACTTATTGAGTACTGCTTATTAAGTACTACTTATTAAGTACCACTTATTGAGTACTACTTATTAAGTACCACTTATTAAGTACCACTTATTAAGTACCACTTATTAAGTACCACTTATTAAGTACCACTTATTAAGTACCACTTATTAAGTACCACTTATTGAGTACCACTTATTAAGTACCACTTATTGAGTACCACTTATTAAGTACCACTTATTAAGTACTACTTATTAATTACCACTTATTAAGTACCACTTATTAAGTACCACTTATTAAGTACCACTTATTAAGTACTACTTATTAAGTACCACTTATTAAGTACTACTTATTAAGTACCACTTATTAAGTACTACTTATTGAGTACCACTTATTGAGTACCACTTATTAAGTACCACTTATTAAGTACCACTTATTGAGTACTACTTATTGAGTACTACTTATTGAGTACTACTTATTAAGTACCACTTATTAAGTACCACTTATTAAGTACCACTTATTGAGTACTACTTATTAAGTACCACTTATTAAGTACCACTTATTAAGTACCACTTATTAAGTACCACTTATTAAGTACCACTTATTAAGTACCACTTATTAAGTACCACTTATTGAGTACTACTTATTAAGTACCACTTATTAAGTACCACTTATTAAGTACCACTTATTAAGTACCACTTATTGAGTACTACTTATTGAGTACTACTAATTAAGTACCACTTATTAAGTACCACTTATGAAGTACTACTTATTGAGTACTACTTATTAAGTACCACTTATTAAGTACTACTTATTGAGTACTACTTATTAAGTACCACTTATTAAGTACCACTTATTAAGTACCACTTATTAAGTACCACTTATTAAGTACCACTTATTAAGTACCACTTATTGAGTACTACTTATTAAGTACTACTTATTAAGTACTACTTATTAAGTACCACTTATTGAGTACCGCTTATTAAGTACCACTTATTAAGTACCACTTATTGAGTACTACTTATTAAGTACCACTTATTAAGTACCACTTATTAAGTACCACTTATTAAGTACCACTTATTAAGTACCACTTATTAAGTACCACTTATTAAGTACCACTTATTGAGTACCACTTATTAAGTACCACTTATTGAGTACCACTTATTAAGTACCACTTATTAAGTACTACTTATTAAGTACCACTTATTAAGTACCACTTATTAAGTACCACTTATTAAGTACCACTTATTAAGTACTACTTATTAAGTACCACTTATTAAGTACTACTTATTAAGTACCACTTATTAAGTACTACTTATTGAGTACCACTTATTGAGTACCACTTATTAAGTACCACTTATTAAGTACCACTTATTGAGTACTACTTATTGAGTACTACTTATTGAGTACTACTTATTGAGTACCACTTATTAAGTACCACTTATTAAGTACTACTTATTGAGTACTACTTATTAAGTACCACTTATTAAGTACCACTTATTAAGTACCACTTATTAAGTACCACTTATTAAGTACCACTTATTGAGTACCACTTATTAAGTACCACTTATTAAGTACCACTTATTAAGTACCACTTATTAAGTACCACTTATTAAGTACCACTTATTAAGTACCACTTATTGAGTACTACTTATTGAGTACTACTTATTGAGTACCACTTATTAAGTACCACTTATTAAGTACTACTTATTGAGTACTACTTATTAAGTACCACTTATTAAGTACTACTTATTGAGTACTACTTATTAAGTACCACTTATTAAGTACCACTTATTAAGTACCACTTATTAAGTACCACTTATTAAGTACCACTTATTAAGTACCACTTATTGAGTACTACTTATTAAGTACCACTTATTAAGTACCACTTATTAAGTACCACTTATTAAGTACCACTTATTGAGTAATACTTATTGAGTACTACTTATTAAGTACCACTTATTAAGTACCACTTATTAAGTACTACTTATTGAGTACTACTTATTAAGTACCACTTATTAAGTACCACTTATTAAGTACCACTTATTAAGTACCACTTATTAAGTACCACTTACTAAGTACCACTTACTAAGTACCAATTATTAAGTACCACTTATTAAGTACCACTTATTAAGTACCACTTATTAAGTACCACTTATTAAGTACCACTTATTAAGTACCACTTATTAAGTACCACTTATTAAGTACCACTTATTAAGTACTACTTATTGAGTACCACTTATTAAGTACCACTTATTAAGTACCACTTATTAAGTACCACTTATTGAGTACTACTTATTGAGTACTACTTATTAAGTACCACTTATTAAGTACTACTTATTAAGTACCACTTATTAAGTACTACTTATTAAGTACCACTTATTAAGTACTACTTATTGAGTACCACTTATTGAGTACCACTTATTAAGTACCACTTATTAAGTACCACTTATTGAGTACTACTTATTGAGTACTACTTATTAAGTACCACTTATTAAGTACCACTTATTAAGTACTACTTATTGAGTACTACTTATTAAGTACCACTTATTAAGTACCACTTATTAAGTACCACTTATTAAGTACCACTTATTAAGTACCACTTATTAAGTACCACTTATTGAGTAATACTTATTGAGTACTACTTATTAAGTACCACTTATTAAGTACTACTTATTAAGTACCACTTATTAAGTACTACTTATTAAGTACCACTTATTGAGTACTACTTATTGAGTACCACTTATTAAGTACCACTTATTAAGTACCACTTATTAAGTACTACTTATTGAGTACTACTTATTAAGTACCACTTATTAAGTACCACTTATTAAGTACTACTTATTGAGTACTACTTATTAAGTACCACTTATTAAGTACCACTTATTAAGTACTACTTATTAAGTGCCACTTATTAAGTACCACTTATTAAGTACCACTTATTAAGTACCACTTATTAAGTACCACTTATTAAGTACCACTTATTAAGTACCACTTATTGAGTACTACTTATTAAGTACCACTTATTAAGTACCACTTATTAAGTACCACTTATTGAGTACTACTTATTAAGTACCACTTATTAAGTACCACTTATTAAGTACCACTTATTGAGTACTACTTATTAAGTACCACTTATTAAGTACCACTTATTAAGTACCACTTATTAAGTACCACTTATTAAGTACCACTTATTAAGTAACACTTATTAAGTACCACTTATTAAGTACCACTTATTGAGTACCACTTATTAAGTACCACTTATTAAGTACCACTTATTAAGTACTACTTATTAAGTACCACTTATTAAGTACCACTTATTGAGTACCACTTATTAAGTACCACTTATTAAGTACCACTTAGCCTCGCAGTGTATATAGTAGATCACAGTAGATAGAAAATAGCTCTAAACTAATTGTCTGACCCACGATCATGATATCCCAGGCATTTCCACTGACGCGGATACAAAGTCCATAGGTGTTCTACCATTGGTGATGTACTGGCTGAAAAAGCCGGTACCTATCGCCTACCATAGATCTACTGGTAATTTATGTAAATTTTATATAATATTACATAACTGTATTAATATTGAAACATTTTATATTTAATTTTGATATTGTTCATCCATTAGAGATATTTATTTATATAATGATTTAAAATATAAAATCAAATTTATTTTTATATCATTCCTATTGAAGTTTTATTTGTAAATGTGATTGAATTACATAGAGAGTTTTACCGTTCGAGATATTGTCTTCGATGCCACAGGATTTGACTTAAATTTTGTTACTAAAGAGGTTTTTATTAACTTTTAACTATTACATATTTCTTATTTTCACTTTAAATCGCTAACCATTAAATTAAGATTTACTAAACCTTTACTTATCACTTTTTATCATCTTCACAAGAAGAGTCGTTTATTATTCGTATCGTACCGAATGACGTTTGCAATTGAAACTTAACTTACAGGAACTGCATAAGCAGACGAGAGATATGTACGTGTCTCCCATGACCCCGGCACCCATCCCTCCTCCCACCCCTAAGGTTTGGTAATACCTATAAGAAGAATCTCTCTTCTACAATCTCGTATCTTATTTTCCATTATAAAAGCATTCATTATTATAATAATTATAATCATTGATTAAATATTCAAATAAAACGATATTGAAAATCATTTTATTTTTATTAGATATATTTAAATATAATATAATAATAAAAATTACTATGTAGTAAGTTTGCATTATTATTAAATATTTAATTATTAACTATTTAATATGGTACATAATTTGAAGATAATACAAATGATTTAATTATTATAGTAATTATTTATAGAAACTTATAATAACATTGTGTATATGAATAGCCTGAAATGGTTTTGAAATCTGAATTTGATGAATTGAAAGCCAAACAACAACAGGAGATTATTGAAATTCAGATGAATTATGAGTAAGCATTGTTTCTCTTGTGTAATCACCTTAATGTAATCAACTTTCTTCCCTTTGTACTTTACATCTCCAACTGTCGTACAATACTTCTTTCTGCAAATGCTGTTATCTTCTCCTATCCTAAATTCAGTTGAACCTCCCTTTCTATCAAGTTTATCTACTTCTTACAATCAGAATCTACCTTCAAAACTCACTCTACCCTTTTACTTTACACTTCATGTTCTCCATCCGATCAAGAGCGATTTTATGAGCTCAATCTTCCCCTAGTCTGACTTATTCCGTCCCTTCCAACGAGACCATATATTCAAAAACTTTATCTACTCCTTTTCCAAATTCATGCACTAATTCCAATAAGAAATCGGCTTCAAGAACTCGCCGATACTCTCGATGAGATGAGAATGGCCCCGCCTGTTCAAATTCTGCAGGAAGTTCCAGTCGCAGTTCAGCCCGGTATTACGAGATCAACTTTGACCTCTCCTTCATGGATTCAACAACCTCATGCTCAGGTTTTCACAACACATAATTGTGATATATTTATTATTGACATTTTGAAGTCCAATTTGGACCGCATTTACTGCGAATTAAAAGTATAATAATGATTAAATGGTTAAAATATATCTTTACTTTAGATTGTTACATATTTTATCTATTAATGCATTTGAAGATTTAAACACTTTTTTCATGAGTTACGAATAGTTATTTTTTTAAAAAATTACTGAATTTCTACTAATCAATATGATTATAATATCTTTGATATTTTCTTTATGTTGACAATATTTTCTTTTCCGATAACTTTATTAATCGTGAACTGCATAACGGCGATTAGGTGACTCCTCCTTCCACCACACATTCTATGAATTCTCCCGTCGTAAGAAAGAAATCCGTTGAAATGCAAAAAATCCATGAACCAGTTAAACCGTTTGTATATGAAATCAAATTAATAATATGTTTAAGAAATTATTTTTAAAGAAAGTCTTGTAATTGATATCTTACTTGGATTAAAAATCATTGGATTAAATCTGTAAATAGATGATCGTGATACAGATAATTAACAGATTAATTTGATTAGATATATTCTTAGAATTTAATTTTCTAAAATCCTTCTTTATGTACCTGGTACGAATTTTGAGTTATCTCTATACCAATAATTTATAGCTTGGTGATCAATGAACCAGAACCGCTTGTTAAATTTGAACCAAAGAAGGAAAGCAAAGTCCAACTTCAAACCAATATCGACACCAGGACCCACGAGGTAAATTAGAATTTTTAATTTCTATGTATTCCGTTTGCAATGAAAATGTGAACCTTTAAAATGAACACGCCTTTTCAGTTTTTGATGAAATTGAAACAGTATGAGGAAGAATCTGCCAGAACTCGTCGCCACCTAGTGGAGACAGCGAGTAAACGAGTCAGCGATTTAATTGGTCATACAAATAAGGCGAAAGCGAATCAGTCAATGTCTATTTCTGCCTTAAATTGTAGACAGCTAATTGTTTGATTTTTTTATAATTCCATCATTCGCTCACCTTGGAACATCCAAATTCTTTAATTGGTGCCATTAAGCTTAACTCCTAAAGACGTATTTAGAAAGAAACTTGTCCTTGACTCTTTGTACCTTATTTAGAGAAAAAACTCGCAGGAGAGTACAAACTCGACCGCATGAACTACGACCTCGTGGAAACAAACATGAAAGGTTCATTTAAGTCATTTTCTTCTAGTTGGTAATCACCTAGATACAATTCAATACTTGAGTTAGGTACAGATTCTAAACTAATTCCCGCGGATACACCTTTGCCGTCTCCTTTCATAATCTCATTGCTTTCTTCCACTACCTCGGCATTGCGCAGACGTTTGCCTGCCTGCTGTGTTCATGCCTTCAAAAGGAGCCAACATAAACATCTATAACCCACGAGCCCACGATTATTTCCACGCCACTGGTAAGTACACGGCAACGTTTACATGTCAGGTTTAATGTCAATACGTCCTTCCAATGTATAGTTTGTATTAATTTATCTAGATATATAAGTCACATTCATTTGGTAGTCAAAATCGAGTCAATCGATCATTAGAAATCCTACTTTTATTACTATATTTTTATTTGTATATTATTTAACTCAATAATAAGTAAAACTATAATATTACCCTTTTCATAATGTGAATTTCATTCACCGCTAGGAGCTGGTAATGTTCGATTAACTCAGCCGCCCTCTATGGTTCACCTACCTCCGCTACCAAAGAACGTAAGTATGCACCCCACCACCCCACCCTCACCCCACCACCCCACCCTCACCATACTGCACCCCACCCCACCCTCACCCCACCACCCCACCCTCACCATACTACACCCCACCCTCACCATACTGCACCCCACCCTCACCATACTGCACCCCACCCTTACCATACTGCACCCCACCCCCACCCTCACCCCACCACCCCACCCTCACCCCACCACCCCGCCCTCACCATACTGCACTCCACCCTCACCATACTGCACCCCGCCCTCACCATACTGCACCCCACCCTCACCATACTGCACCCCACCCCCACCCTCACCCCACCACCCCACCCTCACCCCACCACCCCGCCCTCACCATACTGCACTCCACCCTCACCATACTGCACCCCGCCCTCACCATACTGCACCCCACCCTCACCATACTGCACCCCACCCCCACCCTCACCCCACCACCCCACCCTCACCCCACAACCCCACCCTCACCATACTGCACTCCACCCTCACCATACTGCACCCCGCCCTCACCATACTGCACCCCACCCTCACCATACTGCACCCCACCCCCACCCTCACCCCACCACCCCACCACCCCACCCTCACCATACCTATATACCACCCTCACCATACTGCACCCCACCCTCACCATACTGCACCCCACCCTCACCATACTGCACCCCACCCCCACCCTCACCCCACCACCCCACCCTCACCATACCTATATACCACCCTCACCATACTGCACCCCACCTCACCATACTAAATACCACCACCCCACCCTCACCATACTGCACCCCACCCTCACCATACTAAATACCCAAACCCCATCCCTCACCATACTGCACCCCACCCTCACCATACTGCACCCCACCCTCACCATACTGCACCCCACCCCCACCCTCACCCCACCACCCCACCCTCACCATACCTATATACCACCCTCACCATACTGTACCCCACCCTCACCATACTAAATACCACCACCCCACCCTCACCATACTGCACCCCACCCTCACCATACTGCACCCCACCCTCACCATACTAAATACCCAAACCCCATCCCTCACCATATCACTTATGTTGTGGTGGTAACTTAACGCTAATTTCGGTCAAATCTTTATTTCGCAGCAAATTCCGATCCTGAATCTGTTTGAGCTTTCTAAGAACTTTAATGACCCGAATACCGATTGGCTCCTGGAACGTTATCTGAGTGCCTCGCACCGACATTACGTGGGCGGGCCAGGGGGTGTGTCTGGTCCAGCCGTAGGCGGCTTCTCATCGGAACTCAACTCCGCGAGGGAACAAACGCCAATCGAGGTAACTAATTACTAAATATTACTTGACCATGTCCAGTTCATTCCATTCACTGCACTTTAAATGAACATTTTTCTTAGATGTGCCACAAATGTACGCCGTTGTCTTTATTTCTGGACCTTTATTTCATATTTTAGTATTTTCAGTAAATATATTAAATATATTCTAAGGTTTTGAAAATATTAAATATACTTTTTATCAAAGGGAAATTACAAGTAAATTATAAATAACTGCAATTTTAATTGATTGCAAATTACAGTTTTTGAGAATTGTATAATATTTTTAAAACTTCCTCGAAAGTGTTTGGAATTAAATAACTAATAGTTTATAAGGATTGGTGTAATTAAAGTGAATATTTTGTAACATTACAAATACCGAATGTATAATTGTAAATAATATATATAATTTATTTACCAAATTCTATTAAATGGCTTACATTATATGATATTAACAATCCATAAGTCCACAAATAACAAAACAATTAACAATAATCCTCTATTCACCATTAAAATAATAAAATTTCACTCTTCCCCATCAATAACCTTCCCTTACTACACGTAACAAAATCTGACACCACTGAACAGTCCAACCGTAGTAGAAGCAGAGTTTCTTCCAGTGTAATCACAAGAACTGCAGTCGAAGTCAAACATGATATTTAGTCACATCACAAACAGAAGACGATCGCATTTGAACTTTCTCAGATCGAGACTAAAATAAAACTTTTTCGTGGACATTTGGAGATGTTTTGGCAGTATTAAAATAATCCACACTTTTCTATCCTCAAATAAATGAAACGATTTTACAATGTATGTATATATATGTTAGATAGTATGAAATTATATGTTATAATAGGATAACATTCTTTATAACCACATAACATATGAATTTAAATTTGATCTTAAAAAGTATTGTTAATAAACAAATTATTTGTACTTCTTTTTAATATTTATTATTTAAATTCAATATTTTAATCGCTTTGTAGATAATTGATTAAAGTACCGACATTTGGTCTTATTATTTATTACCTCCGAATTAGTTTTAAATACTTTTTACTTTGTAATAAATGTTCTAGTTACAATAATAAGTACTACAGCATACTCTACATAAATATTATAGAATTATTACTATTTTAATCAACTCTTAACTAGGAATAATTAATAAATGATTAGTTGATTAGCATATATAATGACAGTAAGCTTTAGAAAATACTATCAAGTATTTAAAATGAACTAATAACTATTAGTTATTCTATTGTGTGTATGGAAATATTATTTGTATGATATTCTGCATTCGAAAATATTCTGCATTATAAATTGTTTTTGGAATATTTAATATTTTGAAGTGTATTTAAAAAAATAAATAATTCAATTCAATTCTCTGTTGTTTAATACATACTGATATTTAAAATGTATAATTAAAGTTACTCTAGAAGGTATTGGTATACCTTTAAGCCAAGATTACTTAATTAACCTATGGTAATAATGGCTAATAATTCTTATTTCAAAATTATATATATAATATTATTATTAATCAATATTATTATTCAGATCAATTTTCATATTTAATAATGTTCATATATACCATGCAGTATATACTATATTATATAAATAAAAAAATTAATTATTAGTAATCTATCTTTAAGTAATTACCATTATATTATATACCTATATTTAGTTTTTATTTTAATTTAATTGATTACTTTTTTGTAATAACTCTAAAATAAACATAAAAATAAATATAATAAAAGCCAATGTATGTAAATCCTATAATACAACATGTTATTTGCCTATGAAATATATATTTTTCATTAAGAATATTATATAATTCGTTTAATTCACTTAATACTATAGTATTATAATTGTCCGAAGAAATGAATATGATATTAAATATACAAATAATTAAAGATAGAGTATGATATTGCTAAGTATAATTTTTAATTATGTTTACCAATACTTACTAACTAAAATGACTAAATCCAATAATTACTAAATGCATCTACTAACTCCCTATTTACTAAATAAAATGACGAATTCCAATAATATGTCCTCTCTAAATTATCTATATTTAATTACCCTCAAAATATCTTTTAATTATGTAAACTTATATAATTATTAATTAAATTAAACAAATATAAAACATGTATAAGTAAAAATTGAGTAAAACAGATAAATAGTGTATAATATAAAAAAGGTGTGATCAAATACTAAAACCACTATTAGATATAAACTAGTAAAATAATTAGTACAAATTAAAAATGACCGAAAACAATCTGAATCTGGAAATCTGAATTTGACCAAATTCGAAGGAACCGACCAGATATCATCTATACATATTTTTATATGTTACATATCGGAAACATCAATATTCGTTTGTTGATGTTGGGAAGCAAGTCTGGTTCTGGTCCATAGAGTTGCGCCTTTGCCTTTATGCCTATAAGCATATAGTCCATTCGTTATTTGGCCTGATATAAATGCACTTACTGGAATAGCATTATTAACTACGGCTATATTTTCTAGTCTCTTTCAACTGATGACTAGATATAGTTGAAATCTGTATATCGTGTAGTGATAATAACTGAACAGCTTTAGTAATCGTCCATATATTGGCTTCTTGATTCAAGTGCCCAATTGCTAAGTCTCCAACTTCTCTGTTTGCATAGCAAAAGGGTGTTGCACTGTTATCAGTGGTATTTGTGGCCAGTCACAAAAAGCTTTTTACTCCGTTGTCAATCGAAAATAGAGATAATTTTAGAATCGGCCTGAAGCTCAATGATTTATATTTATTTGGATTAAATATTAATCCAATACTCGGTACTCCATAAATAGCGTCGAGAATTTCATTCATTTTGTAGGACTTTCGGACATGGTAGCATTGTCATCGGCTTACGTAATTATTTGTACCTTATTCCCGAGTAGATTAATTCCTACAAATGCTTTAACTTTTCTATTTATAGTTCCAGATGCTAGATTGAATATAATAGAGGACAGGATAATAATCCCCTTGCCTAATACCAGATTGCGGTGATACATTAAAAGATGTATATGTTTTTATTATTTGTATTATCTCCGGAATAGGTTATTTTCGAATAGTTGAGAGAGTTTTGAATGTGGAATAGAGCAAAAAGCTTTGCGAGGTCCAGCCAAAAAAATATACAGATTTTATTTTTCCTTTTTAGTTTCTAGTATTGCCGACTCAAGGACAAAAGTATGCTCTTGAATGACTCTGATATCGGGTAGAAAACCTTTCTGCTCAACAGATAGCTAATTGTTTTATTTATATATAATTCTAGCTTATTAATTATATATATATATATATATATATATATATATATATTAACTTTATAAAAATACATCGATATTTATTTGGTTGGTCTAGAAAATTGTGAACTTTATTTTCATTAACTTTTAAAACAATACTCGTAGACATTCTATAAAACATAACATAATAAAATGTATGCCGTATACCATACGCAGAACCGAGTAATCTCTGACTGACTATATCAAATTTATAACTAAATCATATATAATTCCTTTATCATAATTGTTACTTCTTTTTCTTTATGAATTAATATTATATACTTTATTGATTATAAATTTCTCAGATTTATTTTATAAAATATGTACTTATGGGAATATGTAATGTTTCGTATTGTATATTTTGAATACGTTGACTAATTAACTGGTAGAGTAGTTATTGTAGGTGGATAATTCAGACAATGAATGTATTATAATTGTATTTAAAAAAATTAAAATATTAATCATTTGGAATATAAATACGAAGAGTTCAATTTTAAAGTTCCGAGTTTGACATAATCTTGCAGTAAGCAGAAGTCCAAACCATAGATAACTATTATTAACTATGTTCTTATATTGGAAACAAGTGATAGGTCATCTATGTCGACATATCCAAGGACATTAAGGGTTAAACATTTGCGCTCGGAAAACCAATAACCTTTAATGAATGTCGTCTTATCATTAATTAGAAAATAAAACATGATTCTCAGTTGGTATACAATGTGGTTAATATTAAACGATATATTATTATCGCAAAGCTATGCTCGTCCACATAATGGATTATCATATGCTGTATATATATCGCAGTTTACCGAACGAAGGTGAGTGAGTCCACAATCGATGAAGACCGTTATCGTTACAACGGTCAAGCTGAATTTAGTACTATCAGGAAATTATCCAATCGGAAGATTAGAATTATATCAACTATCGGATAATGAGAATTATATTCGAGATATCCTAGTATAAACGATATATATGGCGAATGATATAAACACCTCTGTATTGGATGATGACACATGTGATGTAATCGTTTTCAACTGTAGTTCATCTATAGAACATAGTCATACCGATTAGCAAATTAATAACTGACCTTTAAGCTTTGTTAATATCAATATCGTAATGTGCGGTCACTAACACCGATTACATAATAATTCACCATATGGAAATATTATTTTTAAATCCATGGCAATATTAATTAAATTATGAAATACGTACCGTATACATAATACTTATTCATACATAATGTATTGATTGAAATGCCTGAAAGTAACTTATATATAATGTATATAAATCGAAGAAATTCGATAGGCTAAGCCCACTAAGCGATCAACTTGTCTAAAGTCTTGCTTTAGAAATTTGCGCAAAATTAGCCACGCCTATCGACGCGCATTTAACACGCCCATTTCTGTGCACGCGACATTTCTCGGCATTCACTTTACCATCGTATACGCAGATAGACTTTCGCCGTAACAACATTAGAAGCAATCGTACCTTAGTCCGCTATTTACGCTCCGCCCAATCCTCATCGCACCCGATGCTATGACGCAATGTTGCCGATGATGTAACGTGTCGATGACGTTACGTAAGTTCTCCAGGCACCGGCGAAAAGGTGGTTGCCGTTTGGTGGTGGCGTGTTGCCTGTATGCACTCGGAGCCTGCGTCTTATTGAGCTTGACCTCGGTACCTCTCGCCGAACCGGTCGGATTTCGGTCGCGACGTCTATTGGATTCGTCGGACGCTCCCGACCTCTCTTCCCCACCCTCCTCCTCCTCGTCCTCGACACCATCTCCCGTTCCTCCGGGTAACGCCACTACTACTCGGACGGTGAACGCCAGTTCGACCGGAGGCTCTCAGTACCCCGGGGATCTGTTCTCGCAATGGCAATTGAGCCACGGCGCAATTGGATTTCACGTACTGGGCGTGGCGTACATGTTCGTGGCTCTGGCTATTGTCTGCGACGAGTTCTTCGTGCCCGCCCTCGAGGTGATTATCGAACGTCTGCAGATTAGCGAGGATGTCGCCGGTGCTACTTTCATGGCGGCTGGAGGTTAGAGGTGTTGGGGTCGTAGGTACGGAGATGGGATATTAGAAGAGGGATTAGCGAAGGGGGTAAAGGAGGTGTAATGCGAGGGTATATAAATAGGGTAAAAGTAGGTTATACAATATACTTGAGTATATATTTCGTATGGTTTGACTAATATGGATAATGTATTAGAGTATTTCTATTTTACTCAACTTTGTAGCTGAGTAACTAGCTCTGTACACCGTACTCTGTACGCCGTACTCTGTACACCGTACTCTGTACGCCGTACTCTGTACGCCGTACTCTGTACACCGTACTCTGTACACCGTACTCTGTACACCGTACTCTGTACGCCGTACTCTGTACGCCGTACTCTGTATACTGTAATCTGTACACCGTACTCTGTACGCCGTACTCTGTACACCGTACTCTATAAGCCGTACTCTGTACACCGTACTCTGTACACCGTACTCTGTACACCTTACTCTGTACGCCGTACTCTGTACACCTTACTCTGTACACCGTACTCTGTACGCCGTACTCTGTACGCCGTACTCTGTACGCCGTACTCTGTACGCCGTACTCTGTACGCCGTACTCTGTACGCCGTACTCTGTACGCCGTACTCTGTACGCCGTACTCTGTACGCCGTACTCTGTACGCTGTATTCTGTACGATGTACTCTATACGCTGTACTCCATACGCCGTACTCTGTATACCGTATTCTGTATACTGTACTCTGTACACCGTACTCTGTATACTGTACTCTGTACGCCGTACTCTGTATACCGTACTCTGTACGATGTACTCTATACGCTGTACTCTATACGCTGTACTCTATACGCCGTACTCTGTACACCATACTCCATACGCCGTACTCTGTATACCGTACTCTGTACACCGTACTCTGTACACCGTACTCTGTACGCTGTATTATGTACGATGTACTCTATACGCTGTACTCTATACGCTGTACTCTGTACACCTTACTCTGTACGCTGTACTATGTACGATGTACTCTGTACGCTATACTCTGTATACTGTAATCTGTACGCCGTACTCTGTACACCGTACACTATACACCGTATAATGTATACCTTACTATGCACACAGAGTCTGTAAGGTGTACTTATAACAATATGCATATTGTATAACGTACTGAGTATAAGTTGTTGGTGATGTTTTGTGCTTGTAAATAATGTTACTGGGTTATCTGCTAGTTTATTTTGTTGGTATTAGTTGATATGCGATTAAACCTGAATGTATTTCAGTTATAGGAGAAGGTGATAGTTTTCTAGAGGTGAATGAGTATTGTGACCCCCAAGACACGGAGAAAGGTCACGAAGACCGCATTGTCTAGTCATCTGGTCTATTTATAGAATATATTTGTTTACGCTAAATCATCATTGTCTTTGACTCTTATATTTGCCTATGATTTACATATCAACACTTTAATATAACATACGGTTTACACTATAGGATATATATTGTATAGTTTACGTCATGCTCGGTACGAAAATAATGCCCTGCGTTCACATAAGATGCATTTCTCTTTCAACATCTATTTATTGCAATATTTACTTCTTTAATAAAAGGAGAATACATTAAATATGTTCTATTCAAATGAATGAAGGGGGCAGACTAAGAAGTTAGAAAATACGAACAATGATTATATAGCAATTTAAACACTAATTAACACTTGGAATAAAGTAAGGGTACAATTTATAGATATTTGAACTCGTGACGGATTATTCATAGTACAGCTAACAATTCACCTTCATAACATAGTCCCAAGTGTTTGGGTGTCTAGTGTAACTAACAACTACTCTTCATAACATAGTCCCAAGTGTTTAGGTATCTAGTGTAACTAACAACTACTCTTCATAACATAGTCCCAAGTGTTTGGATGTCTAGTGTAACTAACAACTACTCTTCATAACATAGTCCCAAGTGTTTGGATGTCTAGTGTAACTAACAACTACTCTTCATAACATAGTCCCAAGTGTTTGGATGTCTAGTGTAACTAACAACTACTCTTCATAACATAGTCCCAAGTGTTTGGATGTCTAGTGTAACTAACAACTACTCTTCATAACATAGTCCCAAGTGTTTGGATGTCTAGTGTAACTAACAACTACTCTTCATAACATAGTCCCAAGTGTTTGGGTGTCTAGTGTAACTAACAACTACTCTTCATAACATAGTCCCAAGTGTTTGGGTGTCTAGTGTAACTAACAACTACTCTTCATAACATAGTCCCAAGTGTGTGGGTGTCTAGTGTAACTAACAACTACTCTTCATAACATAGTCCCAAGTATGTGGGTGTCTAGTGTAACTAACAACTACTCTTCATAACATAGTCCCAAGTGTTTGGATGTCTAGTGTAACTAACAACTACTCTTCATAACATAGTCCCAAGTGTTTGGATGTCTAGTGTAACTAACAACTACTCTTCATAACATAGTCCCAAGTGTTAGGGTGTCTAGTGTAACTAACAACTACTCTTCATAACATAGTCCCAAGTGTTTGGGTGTCTAGTGTAACTAACAACTACTCTTCATAACATAGTCCCAAGTGTTTGGGTGTCTAGTGTAACTAACAACTACTCTTCATAACATAGTCCCAAGTGTGTGGGTGTCTAGTGTAACTAACAACTACTCTTCATAACATAGTCCCAAGTATGTGGGTGTCTAGTGTAACTAACAACTACTCTTCATAACATAGTCCCAAGTGTTTGGGTGTCTAGTGTAACTAACAACTACTCTTCATAACATAGTCCCAAGTGTTTGGGTGTCTAGTGTAACTAACAACTACTCTTCATAACATAGTCCCAAGTGTTTGGGTGTCTAGTGTAACTAACAACTACTCTTCATTACATAGTCCCAAGTGTTTGGGTGTCTAGTGTAACTAACAACTACTCTTCATAACATAGTCCCAAGTGTTTGGGTGTCTAGTGTAACTAACAACTACTCTTCATAACATAGTCCCAAGTGTTTGGGTGTCTAGTGTAACTAACAACTACTCTTCATAACATAGTCCCAAGTGTTTAGGTGTCTAGTGTAACTAACAACTACTCTTCATAACATAGTCCCAAGTGTTTGGATGTCTAGTGTAACTAACAACTACTCTTCATAACATAGTCCCAAGTGTTTGGATGTCTAGTGTAACTAACAACTACTCTTCATAACATAGTCCCAAGTGTTTGGGTGTCTAGTGTAACTAACAACTACTCTTCATAACATAGTCCCAAGTGTTTGGGTGTCTAGTGTAACTAACAACTACTCTTCATAACATAGTCCCAAGTGTTTGGGTGTCTAGTGTAACTAACAACTACTCTTCATAACATAGTCCCAAGTGTTTGGGTGTCTAGTGTAACTAACAACTACTCTTCATAACATAGTCCCAAGTGTGTGGGTGTCTAGTGTAACTAACAACTACTCTTCATAACATAGTCCCAAGTGTTTAGGTGTCTAGTGTAACTAACAACTACTCTTCATAACATAGTCCCAAGTGTTTAGGTGTCAAGTGTAACTAACAACTACTCTTCATAACATAGTCCCAAGTGTTTGGGTGTCTAGTGTAACTAACAACTACTCTTCATAACATAGTCCCAAGTGTTTGGGTGTCTAGTGTAACTAACAACTACTCTTCATAACATAGTCCCAAGTGTTTGGGTGTCTAGTGTAACTAACAACTACTCTTCATAACATAGTCCCAAGTGTTTGGGTGTCTAGTGTAACTAACAACTACTCTTCATAACATAGTCCCAAGTGTGTGGGTGTCTAGTGTAACTAACAACTACTCTTCATAACATAGTCCCAAGTGTTTAGGTGTCTAGTGTAACTAACAACTACTCTTCATAACATAGTCCCAAGTGTTTAGGTGTCAAGTGTAACTAACAACTACTCTTCATAACATAGTCCCAAGTGTTTGGGTGTCTAGTGTAACTAACAACTACTCTTCATAACATAGTCCCAAGTGTTTGGGTGTCTAGTGTAACTAACAACTACTCTTCATAACATAGTCCCAAGTGTTTGGGTGTCTAGTGTAACTAACAACTACTCTTCATAACATAGTCCCAAGTGTTTGGATGTCTAGTGTAACTAACAACTACTCTTCATAACATAGTCCCAAGTGTTTGGGTGTCTAGTGTAACTAACAACTACTCTTCATAACATAGTCCCAAGTGTTTGGGTATCTAGTGTAACTAACAATTCCCCTTCATAACATAGTCCCAAGTGTTTGGGTGTCTAGTGTAACTAACAACTACTCTTCATAACATAGTCCCAAGTGTTTGGGTGTCTAGTGTAACTAACAACTACTCTTCATAACATAGTCCCAAGTGTTTGGGTGTCTAGTGTAACTAACAACTACTCTTCATAACATAGTCCCAAGTGTTTGGGTGTCTAGTGTAACTAACAACTACTCTTCATAACATAGTCCCAAGTGTTTGGGTGTCAAGTGTAACTAACAACTACTCTTCATAACAATGTCCCAAGTGTTTGGGTGTCTAGTGTAACTAACAACTACTCTTCATAACATAGTCCCAAGTGTTTGGATGTCTAGTGTAACTAACAACTACTCTTCATAACATAGTCCCAAGTGTTTGGGTGTCTAGTGTAACTAACAACTACTCTTCATAACATAGTCCCAAGTGTTTGGGTGTCTAGTGTAACTAACAACTACTCTTCATAACATAGTCCCAAGTATTTGGGTGTCTAATGTAACTAACAACTACTCTTCATAACATAGTCCCAAGTATTTGGATATCTAGTGTAACTAACAACTACTCTTCATAACATAGTCCCAAGTGTTTGGGTGTCTAGTGTAACTAACAACTACTCTTCATAACATAGTCCCAAGTGTTTAGGTGTCTAGTGTAACTAACAACTACTCTTCATAACATAGTCCCAAGTGTTTGGATGTCTAGTGTAACTAACAACTACTCTTCATAACAGAGTCCCAAGTGTTTGGATGTCTAGTGTAACTAACAACTACTCTTCATAACATAGTCCCAAGTGTTTGGGTGTCTAGTGTAACTAACAACTACTCTTCATAACATAGTCCCAAGTGTGTGGGTGTCTAGTGTAACTAACAACTACTCTTCATAACATAGTCCCAAGTGTGTGGGTGTCTAGTGTAACTAACAACTACTCTTCATAACATAGTCCCAAGTGTTTGGGTGTCTAGTGTAACTAACAACTACTCTTCATAACATAGTCCCAAGTGTTTAGGTGTCTAGTGTAACTAACAACTACTCTTCATAACATAGTCCCAAGTGTTTGGGTGTCTAGTGTAACTAACAACTACTCTTCATAACATAGTCCCAAGTGTTTGGATGTCTAGTGTAACTAACAACTACTCTTCATAACATAGTCCCAAGTGTTTGGGTATCTAGTGTAACTAACAACTACCCTTCATAACATGATTACAAATGACAAAAAAAAAGAATTAAATTATTTAAATACTATAAATATTATATATAGATTGTAATATATTGAGATTTTATATTGTGTAATATCTTGTAATAGGCTAAATTTGAACATGATTAGATATACGCTGACGTAAAAGGTTATTAGAATATATAATATGAACTTATCAATGCCACTGATGTCCTTGACCACTTATATAATCATGTAATCTATGCGCAGTAGTATCGTGGATACCTCAGATCCCTAGCTGAC
>OZ038312.1:13418942-13446442 GCA_964035775.1 Osedax frankpressi | reverse complement strand
AATTATATTATGAATAAAGTATATCTATTGTCATATGTATATAGTAAATCTAGTATCCTCTTCATACAGTAAATATATTATCATCTATACAAGTAAATTTAGGACCATCTTCATACAGTAAATGTAATATCTTCTGAATATAGTAAATCTAGTATATTCTGTATATACTAAATCAGGCATCCTCTGAATATATTAAATCTAATATCATATGAATAAAGAAAATCTAGTACCCTCTAAAAACAGTCAATCTAGTTTCCATCCTAATAAAGTAAATTTACTTTACTCTGAGTATAGTAAATCTAATATCACCTTCATATAGTAAATCTAGTTCATCTGAATATAGTAAATCAAACGTCATATGCATATAGTATATATCATCTACATTAGTATATCTGATATCATCTGAAAATAGTATACATATAACGTTATATATATATATATATATATATATATATATATATATATATATGGAGTCCATTATCGATCTACGATGTTAATAATATAATTGTATATTGTTTTAAAATTATTAATAAATTAAACATAGTTGTATTTTTATGGCCATATCATAAATTAAACAATTTAATCAGTGCATAAATTTATAACTTTATTCCCATATTGTTTTAATTAATTGGTTCAAATTGAAATTGCATAGACATGTATATAATTATTTATAATATATCATAAAATTAAATACAATGTTTTATACCATAACAATAATATACAATTGTAAGTTTAAATAATATTGTAATATTTATTTACTATGGTAACATAAAATAAATTAGTTTGTTTATTTAATTTATTCACTTTGGAATATTATTATTAATATTATATTTGTCATTAAGTAAAAAGTAAGAAGTTGAACAACTAAAGGTTATTTAAACAATTAACATATATACATGTATTCTGGATTCATATTGTTAAGCTAATTATATATATATCTGTTTTATTATCATATATATATGTGTAGATTTATTTATAATACAAATTTAATAGGTTTTTTTAATGTTTCAGTTTCAATATGAATGAATCAAAGAAAAATCGTAACAATTCGAAAGCAGTTCCACGTAATATGAAAATCAAAGTAGAATTTCCTGATATTAGTTGTGTAAACACAGTCATTAATGAGAATATAGATATCGGAAATGCGAGGGTGAAAATTGAAAAGGAGGAGGTAAAAGAAAAGACGGTAGAGAAGGCTTCTGCTATTGATGATGGCGTTGAGTGGACAGTGTTATGGCACTGCGACTTGAAAATGCGACTCGCTAAGATTGGAAGTGCTGCAGAAATCGCCAGCAAGGTCGAGGAGAAGCTCAGACTTGCTGAAATTCAGAAACGAAAGAAGGCGCAGAAGTCAAAGAGATCTAATCGTGCGACTAAAAAATAGGTTATACCCGGTTATGACTAATACCTATACAAATAATGTTAATTATAACGTGTATTAAACAATGATTAAGCATTAGGTAGGTATTATGAACTAGTAGTGTTGTTATAAATTAAATTAAATAAATAAGTAGTTCACATTATTAATAAGATATATACAAATATATACGTATACGGTAGCTTTTGATATATTATATAGTTGTTAAATTAGATCACATAATAGAGTAGATCACTAAACCCTGTAATATACACTCATTGAACTAATATTGTAACATATATTCATACTATTACTAATTATTTATTTACTTTATGTTTTAGATCAAAAGATATCTTTATGAAACCGAAACAATGAAATAGATGTCTAAAAATCTATATTAAATATAACATTACTCTTATGCGAACTTTTAACTTAATATTATCTCGAATTATAATGTATTGTATTTATAATATAATCTTGTATTAATTAAAAATATTAGATTTATATATACAAAATAAAATTTCAATGTAATTTAAAACTCATATTATTTTATTATTATAAACTCATATTAATAGTTTTTATTGTAAATTAGTTAATTTTATTTTAAATTTAAGTTAATGTATTAATGTTATATAGTATGATAAGTTAACATTATAAGATTGGCATATGATAATATACCAAAGTATATTAAGAATAAATATCATTACAGTTGTTGGTTATTATTTATGATTATTATATAGTCAAAAACATTATTAAAATGGAAAACTATTAAATGACAAAACTTAAATATATTATCAATTTTTGAGGTGATCTAGAAATATAGCAATTATTGAATATAATACTGAATATAAGATTAAGAGGTGTTTATGTAGGTATGCCATCTTAAATGTAGTATACAATATATACTTGGTTTATTGCACAGAATAAATATTATAAACTATCTACATATTTCGAAACCATACATGTATATCAATAATAATTATTTCAATAATCAGTGATAAATATGATTGGTTATTATATAGAATAGTAAATAAATAAAATATATTTAAATATATAATACATGTGGAATATCTATATGTTATTAATTAAATCTTAACCTAATTTCATATCTGTGTATATTTTAACTTGAAGGTTATATCAAACTAATACATTTATTGTAAGTATACATTAAATTAATTTATATGTAGTGATTTATTCATTTGTATCTAAGAATAAAATATTAAATTAATTATTATTAACTTAAGATAATAATTAAGATTTTATGATACATTTTTGATTACTATTATAGTTAATCTTTGTATATTAACTATTTTATTTATAATGAATTTATTCAATGCATAATTCATACTGTTATGATTAAATTAATTATTAACTTTAGTTTAGTAACGAGCAAGTAAATAAATATATATATTATTAAAACTAAAAGTCATTAAATGCATTGTGATATGTTATGTTATCTACAGATGTAGTAGTATATAATATACATATAAAGCATATAATACCTACATAGTTAAGGTGGCTATAAATAAATTAATATTTGTTATGCATTTTTTATATTTTGTATTTATTTAGAAATGCTATAATTACTAGGTAATAACTACGAGACTATATTACATAATAAATATATTTTTTATATAAAATAACCAATTTAACTAATTAAAGTCAATAGAATTCCATATGTTGTAAACAAATTGTTTAAACAATGAATAGATAACCAAATTATGGAATTGGCTGTATATATTGATATATCAGACTATTAACTAAATATTGGATATGTGTTTGGATTTAAGTTTATAAATTAATTCTAATATATTGATGTACAATACAATATTGAGGGCGTATTTTCATGGTAATAATCTAGGCTAATACACCCACATTGAAAATGTAGTACTTTAAGACCAAATATAAAATAACCAGATTTTGTATTTACACGAGTGATAAAAGTACGACTTTTTAAAAATGTCTTAATTACTCTGATATCTATTTTTCATATCAATAGTAATAGAATTACAATATAAACAACATATTTGGATTCACAAATTGTTTTAAAGTGGAAAATTAAATTATCGGTAATATTTCTATTATAGTGCATTAGATAAATCATATATTTATAAAGTGTTAAGAAATGAAGTAATTACAGAAATGGAATCATCGGAAAGGTTAATCAAATAACGGAAAAATAAACAACAACAATTACAAATGTTCATTATATATTTAATATATGCCACCTTTTTATGTGTAAGTGCTAAAGTTCCTTTAAAACTAACATTTTTAATACTGGCCGTACTTTTAAATTGATTTTTTACGTTTTATTAATATTATTTTTGGAGAATGTAAATATGTGATCACATATTTATGACCAGATCTGTATTTTGGGACCTGATTATTGTCATATAAATAAGCCCTAAGTAGGTAACATACTATTAGTATATATTATATTAATGTTAATTGTATATTAAACTATTTATTATTTATATAATGATGATATCAGAATAGGTAAAAAGTCACTAACCTCCATTTTAATACAAAATAATAAAATAGTGTAATTTATTTTGAATTTTAAACAAATGCATTTTTTATTATGTAATTCTTTGAACTCAATGCACTTTAACTTGATGTACTTATATAGTATAGGGAGTTGCTACTCGGCAACACTCTACTTGCTATTCTACTCATTCTACTGGTGTTTGGTACCGGAGTTATATAATAAATCAAATATAGGATATTTGATTTATTGTAATCAGTCCAGCTCAATATGTTTATCATTATCTTTGTACAGTTCACAAATGGGAAAGAAGAAAAAGTCAGATATTAGAAAAGAAGTTATTGATGAAAAGCACACCGACGAAAAGAAAAGTCCAGGAACACACGAAGGAACATTGTCGGAAATAGTTGAAAGCACTACATATGAGGAGGAAGTGAACTGGTGTATTCTCATGTGTCAAATGAAACTAACGGAACAACACTACGCCAAGAATGCCAAAGATAAGGGTCAGTACAGTTATACATATTTACCTCAGAAAATATGGACATAACATTACAAATATTTGATACTATATCTCGTTGTTCAATTGTGGGTTTATCTTCGATATAAATTAGTTATATATAGTTATATACATATTAACATAATTATTATGTTTTAAACCATATAATTAAACTAGGATTCAATTCATATTGCAGTTATGAGGTCCGTGGCAACGTGTCTAAGAATTCTTCAGAACCCAAACGCAATATTGGTAAAGAAAAGACAATTGATGAGAATGAACTTTGGAGATTATCGAGCAAAGATTATAGAAGAACGGAAATCTAGGCAGAGTAAGAATTATAACATCTATTTTAATATAAATCAACAAAAATTATCAAAATATGTAATCTAATTAATAATTAAGAGTATCTTTATATTGCATATTTCAACATATTCAGGTGAAGAGGTGGCTGAGGCATCTATCAAAATAATCCACGATGATAATCTCAAGAACAAAGGCAAAATATTCAAAATGGCCAATTCAAAATCCACAGATCCAGTGACTTCTTTTAAATTTAATTTCGACATCAATATTAATTAATCTAGATATTGTATAAATATTAATTACGGTTCATACAATATAATTTATTTGTAAATACAGATTATTAATAAACACACATATTTATTTATTGGAAAAAGTTATTCCTGTTGGACAAAAGGGTTGGCAATAGGTTCCATTCCGTCGTCTGGGCAAATCAAAACTACCTAGGATCATTTTTACATGGATAATAAATTAGATGTCAAATTCATATTTTAAGTATATTGAAAATATTTTAGATTGTTAATTAAAATGAATATAAAATGAATATAAAATGAATATAAAATGAATATAAAATGAATATAAAATGAATTAAAATGATGGTTTGAAGATATGCTAACAGAGTTACCCCTGCACACGACAAGGCCTAGAGAACGGGTATCACTTGTCAGCTTAAGAGGATCGTCGGGGTCTGAAATGTGTTCAAATGTGTTAAATTACATTTAACGGCTATACAATAATCGCAGGTTCTATTAATTTATAAGGAATAAATAAATATATAAGAATTTCAATTTAATAATGAATAATAAAAACTAATATATCAATATCATTAATTATTTGAATAATATTAATTATGTATTATACTTTAAAATAATAGGTATAGAGAATAAAATAAAATTGATATCTAAGATGAACTAGTGCTCTTTAATTAATTAATTAGATTAATTGTAAACTATAAGAATTAAAATATATTTTAAGAATCGTACACACTGAAAAAAGCTTCGTTTTTCCGCTCGGAATTCGATTCCCATGGAAAATGACGCATAATTAAGCAGTGTTTAAATTTTCCACTGGCTTAGAACATGTTCAATTTACAAGTGTAAAACACCAACGTAATGAACTTTGGCCTTACCACGTGATATATTTTTTAATTTATTAAATATTAATTTAAATTATTTAACCCTTCTTGAACTATTTTGTCACTTGTTAATGGAAATCACTAGATTTCATGTAAATTTTAATTTTTACTATTCCTCATAAAATTATCCATAACTTTAAAACTATTAATATTATGAATATAAAAGAATATAAAATATAAAAAAATATGAAATATTTAGACATAATACATGATATATTTTGTATTCAAAAATACAAAAGTATTAATATATTTATATAATATACAATAATATATAATATACAATTTATATAATATCTCGTATGAATTATAGATAACAAAATAACACTTGCAAAGGTTTTTAAATTATATAAAAATAATAAATACAGACAAAGTTATGATATTTATTTTGGAAGTATATATTGTCTTGAGAAATAAAAACTGTAGACATTAAAAAACTTAGTTAATGACAATATCTTTGTTTGTATCTGCTTTATGTTAAATGCACACACTATTTTTAGATGTATTAATGCATTTTATTCATAACAATATAATATTTTAATATATTAAATAATAATATATTTTATTGCATATGTAATTATTTTTTGTTCAATATAAATAACTTTATCGATCACATTTTCCACCATTTTTAATATAATATTTTAATATTTTTGGCTTTAAATTATTGACAATAATGACTATTTTTCTTTGATTTTTAGATTGAATTCCTTACGCTAATAAACAAACATAGATCGTAAATTTTAAATATATACATATATTGTATACATTACAAAATATATGTTTTATTAAACCCTGATATTAATACAATAATAGCTCAATACAATTATTACACCTATTTTTTTATTACCTAAATATCTAAATAAAGTAACATATAAACTATTTTATATTTTAATAGAATATGATACATTAGTTTGTTATTTATAAAATGTATATTTTGGAATTGTATAAATATAATTTTAATATTGCATTTTAAGTAATTAAGTATATAATTATTTACGATCCGTTCTGATCATTCAGTGTTTTCGTCAATGATCTTTACTATGCTTTTGATGCAATAAAAGTTAATTAATATTATATATAAATATGGACATTGGAAAATTGTATTTTTAGTTATCACTTATCACATATATATATTACGAATATAACAAACATTTGTAAATATTTAGTATTTTATATTTAACTAATGAAATTTAAATATTCCAATTTTTAGGAATTATATACAGAATTAAAGTATATACAGTAATGTTTTAAATAAAAAATCTTTATAATTTTATAACAATGAATACAACAAAAGTAATGATATTTATATGTAGATGTATATTACATCAAAGTAGATGGATTTGTTAGAATAAATTCTACTATATATAACAATAACTACTTTTTATTGTAATGTTAAACTAAAGAAAACTAATTTCTAAAGAATATATTATTTATGTAATGAAAAAATATAATATAACCACAAGACAAATCATTTTTTTAAAAATTTAATAATAAATTTAATAATAAATTCAATTATTGCTATTTTCTAATTTAAATATTTTATTTGGGAATATATATTTAAATATATAATCAGATTATATTATAATTTTTAGAATGGGATTTACATCATAATCTAATAGATCATAAGATATACTTTAAATTTTAAAATTGTAATAAAGCTTTCTTTTTTTGTATCTATTTATATCCAGACTATTTTCAGGTGTATTAATACATTTAATACAAATTTACTTTTTAAGATATAAAATAGTCTTATTAAAATTTTCCCAACATCTTTTAATTTATAATATTTATACTATTAAGTTTCATTTAATTAGAATAAAATAAGTAAGATTTTTCTTTCATAGATTGAATAATAAAATACTTATGTAAACATAGATCAAAAGTTTTCAATATATTTATAAAATAGATATTATTAATATGCATACTTTTTTATTATTTCCGCTATTTCTGGTAAAATATCTAAATAGTATAATAATACATAAATCAATATATAAATATATATCTTAATATAATATGAAAAACTAGATTATTTTTTATAAAATATATAACTGGTTTTTATAAACAATACTATTAAATGATTTTATAAGCAATTTTGTCAAATAATATTTGTGAGATGCCAGTTGATGGTTTTTCATTTTTGAGACAAAGCAACATGGTAATTTAATAAAGGGAAATAACACCAATATTTTCATATCGATATAGTTTCATTTAAATATGCCTTACAAAAATTGTATCTACAAGTTTAATTGTTAAACCCAGCGTTGAAAATAATAATCAGAATATCTGTGCCGAGTATTAAATATAATTTACCGAGTATGAAGTTAGAGATTAAATTAATTTGAATATATAACATCGCTGATAGAAATTGAAAAATATCTTCAAGATTAAACTCTGGAATGTCGATTATATCTTTTTTAAAAAGTTTTATACCTTCATAAATGATTATTTTCTATTTTATAGATAGCATATTTTTACAAAACTAAATGATTAAATAGATTTTAGAAGTTTTTCATTTTATGTAAAGTTATATTATTCATGTAGCTTACCTCTCATGTATTCTGTAGTTCCATCCAAAACCAGATTTAAAAGTGGATCGAATCCTTTCAAAATACCACTCGCTAAAATAAAAGTTTAGAAAATGACACGTTAAACATATATAAAAATTATCATTACATAAATGGTATATATATTCTTAGACTATACATATTAATGATATATATATTACTAATTAATTATCTATTATATTAAATATTTATAGCTATTGCTATATCTTTTAAATAAAGAAATAAAATGTTATTAAAATTAACTTTAAAATTAGAATTAATGTAATACTTAATACAACAAACATTCTCTTCCACCAATGAATTTAACATGTACTGGCTTATCTAAATATTTCGTCAGATCCAAGATATTCTCTTTCTTTTTCCTTTCTGGCTTGTCGCTAGCACCACTTTTCTAGAAATATTTGCTACTATTATAAAGATGATAACTATACGAAATATCTTATATACATTAAGAATGTAGAACAAAATTTCATCGAATACAATATTTTAGTGTTTATTTAATTAATATTTATCGCAGATCATATGTAGTAGTTAAAATATCATATTTTATATATTTTAAATATACAACACTTCCATTAATACTTTTCAATGTATATTTATTGCAAAATATATATTTATTTTCTGAAGTAGTTTATCTTGTAACTCAGTAATTTGTATCTATAAATAATCTTGGTAACCAAATATAATCTTCAATATTTTATTTTGTGATCCTTCCAGGAAATAAATACATTACTATATCACTCCGATGTCCTATTAATGGTATACATACTAAAGAAGTGAGCTAAAATATAAATAAACAATCAAGTTTATGCATAATCAAAAGCATGATCAATTGTAGATCGAATGTATGGAATACATACATGTAATAGAAAATCACTAGCTGGGGAAATGGTAAAAACATTGGAAGAATTAATTAAATAAAATATGCAATTAAAATCGCTAACATGAATTAAATGATCGCAAGCATCTTATATATATGTGTGGCATTCATGATAATCTAGTAATATTAATGAACTGGATGTTAAAAGTGTATTTGATATACAGCACGTTATCGTCCATCAACTCGTCGTTAATAAATGTAATTCTCAGTTTACTGTTGATCATGATTTTGTTTAAACTCGCTCTCGATTGCTTATTTATATTTGAAGTCTCAGGTATAATCATTATTAAGGGCGGTTATTATGAGATACAGTGCAAAATGGCACAACACAAAAATTACCTACATTTTTTTTGTTTAATATTTTAAAAATATAATATTTTATCTTTGGATTAATAAACTTGTTTTTATGTTGAGTATTACAATCAAGAAAAAGCTTTTTAACAGCTCATTTAATAATATTTAATAATAAATTAAATAAAATGTATTATTTTATTATAATTTATAATTACAATAATTTAATGAATATATATTCATTTAAAAAAATTCAACATCAAAATAAAGCTTGTCTATTTATTTATAATTGTTGTATTCGACAGAGTTGCCTTTGTTTATAATATGAATATTCAATATCTATAGCATCAGTTGTATTTTTTACTTAATATAGTATTTATATTTAATTATTTACTACTTTATATTTTCATATTATCATTAAATTTACACATTATATCAATTATGGCTCCTTCTAAAAAGGCCAAAAGTGTGCTTTATAAATATTTATTGTAGTTATATTTTCAGAATTATTATATAATTTTCTAATCTTTATATAAATATATATACATATGAAGGTTTTTTAATTGTATATTTAATAAATTATGTAATACAATTCAATATGTAAAAAATCATTTCAAATATTTTAATTCTAATTCAATTTAAACAAAATAAATTTTTATACAAATTTCAATAATGAATTAAATTAAATTACATTTTCAGGTATTATAAATAATATATTAATACATATTATTATAAAATTTGTTATATTATATCCAATTTTTATTAAAGTTATGATTCTTTATTTTTTTCCTACGTATATTATAATTAAAAATTAATATTATAGACCAAAATTATATCTCTCATGGTATTAAATATTATATAGATTCAATTAATATCGAGAGTTATGAGTATTTTGATAGAGTGCTATCTTTCCTATTAAATACATGTAAAAATCTATTTATATAGCAATTATTGCAAACCCATAACTTATTTACAACTGACAATTTATAATATGCATGCTTAATATTATTTGATACAAATCAAATATGATTTTTCAATCAAGAAAATTGTTCATCTTTTTATAGTAATATTATTTTTTTTAATTCAAATTTTATTGATTATTTTCATGGCGCCCATATTTATTATTTTTGAACTCTTCATTAATAATAAAATAAATATATTATATATAAGTTATTATATAAATTGAGATGTATCATATTATTATAGCATTTGATTTGTATTGTAAATTACTAGAATTTTAATAACTATATAAAATATAAGAATGATATATATTTATTATTAATTACAATCAAATAATAGTTTATATAATAAAACAATATTTTTAGTATTGTTATATTGCAATTCACTAGCTGATTTAAAATAATAATTTAGTATTACAAAATTAAATATAATAAACAATAGTAATTGTTTATAAATTATATAATAAAATCAGATATATTTTATTAGCAGAGATCGAACATGATAATTAAATATCATATATAAAATTACCTATTCCAATTATTTGATATTATCACTTAAATACATACAACCATCTACTATCCGTAATCTATGTACATTGACTTTTAAATCTATCTAGAGTATATTGAATATTGCCAATTCACTAAATTGATATTAAAGGTCCATAATGTTTCATGCACGGGAATAAATGAAGTTGAATTATTGACTTGATCCATATATTTTTTGGTATAGAAATTGTGTGAAAATAAACAGATAAATAATTATTACTTGTGAGTTCAATGTTGTGTATACTCCATTTGATAGTACACACTGTATATTAATGTAATATACTTAATATATATATATAGCATTATATAAATATACCATATAAATATATAAATATACCATATAATTAGAACTTTACAATAACCATTATAATTATTATTATAATAATAAATGCACTCAACCATATTATATTAATGTATAGATGTTTGTTTGATTAAATTATAATAATATATAATAATGACTATTAAATCATTTTATATTATTATTTTATTTTATTATAAAAAACCTATAAATTATTTGTTACATTGCTGATCAATAGTTAATTATTCTTAAACTGGTTAAATAATTGCAAGGTCCATGTATCATGTATATACCATGTATGATACAGTGTATGATACTGTACCATGTATGATACAGTGGCAAGGATTACAACAATATTATTATAAAAATGATTATATATTGAATATATATATCTATTTATATATATACAAAATTTAGATAGTATATTTGAATGATTGATCAATATAGAAAAAATAAATGTATCTATATATTTGATATATTTATATATACATTATATTTATATCAAAGATATGTATACTAATTTCATATCGCAATCTTTAATATTAATGTTATCTATGATTCATAGTATTATATACTAGTATTTTATATAGTGCATATATTATTTATATTATATGGTCTATGCCTATGAGAATGCCAGTAACTACACAATATCCCAAGAAAATACATGGACCATATTACTATTAAAAGTCATAAAATACTATACAAATAAATTGTATGTTATAGAATATATATTATTAGGGTATATATTACATTAATGTGACTCAAGATATACAGTGTATTATTGTGCAGTATGTTAACAAATCCCCATGGGGATTTGGTATTACTAATGCTCCTCTTATATTTGAGAATAAGTTTGATATTGGTATACATGGGTCTAATATTATTAAACAAATATTTTATCTTGAAGCAATTAATTATAATGCCTATGATGTAATTTTAAAGTTGAAACAATTTAATGGTATAAATTCACGCGTTCCACATGCAATTATTATGCTTGTGAATAATCTGCGGACTATTTTCGTGGTAACCTATTTTACAATAGATTCTAAAAATATAATAACAAATTTTGATTTTGAAAATAATCATATATATAAATTGTTTTCATTTTCATAAAATATTGGTGTACTTTATTAATTAGTAAAACATTTATATTTTACATGTTAACTTCTACTATAAATATGTTCATAATTTTGGTTGTACATTTTATTTGTAAAAACTCTTATTACTTTTTATTATATTTCCATTGACATTATTTATATTTTTGAAGCTATCTTTTAAAAATTTCCTTTATAGATATATATATTGTGAAATAATGTTTTTTAAATAGTTTTAATACATTTATTATTTTTTATAGAGAAATATATTATATCCCTTATTATAAATAGCTTACTAATATATATGTAGTTATGATAAATACTATGCATTTACATTAACAATTATTATTTATATGCGATAATATAAAATGTATTATAATATAATATATATTTAAATAAAGTTAAAAAAGCATATACTTCCATATTTAACATACATTCATTAAGGGCATCGTTATATTTTATAAGTATACTGATTAAAGAATTTAACATACAGTATTGGATATAAATATATATATATAATTTTTAAAAAAGATTATTATTTATTTATTTATTTCAATAATTTTCGTAATAGAAATTAAAAATATAATCATAGAATATTCTAAATTGTAACAAACGATAACTATATTCTAACCAACTATATATAAACTAATATGACCTAATCTTGGATATAGATATATATAATACTAACTATATCTTATTATATATAATTTGATATTCTTCCCTAGTTTTGTATCGTATATTATATCCATAATTGATATATTATCATTGTATTCACTTGTTTAATCTTACTGAAATATATAACATTATCTAACTCTAAAATATTTATACTTATTTTAAATATGAAATATATATATTGTATATAAAATATTCTAATATTCCTTATATATACGTTTTTTTTTGCTGTAGCACAGATATGCTAGCTAAAATAAATCAATAAATAGATGTATTATTATATTCGATCATAAGTAATAATATTAATATTAATATTAAACTTATAAGTTAATCAACCTTATAATATAATATAATATAATATATGTATTATAAAATACATTACATTGTATATATTAATCAATGTCAAATATTTATTTATTTAAATATAATATATACTTATTCCATTTTAATAATGTAAATAATTATTTTCATTTGGTGTGTATATATATATATATATATATATATATATATATATATATATATATATATATATATATATATTAAAATATCCATTGCGATGTTATACATATTTTGTTATTTACTATAAAAATATATAACTATAAATATATAGTTACTAAAAGAGTATTATTAGGATTTATTATATGTCATTTTCTATGCCAGAATACAATTTTGTAAAGCAAGGAATTACAATTATATATGGTATGTAAATATGGTATGTAAATAAATAGTTTTATTAAAACCAATTGATCAGCTAGATATTAATACCAATTGGTATTACCATATTTTTTATTAATATTAATACTATATTTTATAATAGTTTGATAATGATGATTATTGTTAGAATGGATAAGAATGGATGATAAATATAATATATCCTTAACTGGTCGTTAACTACAGGAATGCAGGAGAAGTCAAATGTATACCACTCCATACCAATATATGTATATTACTACACTATTAAAATGTATTATAAAAGAGTAGAATACATTTATTTGGCTTAAAAAATAAGAAAGAAGATATATTCTAACTAGTTTCATCTGTTATGCCAATATCTATGTTGGGACTACCTATAGATGAATACGACTAACATTTCAAATTGAATTATTTATTCGAAGATCAGATTTATCATACACTATTTTTAGAAATAGGGGAAAAGTATTATGTAAACTCTTTATTGTTTTAGAAGATATATAGGTTATCTTATTAATTTGCAAACACCTTATTGTATTAGAATATGGATATATTAATGATATTCTAATTACATAATATGGTACAATTATAATAGTATGAGATATACTCCAGTAACATAAGTATGCAATCAATCACAAATGTATATTCACACTTACATACATACTTTATATTGCATTTCACTCTAACACAGATTTCTACGAGGTAACCAAACCCAACACATTACGCACCACAGGCCTTTTACTATGCACCTATCTCCACATACCATAAAACCGCCACTATACACAATTTCCCACCCATTAATACCTCATACTCAGCACCCTACAAAAAATGGTAGAGTTTCGATTATCTTGCATTCCGTTATCTATTGATATAGGTATTCCTAACTGCACTTCGTCCTACATACGTATTGTCATATCCCTCCGGACCGCTGACCGATTGATAGATCGGTGTTTCTAATTACGCTGTTTCGTTTTTAATTAAAGCGTCACTGCTGTTATCGCATAGAATAACAACTCGGAATGCGCCCTACTTAATAGATTTCAACTAGCCACGCCCACAGCGTACATCGATAGAGGGCTTCGCAACTGGGAACTATACACGAACTGGTGAACTGGTTTCTAGATCCACCGTTACTTCACAATTACCCACTAACCATTCACAACCACGACATACATCCAATATATGTCTATCATTCCTTATCCATTTCGATTTTAAATTCAACGCCATCTCAACCAACAAGTATACTGTACGCCGTATATTGACCGACGTATATTGACCAACGTACAGTGTCCGACGTACAGTGTCCGACGTAGAGAGTCCTACATACATTGTCCGACGTACAGTGTCCGACGTACAGTGTCCGACGTACAGTGTCCGACGTACAGTGTCCGACGTACAGTGTCCGACGTACAGTGTCCGACGTACAGTGTCCGACGTACAGTGTCCGACGTACAGTGTCCGACGTACAGTGTCCGACGTACAGTGTCCGACGTACAGTGTCCGACGTACAGTGTCCGACGTACAGTGTCCGACGTACAGTGTCCGACGTACAGTGTCCGACGTACAGTGTCCAGTCGTACAGTGTCCGACGTACAGTTCCCAGTCGTACACTACAACCGTTAATACCGTATTAGTTCTCGAAAGATCCGTAGGTTTTAACGGGAGTATTACCGGCCGCCTCTAATCACCGCACGCCTAAACTCAATCCACCTCGGCGTGGAGTTGTCGGCGACATTATTCGAGCGCACTCGTGCACACGCACACGCACTCGGGTGTCCATCCTAAATCCAGGAACTTATGGGATTTCCGATGAAAAGTCGAAATTCGGAAAGACGCGAACACATAAAATCGTTCTAGGATACAGTAGATATGGAATACGTCTGAAATGTTAGTATATTATAATAATTATAATAATATATCGAAGGATGTTGATTATATAATATATTAATATATTAATATATTAATATATATATAAATATATATTATTATATAAATATATATATTAAATATATATACTATTTTTTTAGCATATATATTAATTTTAATTATCAAATTTCTATATAAATGATCTTTTTGTTAAACAAAGGATGTTGAATATAACAATGTAAGCTATAGAAATATTCGAATTGAAATTATCAATAGATTTTGTTTAGTTTATCCTAAACGTAAATCTTTTTACGATCTATATTTGCATATACGATGCATTAGTGCGCTGTGATTGGTCGAAATATTTTGATTTTTGGATGCACAATATACAGTGTAAACTGTACTCTTCAATATCTTAAATACACATACGCGTGCATATGCGCGCGTATGTATGAGTGCGCGCGATTATGTGCGAGTGCAGGTGAGTGCACTCACCACGCACACTGTGCGTGGGTGCGAATGCACGATACTCTACTCGCTCCTGTGTTTCTATGCAAGTGTGCATAGGTGTGCGCGTTTTAAAAAAAGTATTAATCGTATGTATGCGTTGGTTTTGATGTATTTACACGTAATAGTCGAGCTGGGTGAGTCAGGGATATCAATTCGCAACTAACGAACGATATGTTGGTATTAAATTACGAAAAAACGACGTATACTCCTATACAACTTGTACCTCTTGTACACACGATAAAGATGAGTATTCAGGTACCCGGACACATTACGAGTACAAGTATACCCTCGGCATTAGCGATATTAATGCGTTCGATATAGCTAAATAATGTTGATTATTCCTGTACAAACAATGATGTTGTATTTACACTCAATAGTTAAAGAGTATTTTTGTATTTAAAATATTATCAAGAACTAGTACTCCATGTACTCGTATACCCGAAATATTGGTGAGAATATATTCATGTACCCGAAATGATATTGTGAATTCACGTGCTGAATAATAGCGAGTGTGACCTAGAATAACCTAGAATAACCTAGAATAACCTAGAATAACCTAGAATAACCTAGAATAACCTAGAATAACCTAGAATAACCTAGAATAATCTAGAATAACCTAGAATAACCTAGAATAACCTAGAATAACCTAGAATAATCTAGAATAACCTAGAATCCTACTTGTGAATGATACTTGTGAATACTACTTGTGAATACTACTTGTGAATACTACTTGTGAATACTACTAGTGAATACTACTTGTGAATACTACTTGTGAATACTACTCGTGAATACTACTTGTGAATACTACTCGTGAATACTACTTGTGAATACTACTCGTGAATACTACTTGTGAATACTACTTGTGAATACTACTCGTGAATACTACTCGTGAATACTACTCGTGAATACTACTTATGAATACTACTTGTGAATACTACTCGTGAATACTACTTGTGAATACTACTTGTGAATACTACTCGTGAATACTACTTGTGAATACTACTCGTGAATACTACTCGTTAATACTACTTGTGAATACTACTTGTGAATACTACTCGTGAATACTACTTGTGAATACTACTTGTGAATACTACTTGTGAATACTACTTGTGAATACTACTTGTGAATACTACTCGTGAATACTACTTGTGAATACTACTCGTGAATACTACTTGTGAATACTACTCCTGAATACTACTCGTGAATACTACTTGTGAATACTACTTGTGAATACTACTTGTGAATACTACTTGTGAATACTACTCGTGAATACTACTCGTGAATACTACTTGTGAATACTACTTGTGAATACTACTTGTGAATACTACTTGTGAATACTACTTGTGAATACTACTTGTGAATACTACTCGTGAATACTACTTGTGAATACTACTTGTGAATACTACTTGTGAATACTACTTGTGAATACTACTTGTGAATACTACTTGTGAATACTACTTGTGAATACTACTTGTGAATACCACTTGTGAATACTACTTGTGAATACTACTCGTGAATACTACTTGTGAATACTACTTGTGAATACTACTCGTGAATACTACTCGTGAATACTACTCGTGAATACTACTCGTGAATACTACTTGTGAATACTACTTGTGAATACTACTCGTGAATACTACTCGTGAATACTACTTGTGAATACTACTTGTGAATACTACTTGTGAGTATATGTATTTTGAGTGAATAATTGTATTCATTTATAACTGTGTCGGATTTCAATGCAGCATTTTTGTACTTTCGGGAAAAAGATTCGGTGAAAATCTAGTGAACAACAAAATGTATTTGTTATGCAAGTAGAAGTTACTAAAGAATGAGTTTTAGATGTACTACGCGTTACTAGGTAACGAGTTTCAGTTATATGCAATTCGCTAAGTTCATTTAACGGTTAATTAAACACAAATAGTTATACTGCCATGCTATATCATTCGTGACTCCGATATATAGCATTAATATATCCGATATATATTAATATAGAGAAACAATTGGTATTATATAATAATATACAAATAATTATAATTACCTGTTGATTATAGAAGTTAGAAAATCTAATTATATATATATATATATATATATATATATATATATATATATTGCATAATAGGTTTACTTTATTGTACCGTGTACGATGTATACATTGTACAATGTACAGTGTACGATGTACAGTGTACGATGTACAGTGTACGATGTATAGTGTACGATGTACAGTGTACGATGTACAGTGTACGATGTACAGTGTACGATGTACAGTGTACGATGTACAGTGTACGATGTACAGTGTACGATGTACAGTGTACGATGTACAGTGTACGATGTACAGTGTATGATGCACAGTGTACTGTACACTGTACATTGTACATCGTACACATTGTACATTGTACATTGTACATTGTACACTGTACATTGTACACTGTACATTGTACACTGTACATTGTACACTGTACATTGTACACTGTACAATGTACAGTGTACACTGTACAATGTACAGTGTACAATGTACACCGTGTATATATTAAAACTTTGTGAATCCTGGGCACCGTTGTTAATATATTATTATGACACTACCAACGGAATTGAAATTCAGTTGATGAATATGAATGATTAGGTATAATTTTCATGTGTTTTGTCATATTTACCACTTCCTGGAATGCTATTAGGATATGACTAATAGTTATATAATAATATATAATATATACATATGTATATATATATATATATATATATATATATATATATATATATATATATATATATATCAGATATAATTTATATCCCGCATAATTAATTTTTCTTGGATTCATTATCTGTATATGACAATAATTTTCGATGTATGTTACATCAGCTAATTATCCTATATTATTTTGGGAGATTCTATTGTTTCGTGATCAGTCCTATATCTAGCCTAAAGTACATGAGATGAGTTTGAAAGCGAATATATTTGAGTGAGTGAATGAGTGAGTGAAAGAGTGAATGAGAGAGTGAGTATGTGGGTGAGTGAGTGAATGAGAGAGTGAGTGAGTGAATGAGTGAATGAGTGAGTGAGTAGGTGAGTAAGTTAGTAAGTGAGTAAGTGAGTGACTAAGTGAGTGAGTAAATGAGTGAGTGAGTGAGTGATAGAATGAGTGAGTGAGTGAGTGAGTGAGTGAGTGAGTGAGTGAGTATGTGTATATATTTATTCAAGAAAATCCAAATTTTAAATTGTTCAAAGGTGAGTGTAAGTATTATTAAAAAAATATACAAAAATTAATAGCGTAAATAATATGTTTTTAAATTAAATAAATAATCAAAATAAGTATAGTAATATGTGTAAGGAAGGTGTGTAAGGAAGTAGTATGTAAGGAAGTAGTGTGTAAGGAAGTAGTGTGTAATGAAGTAGTGTGTAAGGAAGTAGTGTGTAATGAAGTAGTGTGTAAGGAAGTAGTGTGTAAGGAAGTAGTGTGTAAGGAAGTAGTGTGTAAGGAAGTAGTGTGTAAGGAAGTAGTGTGTAATGAAGTAGTGTGTAAGGAAGTAGTATGTAAGGAAGTAGTGTGTAAGGAAGTAGTGTGTAAGGAAGTAGTGTGTAATGAAGTAGTGTAAGGAAGTAGTGAGTAAGGAAGTAGTGAGTAAGGAAGTAGTGTGTAAGGAAGTAGTGTGTAAGGAAGTAGTATGTAAGGAAGTAGTGTGTAAGGAAGAAGTGTGTAAGGAAGTAGTGTGTAAGGAAGTAGTGTGTAAGGAAGTAGTGTGTAATGAAGTAGTGTAATGAAGTAGTGAGTAAGGAAGTAGTGAGTAAGGAAGTAGTGTGTAATGAAGTAGTGTGTAAGGAAGTAGTATGTAAGGAAGTAGTGAGTAAGGAAGTAGTGAGTAAGGAAGTAGTGTGTAAGGAAGTAGTGTGTAAGGAAGTAGTGTGTAAGGAAGTAGTGTGTAAGGAAGTAGTGAGTAAGGAAGTAGTGAGTAAGGAAGTAGTGTGTAAGGAAGTAGTGAGTAAGGAAGTAGTGTGTAAGGAAGTAGTGTGTAAGGAAGTAGTGTGTAATGAAGTAGTGTGTAAGGAAGTAGTGTGTAAGGAAGTAGTGTGTAAGGAAGTAGTGTGTAAGGAAGTAGTGTGTAATGAAGTAGTGTGTAAGGAAGTAGTGTGTAAGGAAGTAGTGAGTAAGGAAGTAGTGAGTAAGGAAGTAGTGTGTAAGGAAGTAGTGAGTAAGGAAGTAGTGTGTAAGGAAGTAGTGTGTAAGGAAGTAGTGTGTAAGGGAGTAGTGTGTAAGGAAGTAGTGTGTAAGGAAGTAATGTGTAAGGAAGTAGTGAGTAAGGAAGTAGTGTGTAAGGAAGTAGTGAGTAAGGAAGTAGTGTGTAAGGAAGTAGTGAGTAAGGAAGTAGTGAGTCAGGAAGTAGTGTGTAAGGAAGTAGTGTGTAAGGAAGGTGTGTAAGGAAGTAGTGTGTAAGGAAGGTGTGTAAGGAAGTAGTGTGTAAGGAAGTAGTGTGTAAGGGAGTAGTGTGTAAGGAAGTAGTGTGTAAGGAAGTAGTGTGTAAGGAAGTAGTGTGTAAGGAAGGTGTGTAAGGAAGTAGTGTGTAAGGAAGTAGTGTGTAAGGGAGTAGTGTGTAAGGAAGTAGTGTGTAAGGAAGTAGTTTGTAAGGAAGGTGTGTAAGGAAGTAGTGTGTAAGGAAGGTGTGTAAGGAAGTAGTGTGTAAGGAAGTAGTGTGTAAGGAAGTAGTGTGTAAGGAAGTAGTGTGTAAGGAAGTAGTGTATAAGGAAGGTGTGTAAGGAAGTAGTGTGTAAGGAAGGTGTGTAAGGAAGTAGTGTGTAAGGAAGTAGTGTGTAAGGAAGTAGTGTGTAAGGAAGTAGTGTGTAAGGAAGTAGTGTGTAAGGAAGTAGTGTGTAAGGAAGTAGTGTGTAAGGAAGTAGTGTGTAAGGAAGTAGTGTGTAAGGAAGTAGTGTGTAAGGAAGTAGTGTGTAAGGAAGTAGTGTGTAAGGAAGTAGTGTGTAAGGAAGTAGTGTGTAAGGAAGTAGTGTGTAAGGAAGTAGTGTGTAATGAAGTAGTGTGTAAGGAAGTAGTGTGTAAGGAAGTAGTGTGTAAGGAAGTAGTGTGTAAGGAAGTAGTGAGTAAGGAAGTAGTGAGTAAGGAAGTAGTGTGTAAGGAAGTAGTGTGTAAGGAAGTAGTGTGTAAGGAAGTAGTGTGTAAGGAAGGTGTGTAAGGAAGTAGTGTGTAAGGAAGTAGTGTGTAAGGAAGTAGTGTGTAAGGAAGTAGTGTGTAAGGAAGTAGTGTGTAAGGAAGTAGTGTGTAAGGAAGTAGTGTGTAAGGAAGGTATGTAAGGAAGTAGTGTGTAAGGAAGTAGTGTGTAAGGAAGTAGTGTGTAAGGAAGTAGTGTGTAAGGAAGTAGTGTGTAAGGAAGTAGTGTGTAAGGAAGTAGTGTGTAAGGAAGTAGTGTGTAAGGAAGTAGTGTGTAAGGAAGTAGTGTGTAAGGAAGTAGTGTGTAAGGAAGTAGTGTGTAAGGAAGTAGTGTGTAAGGAAGTAGTGTGTAAGGAAGTAGTGAGTAAGGAAGTAGTGTGTAAGGAAGGTGTGTAAGGAAGTAGTGTGTAAGGAAGTAGTGTGTAAGGGAGTTGCATGTTGGGGAGAATATACACTTCACATTGTATATCTATACAGAAATGTATCTATACATTTCTGCTACATGCACAATGTACATGGCACTCAACTACCAATACTCAACTACTTTAGTTCGACAGCCTATATCCCCTATAGGGGATAGTATGAGTAGTGAGACCTGGAGTAAGTAGCAAACGTGGGCAAGTAATATAGGCTATCGAAATCAAGTAGTGGAGTTTTGGTAGTTGTGTAATATATACAGTAATATATAAAAGTAGAGTGTAATTCATTTGGATAATTCAGTAGCAGTAGGAATATTATAAGGGTGTATCAGGCTATATCAGTTTAGTATTTGTGAAGTTTGCTTTTAAATGTATTTATATTATTTTCGTTGGTAATAGTTATCGGTAGATTATTCCATAGTTGTGGAAAATTGTTTGTTATGTCTGGTTTAAGCAGTTTTTTTATTGGATGATCTTAGATTATTTTTCAGTTTTAATTTAATTGTATCGCTCATATATTTAGGAATGTCAATTTTCAGTGCAGTATGTATTATTGTGAGAATTTTGTATATGGATATTTGTTTAAAGATTAGCAATTTAACCTTTTTACAATAGGATGTGATGTGTTTAGTTTTAGGAATTTGAAAATAAGTCTGCATGTATGGGTAACAATTTAAGTCGTTTTTCTTGTATTTTAGGCATATTAATTAAAAGTGAGTTGCAGTAGTCTAGCTTAGATAGAATGTAGGTACGTATAATTATTTTAAGTGATATTTGGTTGAGGAGGTGTTTTATTTGTAATATCTTATAATTACATTGTTTAGTTATTGATGAAATATGCTTGTCGAAGGTTAAGTCAGATTCAAATATTATAAAAGATAGTTATAGTAATCTTAATTTAATTTATATATTCTTAATAATGGGTATACCTTTATTGCAATTTTAATATGTGTGAAAAGTGATGGCATAGACATTTACTATGGAAAATGATGCATTCAATTTTCTGTAAATTAAATTTCGAGTAATTATAATTAAAATAATCTTCTACTTTCGTCGTTTTTCTGTTAATTTCTTTTAGTGTATTCGGTAATTGATTAAAGGTAGTAGATGTGCAAATATGTGTGTCATCATCATACATGTGATATTTAGCATTATAGCGGTTAATAATTGAGTTGAGTGAGTGAGTGAGTGAGTGAGTGTATACGTGTGTGAGTGAATTAGTATGTGTAATGTATTTATGTATTACAAAATTTTCATAAAATGTATTTGCTATGTTATGTTCAAGTTTAATAGAAATAACAACAAAAATTGGATACACGAGAATAACAAATATTGGAATAATAATAAAACGTTTAATTATAAGATTTAGGTTAGGAATTATGATATGTGATGTAGAGTAAATCAATTGATTAAAAAATAGTGGAGTTTTTTTTAATTGTATTCCTGTTGTGTTCAGATTGTATATTAGCTGGTAATTTGTTACAGAATGTGACGGAGGTGTATTAATAAGAATGTATGTAGTGGTTGAGTATTTAAAGTATATTTTATTGGATGAATGTAATGTTTTATTGTTTAGTTAGGTAGTTAGATAGTGTGGTATTTATGTTTAGGTAGGCAGCTTTGGTTATATAAAGTAATGTGTAAGCAGATCTACCATCGCTAAGAAGCGATTTAAATTTGTTAATGAATTCTGAGGTATATATACGCTTTGTTGTGTTTATTTATAATTCGGCAAGAAGTGTTTAGTATTGTTTAAGTCTGTTGTTCTTTGCAGTTGGTGTAGTACGCTAGTGCAGCAGTAGTATCTAGATAATACGACTGTTGTAATGAGTATTTTTAATGATTGTTTATTTAAGAGGTTTTGCATTTATTTATTTGTATCAGTTTATAGTTACATTTATTAATAACTAAAGATTGGTAACAGATTTTCGTAAATTTATTAGGTGGAGTTTCATTAATGAATATTATTCAGGTTCTGGAGCTAATACATTTAAGGTAGTTATTATTATGGAACTATTCTAGTTCAGTATTTAAATTATTTATTTGAGTTAATGTTTTTGTTAGTGATTCTTAGGCAGCTTTGGTGTAGAGTTGCATGTCGTCTGCATTTATATAATAGTGTATGTTATATTTATGTAATACGTATTTAATTTCAAAGACATAAATACAGAAAAGTAGTGCTCCGAGAACATTACCTTGATGGATCTCATTTGGATTTGGATTTATTGGGTTATTATCTTTTATTGAAAATGATCTATTTTTGAAATACAATTGAATAAGTTTAACATTACTGTTATTTATATAAATTGTTTTTAATTTTATTAAGAATATTTGGTGATATTTCAAAAGCAACTGATATGTCTAGTAGTATTCTTATGACGAAGTTGTAATATTTTAAATGTTTATTTGTATAAATTAGTAAGGTCAAATAAAATGGTTTATAGGCCATAGTTTATATTGTAGGCACTTTGATTTGGGTCAGTAATTTCAGATGTAGTTAAGTATTCAGCAAGAATGTTGGGGATATCTTTTTCAATCAGTTTTGAGAGTAATATTAGGTTTGATATAAGTCGGTTGTTATTTAGAGAAGTATATATGTTTAGTTTCTTCAGTTAAGGGTTGTAATTGCATGTTTAAGTAGTTGATGAAAATGATTTATGTATGAACATTTATTTATTAAGTGGCAGTATGTTAGAGAAAAGTAATTGGTATTTATCTTTAATGATTTTATCTATACTAATATTACCTTTAGTTTTTATGTGCTTTTGTATACATGATATGTGACATTTATGCTGGATTGTGTTGAAGTCTCCGACAATTATAATATTTTCTTGGCATGGTAATTGTAAATATGTTTTAATAGTGTCAGTGAAAGAATATGAATTGAGAGATTGGAAATAATAATTCATTTAAGTTTATTATTCTGTTTTTGACAGTTGAATGCGTATATAGGTTGATTTAATTGAGTTAATGGATATATGTATTTGTGTGTGTAATAGTGTTGGGTTATGCACTATAGTAGCTATACTTCCAGCGTGTATTGGAAAACTTAGTGAAGTGAAGGTGTAGCTGCAACGTGGGTATTGCTTTGCACAAGTTTTAACGAGCCAGACAATTATTTATATATTTGTAGAGTTCAGTAGTCTAGTCAGTTTTTTAGTTTAGTTTTTTAAACTTATTTCATAGTCTTAGGTGTTGGTATTATATTTATATTTATTGTTGGATAATATTAAACTATTTTATATTGCATGATGCAATATTTTATTATTTATTAATTGATTATCAGAAATTTTGTTTAAAATCAGATTTATTGTATTTTTTATTTAAAAATAAATTATAGTGATTAAAACATTGTTAGTTATTGTTATTCGATATTGTTTTATTAGTTAGGTAATTTAGTAGTGGTTGAAATGTATATTGTATTTATAAGTAAGGGTCTATCGTTGAGAGTTTATGTTGTGGGATATTATTGTTATTTATATTTGTATTGGACTTATAATTAAGTGAGGTTTGGTCATGCGCGAGGGATGCGGTATTGTTGGTCGTAATGATATTATATGTTGATGATATATATAGTAATATAAGAGAGTTTGATTAATATAACCGTTGGTCCTTAATGTTTGAGTATTTAGTTCTTTGTTGAGGTAGAGTATGTGTGGAGGTAGATTAGAAGAGTGTACGAATTATATTATAAGTATGGGATTGTCGGCGAATTAATTTACATAATTATGAGTTGAGTTGTTATTATAATCATTATTTATATGGTTACTATATGGACTGTTATGGGTTATTTTAAAGTATTTATGTTGTGGTTGTTAGATGTTACTTCTGGTGATTCTAAGTTGTGTTTTTGAGGGAATGTTATTGTTGAGTGATGTCATTATGTTAAATTTAGTAAATTTCAACATAATCAAATACTTATTTTATTTATACTAATTGTTATACTAACTTATTATTACCCGAAAGATTATTTCTAACTTTATTTTTAATACTCATTTTGTATCATTTTGAATAATTTTGTTTAGAATCTAAAGGAAATAATTTAAGAGAACGGAGGACCGGTTTTTAAAGTAGTAAAATGTCATTAATATGATTTCTAAATTAAAATATTCGGAACATATATTAATATTATGATATATAGTTAAGTCAAATAACTCTGTGATTCAGTACACAAAATCAATTATATAATTAATGTAATACAATATATGAGTGATGTTGGATACAATGATTATAATTAGAATGGTAAACAATACATATTACATATCCTATATCTATGAAATATATAAATTATATAATTCAAACAATCTCTTTAAATTATTGTTAAACATTTTATTAAAAGATTATCGCGTAGTATCATTACTAAACATATATTGCAGTATATAATTTGGTGATATACCACTTCCTAAAATGTTATTAGAGTATTTAAACTTGATATATCCAAGTGCTTCAATAATTACATCCTACTTTATGTACATCTTTTGCATTCCTAGTATATTAATATATTATAGTATTATAAACTATAAAATTAATTATATTATATAGTAAATATAAAATATATAATAGATCTTATAGCTCTATCATAAGTGATAAAGATAATATGTCATTATTATTAATTAATAATATACATGTTTATTTTATAGACATAGTATAATTCTAAAGCCAGTATATGATAGGTAATTTAGACAATTGTATAATTATTGAATACATTATAATCTATTTTACACAGAAATTGTTACCTAGATGTACCTACGTCACTAATTACTTTGCATTTATAGAGATTACTCCTCGAGTACCTGAAACAGAGTTCATTGATATTTTGCATCATGCATAAAGTAATATATTTATCCTATATGTTAATTTATGATTACTGAAATGAAATAACATACATTTATATTTTTTTCTATCACCTAGCGGCAGAGAGAAGAAGTACACAATGCTAATTCTTTATAGTCTAATATTGAAATGGTTACAATTTAAAATGTATTTATATTTACTATGTTGCATATTTTTCTGAAAGACTTAATTATATTTACGGATAATATTTATAAGGAAACGTAGTGGTTTATTCTGGGTTGTTAGTCATAGTTAGTTTGTGGGGTAGTTTTAAGAACTTGTATACTATAAATATGGTAGTAAGTGAGTTGGTATAGTTGGTTATTAGGATATCAATAGACGTCGATGGTTTTGGCCTTTAATCGATTATGTTATCAGTTGGTATTGGACTAGGAATGTACTTGTAGTTCTTGAGGTTCGCAGAGTATTTATCGCAGATGCCAGATGTTATTCCATGATGTAGATATGCCCTAGGCAGTTAGTTAAAGGCTTTATGTACTTCATGTACAAATAATGATCTGTATTCGGTATTTTTCAGTATACCATTAAGTTATAGGAATGTAACTTTAGAATATTTGTTCGTATATATTATATTACAGTTGTTAAAGGATGCATTGGAAATATATGTTAGTGGTTTTAATAAACTTCTAATATAAGTAACGTTTCTATTTTCTTTATTCATATGGTCAATGATTTCTATAGACAAGATATTTAGGTATTATTGTTGGGCAGTTTTCATGTTATTTTTAGTTGAAGATAAGATAAGATAAGATAAGATAAGATATCAGCAAATATCTGAATAGATAAGATATCATTAAGTTTAGTAGTTTTAGTTACTTTAGTGTTATCGATACTTACAACATTATTAATTTGTAAAGAGTGTCGGTGAAGTATTTTTGGGTGAGTTAGTGAGTGAACGAGTGAGTGAATGAGTGAGAGAGTAAGT
>OZ038312.1:13411442-13416442 GCA_964035775.1 Osedax frankpressi | reverse complement strand
GTTTAAGTAGTACCTACATGTTGACTTAAACCCTGGTATTAAGTAGTACCTACATGTTGACTTATACCCTGGTATTAAGTAGTACCTACATGTTGACTTAAACCCAAGTACTAAGTAGTACCTACATGTTGACTTATACCCTGGTATTAAGTAATACCTACATGTTGACTTGTACCCTGGTTTAAGTAGTACCTACATGTTGACTTAAACCCAAGTATTAAGTAGTACCTACATGTTGACTTATACCCTGGTTTTAGTAGTACCTACATATTGACTTAAACCCAAGTACTATGTAGTACCTACATGTTGACTTATACCCTGGTACTAAGTAGTACCTACATGTTGACTTATACCCTGGTTTAAGTAGTACCTACATGTTGACTTAAACCCTGGTATTAAGTAGTACCTACATGTTGACTTAAACCCAAGTACTAAGTAGTACCTACATGTTGACTTATACCCTGGTTTTAGTAGTACCTACATGTTGACTTAAACCCTGGTTTTAGTAGTACCTACATGTTGACTTAAACCCTGGTATTAAGTAGTACCTACATGTTGACTTATACCCAAGTATTAAGTAGTACCTACATATTGACTTAAACCCAAGTACTATGTAGTACCTACATGTTGACTTATACCCTGGTACTAAGTAGTACCTACATGTTGACTTATACCCTGGTACTAAGTAGTACCTACATGTTGACTTATACCCTGGTACTAAGTAGTACCTACATGTTGACTTATACCCTGGTATTAAGTAGTACCTACATGTTGACTTATACCCAAGTACTAAGTAGTACCTACATGTTGACTTATACCCTGGTACTAAGTAGTACCTACATGTTGACTTATACCCTGGTATTAAGTAGTACCTACATGTTGACTTATACCCTGGTATTAAGTAGTACCTACATGTTGACTTATACCCAAGTACTAAGTAGTACCTACATGTTGACTTATACCCTGGTATTAAGTAGTACCTACATGTTGACTTATACCCTGGTATTAAGTAGTACCTACATGTTGACTTAAACCCAAGTACTATGTAGTACCTACATGTTGACTTAAACCCAAGTACTAAGTAGTACCTACATGTTGACTTATACCCTGGTATTAAGTAGTACCTACATGTTGACTTGTACCCTGGTATTAAGTAGTACCTACATGTTGACTTATACCCTGGTACTAAGTAGTACCTACATGTTGACTTATACCCTGGTATTAAGTAGTACCTACATGTTGACTTATACCCAAGTACTAAGTAGTACCTACATGTTGACTTATACCCTGGTTTTAGTAGTACCTACATGTTGACTTAAACCCAAGTACTAAGTAGTACCTACATGTTGACTTGTACCCTGGTATTAAGTAGTACCTACATGTTGACTTATACCCTGGTATTAAGTAGTACCTACATGTTGACTTATACCCTGGTATTAAGTAGTACCTACATGTTGACTTATACCCAAGTACTAAGTAGTACCTACATGTTGACTTATACCCTGGTATTAAGTAGTACCTACATGTTGACTTATACCCTGGTATTAAGTAGTACCTACATGGTGACTTAAACCCAAGTATTAAGTAGTACCTACATGGTGACTTATACCCTGGTTTAAGTAGTACCTACATGTTGACTTGTACCCTGGTATTAAGTAGTACCTACATGTTGACTTGTACCCTGGTATTAAGTAGTACCTACATGTTGACTTAAACCCAAGTACTAAGTAGTACCTACATGTTGACTTATACCCTGGTATTAAGTAGTACCTACATGTTGACTTAAACCCAAGTACTAAGTAGTACCTACATGTTGACTTATACCCTGGTATTAAGTAGTACCTACATGTTGACTTAAACCCAAGTACTAAGTAGTACCTACATGTTGACTTGTACCCTGGTATTAAGTAGTACCTACATGTTGACTTATACCCTGGTATTAAGTAGTACCTACATGTTGACTTAAACCCAAGTACTAAGTAGTACCTACATGTTGACTTAAACCCAAGTACTAAGTAGTACCTACATGTTGACTTATACCCTGGTATTAAGTAGTACCTACATGTTGACTTATACCCTGGTACTAAGTAGTACCTACATGTTGACTTATACCCTCTTATTAAGTAGTACCTACATGTTGACTTAAACCCAAGTACTAAGTAGTACCTACATGTTGACTTATACCCTGGTATTAAGTAGTACCTACATGTTGACTTAAACCCAAGTACTAAGTAGTACCTACATGTTGACTTATACCCTGGTATTAAGTAGTACCTACATGTTGACTTATACCCTGGTATTAAGTAGTACCTACATGTTGACTTATACCCTGGTATTAAGTAGTACCTACATGGTGACTTAAACCCAAGTATTAAGTAGTACCTACATGTTGACTTATACCCTGGTACTAAGTAGTACCTACATGTTGACTTATACCCTGGTTTAAGTAGTACTCATTGAATAGCAGTGTGTGTAGTATGTTAATACTTTTATTTGTAACGGTCTCTGTTTCGTAGTATGCTCTGTAGATTATTATATGGCGAATAATTTAATATATTATCTATAAATAGAACATATATTATATAATAGTAAGAAGACTTTCCCAGTTAATCAGATGAAACTATTCTACAATATTTTAGTGTACACTGTACACTACATACTACCAAGTCTTCACAAGCAACTACATGCTATACAATACTCACTATGCATCTCTATTGTTTGTATACATTTAAGCTAATTTATATATATATATATATATATATATATATATATATATATTATACTGTATACACACGTATATACTATATAGTACAAATATCGTACAAATAGACTCCATATACGCGTAAACCTATTGCAACGGTGACAAATATTCAATCGCACCCATTATGTAACACCCATTACATCATACCCATTATACAATTCCTATTACATCATACATATCACGTCATACCCATTACGTCACACCCATTACGTCACACCCATTACGTCACACCCATTACACAACTAAAATTACATCTCACACCTATTACATCACACCCATTACATCGCACATATTACATATCACCTATTGTAATAAGCAAATAATGACATAAATTGTACGCTAACCTGGTTTCAGAACAATAACCACTTGATATGTTCGGTTACATAAGATAACCACATAATAAACACGATGCATCATAATCATGTTTTAGAATAGTGGTATTTTCGTTTCTCAATATCTTTTGTCCGCATTTTCTATAGAATGTATAATAATACCTAATTAATCATGATGTAACTATTATACAATCTACAATCTTATATAATTATTTTAATTAAAAAATAATTATTGCAAATAAAATATATTTAAACTTTCTTATATAAAAAAAATAAATAAAAGAACCTGGATGGTTTCCTATGATCCAACATTTTACTACTCAGGAAGAAAAGTCCCATCAAACAGAATGATGTAATAGTTTTGTGAAATACTTAATGCGTTTATACAAATATAAAGAAATTATGCAATGGAAAAAATGAAATGACTTGGATGTTTGCTGTGGTATCATTACATAATCAATAGAATGATGTAATAGTTTAATAAAATGTTTTATGAAAGGATTTGATTTTATATCCCAAGAAACAATCCAGTTAATTATTTGTAATGATGACTGCAGTTATGTTGTAAACATGTTATATAATGATTACATAACTATGTTGGTGTAAACTCCACTTTACCATACTACCCAGCAAAACAGGTCATTTCATTTTTGCGGTGCAAAATTTCGTTTACATTCTTTTTTATTTTTAAAATATGTTAAGGATTTTAAACAATTACATCACTATGTTTGCTGGATACGATATTGTTATTTGTATGGGTACCTGGGAGACTTTGTCAACTATCGGGGTAGAAAACGGTACATAACTCATCGCATCTAGATAGCGGTAGTGTGTGTATACACACTACACAACAGTCTTGACACGACCGTTCTATCGAGTTCCGGATGTTGTGGGTATAACCCCACAATACACACCCTATAGGCAATTTCTAGGAACCGCTACGTCTTACGACACCTGCAGTTGGCGGTACAGTTCACTTCCGATAAATACAATCGCTAAACCGGAAGAGATATGAACTTAATATTAACTGATCTTACATCGATTATATCCTCAAATCTTTTTCATCATCTTCGAAAATCCTAGAAGCGGATGTCGAGTGGAATTGATCATATGTACGATCTACACTTATAATATATATATATATATATATATATATATATATATATATATATATATATATGAATCACAATAAAACATTAACTCAGCTATACAAATGGAAGACCTTGAAATGTATTTGAATTCTATCGATCGATATCCCAGATTATTATATAATAATAACTCGAAAGCACTGCGATGTATTTACTTGGTATTGTGTCAAACACCACTCACACTCACACAAGTTATCCGTCCGCTAATATCCACTACGTATACTAGGATAGCATAGCGGGATATTTGCATACGGTATTTCTAATAATTCAAAAATTAAATATTAATATAGGAATTCGACGGCTTATACGATTAGAAATGACTCTGCTTAAAATATATCTCATGAAATAGTTCTATTAAAGGATGCTCTGATAAATTATATAGTTGAATTACATTTTATTATATACACATATTTGTTAATATTATTGTTTTATCTATACATAGTTTATAACAATGAAATGTCTCAGAGTATTTGCAGAGGTTCTCTATGGATGGATAAAAATATGGATCAAAATCCACTCATCAATGGATTTTACAAAACTGATAAATTTTCTTGGATAATTTGTAATGTATAAAAGTTCTTATAATTAAAATTACATCAACTTGAAACTAAAATTACTTCATTATTTCTATAGATATGAATTGTCGAATCCATTAAAACCTATCGACTAATTTCGACTTCTATTGGATTTTAATGTAACCTTTGGCATTGGCCTAACGCGATCATTGATCATTATCCATTGATCTTTAAACTCTGAACT
>OZ038312.1:13401442-13408942 GCA_964035775.1 Osedax frankpressi | reverse complement strand
TACCTCTACCATCCAGAGATGTATAACTGATGTTATTAAACGCAATTTAGAATACGTTACATCACGTGATACAAGTAGGACTGTTGTTAACCAATTTGCAGGAGTGAGCCATACTTCTTTTCAAAAATTTCTACCTCACTTAGTAACTACCTACTTAGTAACTACCTCACTTAGTAACTACCTCACTTACTAACTACCTCACTTAGTAACTACCTCACTTAGTAACTACCTCACTTAGTAACTACCTCACTTAGTAACTACCTCACTTAGTAACTACCCCACTTAGTAACTACCTCACTTAGTAACTACCGCACTTAGTAACTACCTCACTTAGTAACTACCACACTTAGTAACTACCTCACTTAGTAACTACCTCACTAAGTAACTACCTCACTTAGTAACTACCACACTTAGTAACTACCTCACTTAGTAACTACCACACTTAGTAACTACCTCACTTAGTAACTACCTCACTTAGTAACTACCTCACTTAGTAACTACCTCACTTAGTAACTACCTCACTTAGTAACTACCACACTTAGTAACTACCTCACTTAGTAACTACCTCACTTAGTAACTACCCCACTTAGTAACTACCACACTTAGTAACTACCTCACTTAGTAACTACCTCACTAAGTAACTACCTCACTTAGTAACTACCACACTTAGTAACTACCTCACTTAGTAACTACCTCACTTAGTAACTACCCCACTTAGTAACTACCTCACTTAGTAACTACCTCACTTAGTAACTACCTCACTTAGTAACTACCTCACTTAGTAACTACCTCACTTAGTAACTACCTCACTTAGTAACTACCTCACTTAGTAACTACCTCGCTTAGTAACTACCTCACTTAGTAACTACCCCACTTAGTAACTACCACACTTAGTAACTACCTCACTTAGTAACTACCTCACTAAGTAACTACCTCACTTAGTAACTACCACACTTAGTAACTACCTCACTTAGTAACTACCACACTTAGTAACTACCTCACTTAGTAACTACCTCACTTAGTAACTACCTCACTTAGTAACTACCTCACTTAGTAACTACCTCACTTAGTAACTACCTCACTTAGTAACTACCACACTTAGTAACTACCTCACTTAGTAACTACCTCACTTAGTAACTACCCCACTTAGTAACTACCACACTTAGTAACTACCTCACTTAGTAACTACCTCACTAAGTAACTACCTCACTTAGTAACTACCTCACTTAGTAACTACCTCACTTAGTAACTACCTCACTTAGTAACTACCTCACTTAGTAACTACCTCACTTAGTAACTACCTCACTTAGTAACTACCTCACTTAGTAACTACCCCACTTAGTAACTACCTCACTTAGTAACTACCTCACTTAGTAACTACCTCACTTAGTAACTACCTCACTTAGTAACTACCTCACTTAGTAACTACCTCACTTAGTAACTACCTCACTTAGTAACTACCTCACTTAGTAACTACCTCACTTAGTAACTACCTCACTTAGTAACTACCTCACTTAGTAACTACCTCACTTAGTAACTACCTCACTTACTAACTACCTCACTTAGTAACTACCTCACTTAGTAACTACCTCACTTAGTAACTACCTCACTTACTAACTACCTAACTTAGTAACTACCTCACTTAGTAACTACCTCACTTAGTAACTACCTCACTTAGTAACTACCTCACTTAGTAACTACCTCACTTAGTAACTACCTCACTTAGTAACTACCTCACTTAGTAACTACCCCACTTAGTAACTACCTCACTTAGTAACTACCTCACTTAGTAACTACCTCACTTAGTAACTACCTCACTTAGTAACTACCCCACTTAGTAACTACCACACTTAGTAACTACCTCACTTAGTAACTACCCCACTTAGTAACTACCTCACTTAGTAACTACCTCACTTAGTAACTACCTCACTTAGTAACTACCTCACTTAGTAACTACCTCACTTAGTAACTACCTCACTTAGTAACTACCTCACTTAGTAACTACCTCGCTTAGTAACTACCTCACTTAGTAACTACCCCACTTAGTAACTACCACACTTAGTAACTACCTCACTTAGTAACTACCTCACTAAGTAACTACCTCACTTAGTAACTACCACACTTAGTAACTACCTCACTTAGTAACTACCACACTTAGTAACTACCTCACTTAGTAACTACCTCACTTAGTAACTACCTCACTTAGTAACTACCTCACTTAGTAACTACCTCACTTAGTAACTACCTCACTTAGTAACTACCACACTTAGTAACTACCTCACTTAGTAACTACCTCACTTAGTAACTACCCCACTTAGTAACTACCACACTTAGTAACTACCTCACTTAGTAACTACCTCACTAAGTAACTACCTCACTTAGTAACTACCTCACTTAGTAACTACCTCACTTAGTAACTACCTCACTTAGTAACTACCTCACTTAGTAACTACCTCACTTAGTAACTACCTCACTTAGTAACTACCTCACTTAGTAACTACCCCACTTAGTAACTACCTCACTTAGTAACTACCTCACTTAGTAACTACCTCACTTAGTAACTACCTCACTTAGTAACTACCTCACTTAGTAACTACCTCACTTAGTAACTACCTCACTTAGTAACTACCTCACTTAGTAACTACCTCACTTAGTAACTACCTCACTTAGTAACTACCTCACTTAGTAACTACCTCACTTAGTAACTACCTCACTTACTAACTACCTCACTTAGTAACTACCTCACTTAGTAACTACCTCACTTAGTAACTACCTCACTTACTAACTACCTAACTTAGTAACTACCTCACTTAGTAACTACCTCACTTAGTAACTACCTCACTTAGTAACTACCTCACTTAGTAACTACCTCACTTAGTAACTACCTCACTTAGTAACTACCTCACTTAGTAACTACCCCACTTAGTAACTACCTCACTTAGTAACTACCTCACTTAGTAACTACCTCACTTAGTAACTACCTCACTTAGTAACTACCCCACTTAGTAACTACCACACTTAGTAACTACCTCACTTAGTAACTACCTCACTTAGTAACTACCTCACTTAGTAACTACCTCACTTAGTAACTACCACACTTAGTAACTACCTCACTTAGTAACTACCTCACTTAGTAACTACCCCACTTAGTAACTACCACACTTAGTAACTACCTCACTTAGTAACTACCTCACTAAGTAACTACCTCACTTAGTAACTACCTCACTTAGTAACTACCTCACTTAGTAACTACCTCACTTAGTAACTACCTCACTTAGTAACTACCTCACTTAGTAACTACCTCACTTAGTAACTACCTCACTTAGTAACTACCCCACTTAGTAATTACCGCACTTAGTAACTACCTCACTTAGTAACTACCTCACTTAGTAACTACCTCACTTAGTAACTACCCCACTTAGTAACTACCTCACTTAGTAACTACCTCACTTAGTAACTACCTCACTTAGTAACTACCTCACTTAGTAACTACCTCACTTAGTAACTACCTCACTTAGTAACTACCTCACTTAGTAACTACCTCACTTAGTAACTACCCCACTTAGTAACTACCTCACTTAGTAACTACCGCACTTAGTAACTACCTCACTTAGTAACTACCTCACTTAGTAACTACCTCACTTAGTAACTACCTCACTTAGTAACTACCTCACTTAGTAACTACCCCACTTAGTAACTACCTCACTTAGTAACTACCTCACTTAGTAACTACCTCACTTAGTAACTACCTCACTTAGTAACTACCTCACTTAGTAACTACCTCACTTAGTAACTACCTCACTTAGTAACTACCTCACTTAGTAACTACCACACTTAGTAACTACCTCACTTAGTAACTACCTCACTTAGTAACTACCCCACTTAGTAACTACCACACTTAGTAACTACCTCACTTAGTAACTACCTCACTTAGTAACTACCTCACTTAGTAACTACCTCACTTAGTAACTACCTCACTTAATAACTACCTCACTTAGTAACTACCTCACTTAGTAACTACCTCACTTAGTAACTACCACACTTAGTAACTACCTCACTTAGTAACTACCTCACTTAGTAACTACCCCACTTAGTAACTACCTCACTTAGTAACTACCTCACTTAGTAACTACCTCACTTAGTAACTACCTCACTTAGTAACTACCTCACTTAGTAACTACCTCACTTAGTAACTACCTCACTTAGTAACTACCTCGCTTAGTAACTACCTCACTTAGTAACTACCCCACTTAGTAACTACCACACTTAGTAACTACCTCACTTAGTAACTACCTCACTAAGTAACTACCTCACTTAGTAACTACCACACTTAGTAACTACCTCACTTAGTAACTACCACACTTAGTAACTACCTCACTTAGTAACTACCTCACTTAGTAACTACCTCACTTAGTAACTACCTCACTTAGTAACTACCTCACTTAGTAACTACCACACTTAGTAACTACCTCACTTAGTAACTACCTCACTTAGTAACTACCCCACTTAGTAACTACCACACTTAGTAACTACCTCACTTAGTAACTACCTCACTAAGTAACTACCTCACTTAGTAACTACCTCACTTAGTAACTACCTCACTTAGTAACTACCTCACTTAGTAACTACCTCACTTAGTAACTACCTCACTTAGTAACTACCTCACTTAGTAACTACCTCACTTAGTAACTACCTCACTTAGTAACTACCCCACTTAGTAATTACCGCACTTAGTAACTACCTCACTTAGTAACTACCTCACTTAGTAACTACCTCACTTAGTAACTACCCCACTTAGTAACTACCTCACTTAGTAACTACCTCACTTAGTAACTACCTCACTTAGTAACTACCTCACTTAGTAACTACCTCACTTAGTAACTACCTCACTTAGTAACTACCTCACTTAGTAACTACCTCACTTAGTAACTACCCCACTTAGTAACTACCTCACTTAGTAACTACCGCACTTAGTAACTACCTCACTTAGTAACTACCTCACTTAGTAACTACCTCACTTAGTAACTACCTCACTTAGCAACTACCTCACTTAGTAACTATCTCACTTAGCAACTACCTCACTTAGTAACTACCTCACTTAGCAACTACCTCACTTAGTAACTACCTCACTTAGTAACTACCTCACTTAGTAACTACCTCACTTAGTAACTACCCCACTTAGTAACTACCGCATTAAGTAACTACCTCACTTAGTAACTACCTCACTTAGTAACTACCTCACTTAGTAACTACCTCACTTAGTAACTACCTCACTTAGTAACTACCTCACTTAGTAACTACCTCACTTAGTAACTACCTCACTTAGTAACTACCCCACTTAGTAACTACCTCACTTAGTAACTACCTCACTTAGTAACTACCTCACTTAGTAACTACCTCACTTAGTAACTACCTCACTTAGTAACTACCTCACTTAGTAACTACCTCACTTAGTAATTACCTCACTTAGTAACTACCCCACTTAGTAACTACCTCACTTAGTAACTACCTCACTTAGTAACTACCTCACTTAGTAACTACCTCACTTAGTAACTACCTCACTTAGTAACTACCCCACTTAGTAACTACCTCACTTAGTAACTACCTCACTTAGTAACTACCCCACTTAGTAACTACCTCACTTAGTAACTACCTCACTTAGTAACTACCTCACTTAGTAACTACCTCACTTAGTAACTACCTCACTTAGTAACTACCGCACTTAGTAACTACCTCACTTAGTAACTACCTCACTTAGTAACTACCTCATTTAGTAACTACCTCACTTAGTAACTACCTCACTTAGTAACTACCTCACTTAGTAACTACCCCACTTAGTAACTACCTCACTTAGTAACTACCTCACTTAGTAACTACCTCACTTAGTAACTACCTCACTTAGTAACTACCTCACTTAGTAACTACCTCACTTAGTAACTACCCCACTTAGTAACTACCTCACTTAGTAACTACCTCACTCAGTAACTACCTCACTTAGTAACTACCTCACTTAGTAACTACCCCACTAAGTAACTCGCAACTACTCCTTCTATCTGCTACAAAACTCCCATGTGGATTTCCATAACTCATTTCCGACATTGAATGGCACCAGTCCACTTAACGTCCGAGCTGTAAGATTATGTATTCGAAGCTAAAAAGCCTAATTGTTTCCTATCTACTTCTTAGGAAATGCATCATAATATTTATTTCATTATATAACGACACGTTAATATTAAACGTAAATATGCAAATGAAATCTGAATTCTTCATTCAACATTGGTATTATTCTGTCATACTACTCATACACTTCCTTGTCTTCTTATCACGTTGTCTCCGTGATAATAAGATAAATACAATAGCGTTAATATTTCAGTCTACTAGAGTAAAAGTAAAGGTATACCTTGACTTTTGAATAATTGAACATTATTTTGGACAATGCGAATTTACGTATATCCCCATTGTGAAAATTATGAATATTTCTACATAATGAAACCAATGTCTGAACATAAATTGAATTGATTGAATATAATTTTTGAAAATGTCTTTTGTATCGAACATGGCATTTTATTAATAACCAAAATATTGATTCGGTATTGCATAACTTATTTGCTTTCTGTAGCATGCTGAATATATACACTCAATACATGTGTACGATAACAAGTTTAATCAAATAATATTAATAGATGTACATATTTCAATTGTGAAAAAACAAGAAGTAAAATTGTGGAAGGGTTATCAAATGAATTTAGTAAAGTGAACAAACAATTACACCATTGTATTTATCATTATCTTCCCATATAATTCCAGATATTCAATACATATCTCGCGAAAGTATTAATGGTCAATAGATAGATAGGGATAGGGAGATAAACTATACGAGTTACGAAAGAGTTGTGAAATTATATAATACAGTTTTCCCGTTAATTATTAATCGCCGCAATTCTTGATTTATTATATTGTTATGTCCGCTAGTTATCTATTTAGCAGCACTCTACGGATCTATACGGAATAGGTGCGCACCGGGTAATCCCACTAAACGCGGATAAACACGTTACGTAATCGCGACCTGGTTCCCGCAGTAAAACACTTATTCCGAACGTGAGATGCGGGTGTTACCGTTAGTAACGCCGATGAATAAGACATACGCTTACGGAGGCTTACGGAGTACTGTATATACGCAGGATGTGTACAATCTACACTATGTACTGAACGGTGTAAAACAAACATTATATATAGCATGTGAATATATATCTCTTATATAACCTGGGAATATGAATACGATCCGATATATGACTGGAGGGTTTATGTGCAGCAAAATATGTCCCCATGGAATTATGCTTGGTTTTATATTTATATATGAATGTATATATATATATATATATATATATATATATATATATATATATATATATATATATATATATATATATATATATAGTTATATATATATATATATATATATATATATGTGTATGTGTGTTATATTATAAAAGGTATATG
>OZ038312.1:13317923-13401242 GCA_964035775.1 Osedax frankpressi | reverse complement strand
CCCAAACTAGATAAATACATATAACTGTAATATTGACGTATTAAGTAGTAAGTAAGTTAGTAAGTAAGTCCTCGTGTATAAGTTTAACCGATAAAAAAGCTCGATATATCAAATCTAATTCTACAAAACTTATAATTCCCGTGTATATACTATATATTAAGTATTAATTAATGTACTTGTATCTTTCTAGATATCAAATCCCATATCGTTCTGAAACCCTATTATCATAATATAAAACAGTTTTCCATCATAATATCTAATTTTCAATTACTCATAATGATAATTATGACGTTAAATTTTTCATTAATATTACAAATAATATATTAATATATTAATTAATCAAATCCTATATATATATATATATATATATATATATATATATATATATATAAATAACTATGCTGATTGGGGTATTATTAAACTACCAGGGTCTAGTGAAATGTAAATAATGAGTCACACATCTTATATCTACTCCTATTAAGATAAAGAAACTAAGCCATACAACTATTGTTATCAGTATTTACGACATATCTGCGAGGTATGTTGCATGCTTCCTGTAACGATAAAAATTCGTCGTACATTCGATATGGCATCCATTAGATTTTATGGCGGTGGCTGAAGCATATGTGCCAATCATGGACATATAGTCTTACCTTTTTTCTTAAAACTATTTTAATGAGTTTCTATCTAGATGAAGTGATTAGTAATTGTTTATAATAAATGTTCGGCCAATGCGTAATAGAAAATACTATAAATAGTAAGTGTTGTAGTATTGAAAACATTTTAAGGGAAGTAGTGGATTGTACTCGAGTTAGAAAATTCAAATCTCGTTTTTGTCCTATTTCGAGTTTATCTCGGAATTGATAACGGAAATATGCTTTGTGTGACTCACGAGCTGTGGAATTTTAGCGAGGCTTTCATGGTCGTGCCTGGATAATAAGAAACTCATTAGGATTTAAGTCATTTAATTGTTAAATTACAAAATATAAATCTACTTAAATATCACAATTATATATCTATATATATATATATATATATATATATATATATATATATATATATAGAGAGAGAGAGAGAGAGAGAGAGAGAGAGAGAGAGAGAGAGAGAGAGAGAGAGAGAGAGAGAGAGAGTGAGATAAATATATATAATATCTCTTATATGGTTAATATTAAATATGTTCTAGTATTTGCTTGTAGCAAATGAGCTATGAGCTATAATGAGCAGAAGAGCTATATTATTAATACCAGGCAAGTAAAGGAAACAGATGCACAAGTACCTGGATCGGTGATTTAATTCGTCACCAATGGAGTTTGACGGGGGAAATGAGGTGCGATTGAAGACGCCTATACATCACTTTTCAAACTGCTACAATATTTGTTTATGATTAGCCCAATTCGCTGTAAACACCTTATTCCCTCGGTATACACCAGGGTGGCTATTCACTTCCGAGGCATGCTCAAATCGGGGCAAATAGTAGAAAATGATGTTTAAAAACGTGAAACGTCTGCATCTATACCAGGGATAAGTAATTTTATAAATCCACTGCGAGATGAAATTCTGAAAAATAATTAATTTGTATTAATGTTTATGTAATGTGCGTATTTTATTTTTGGAATGAGTGATGTTCGGACGGTTTGACATTTTTATATTTGTTGATTTTAGAACTATTCTATGTAGGCTCTTATATAATCATAACGGTGTTATGCGATATAAGAATTTTGAAATTATGTACAATTTACTATTGTATACTATATAAAAATTGAAAACTGTGTATAATTAAGTAAATAATAAATTCAATGAAAATATTTAGAGTATTAATTTATAACTATATTCCTATGTATATATATATATATATATATATATATATATATATATATCTATATATATATATACAAATAAAATGATTACAGAAAAGTTCTTGAAGAGTCTGAAATCATTTCAAATAATAAATCCTGAGCGAGTTTCCCATGATAGACGGAAAAGGAGTGCCCATCTCCAAAATAGTATTTATTATCGTATCAATGTTAGTTTATAAATATAAATACCGATACAAAAATGATTTACCTAATCTAAATACCAAATTAAAAAACCAAAGTATATATTCAAACTTATTACATAGAGTAAAAATCTGAAGTAGGAATTCAAACGCAAATTCAAATTCAAATAGCAATTACTTAATTATTTAAAATGAACTTATTTATAATTTATACCGAATGACTATCTTTGATATATATATATTACATTCCCAACTAGAGTTAACTGTAGTTGAATCTTAAATACACAAGTTAACTATAAGTGCGTATACTAGTCAACATATGACCTCATTATCAACAAACATTTTATCATTTACATAATTGACCTCACCGTTACAGTTCATCCTATTATAATGGTGAATCCGGTGGCGTCAACGTTGACTACCCTTCCTTTTCCTTAGATAACAAACGAGGGCCAACTCCTCCTCAAACTCTCCGTGAACAGACAACTCGTATCTCGGAAACTGGCGCATAAAACCAAATACGCAAATTGTCAATACTCCGGGAGTGTAGTTGGTCAGAGAACATCAAATGTTGCTCTGTCTACGTGTTTCGGATTGGTGAGTATGGATCTCTAAATATCTCTCTTTCTATTTCTCTGAATATATAAGTTTGTATAACATATTATTCTTAATAATTAACGTACAGTAAATAGAATATAAACAATAATATAATAAATCCAAACGTTACTAAAAAAGTATTAATATTATATCTCAGCATATTTAGAAATAAACAAAAATATAATTAGTTATACATAATAATTCAAGAATTAATATATAACTACTTTTTACAAATATCCTCAATTATTAGCCAATAATTATATTCCCGATTAAATATCATATACGTATAGCCTTGTTCGTAACATTTGCATTTGAAATAATGATATACCTTACAAGACTGAATAGAATAACATATTGATTCATGAACATCAATGTACCTCTTGTGAGTCCTTTAATGAATACCAGTAACACCCATACTAACCTCGTCATAACCCTCCTAGTGATCTAGGAGCTATACACCTTGACCTATCGTGTCCACGCAGGAAGGCTACATTCATACCGAACAAGAAGAGTATATCGTGGAACCACTCTTGACCTCACTACGATCTCGCCGTGATACTGAACACCACCACGAACATGTAATATACTCGCTAGCTTCTGTACCCATGGAGCAGGATTATGATAGTGGATATACCGAAAAGGAGATAGGTGAGAGGAGGGAGAGGGAGAGGGAGAGGGAGAGGGAGAGGGAGAGGGAGAGGGAGAGGGAGAGGGAGAGGGAGAGGGAGAGGGAGAGGGAGAGGGAGAGGGAGAGGGAGAGGGAGAGGGAGAGGGAGAGGGAGAGGGAGAGGGAGAGGGAGAGGGAGAGGGAGAGGGAGAGGGAGAGGGAGAGGGAGAGGGAGAGGGAGAGGGAGAGGGAGAGGGAGAGGGAGAGGGAGAGGGAGAGGGAGAGGGAGAGGAGAAGCTTATTAGTATAGCTATATAAGGTAACTATTACCGTTATAAAATCGTGCTATTAACAACCGATAATCTCAATATCATCCTCCTTAATCTTCTCCTCATTCTACTAACCACCTTCCCTGTATTGCTATTTCCCCTCCTCATCTCACACTAGGTTCACCCTTTCATTTTGTATTTATAATCAAGCTATGTCCAGGCATGCCTGATGACTCACCGCCTAGTGAATTCCGCGGCACTTTTTAAACCCGTGATAATCTCCTGCGGGCCGCTACTACCCATTCATTGTTATCTTCTTATTTACGGGTAATTTGTCCAAACTGTCGCCGTCATCCTACCTTTTGTTTACTGGATTTGCAGTTTTCTACCGCGTGGTATTCTTCAACGTTCTTGTAGTTGTTTAATGTATGTGTAATATAGAATATAGATAATGTACCTAAGAGAGTCAACATACATTATTGATGCTAGAGTAATTTAGATCGATTTAAACAAAATCATATAATACATTAATTACAAATACATGCTACATATATATATATTAATTTAGAATTAATATAACATATATATATATATATATATATATATATATATATATATATATATATTATATTATAGTGATAAAGCAAGCCACATCAATTTAGCTTTTCCTATCATAAAAGGAAACTATTTCAATAATAATGTTGAATAGTTAGATAATATGGTTGCTTGGTAACGAGTAGAAGTAAACGCTCAATAGGTGTCGGACGCCAGTGAACATGTAAATTACCGTCAGACTACCGTTGCAGATAAAGCGAACTTGGCGCGGATGTTGTGGCAAAAAGCCTACGACGCCAAACAGGCGAATATCATGAACAAGAAACAAAGGAAGTCAACGGAATCGCATCGAAATTCCAAGTTCGAACGACGGAGTGGTGCCAACACGAACGAACAGGTGCACAGACGTACGAAACGTTCCAACGTCGAGGGTAGAGAGCGAAACGTCGAGACCCTAGTCGTAGTGGACAGTATGATGAACGAGTACTACTCTAGTATCAATATGGACGTACGTCATTTCGTGCTCACCATACTCAATATGGTTAGCGTTACTATTTATTTGAATTTCCAAAGCACGATTGTGTGTTGCTTTTCGTTATAAATATTTAAAATACGTAATTAAGCAAAAGTTGCGGAACGTATATCCTACTACCTAGTATGGTAATACCGTAAGTGGTAATATCTAGTATGGTAATACCGTAAGTGGTAATATCTAGTATGGTAATGCCGTAAGTGGTAATATCTAGTATGGTAATGCCGAGTGTGGTAATACCGTAGTCTTTAAAATAGAATGTTAGTAAATAGAAAATAATTTCAAAATTAATTTTTTCTCTATTTTTAATGAAATTATCTTGAAGTGATATTTGGAAATCGTATCTGCGCAAATACAAAACTAGATCTTTGCAATATTAGAAATTCGCAAATGTATTGTTCATCCGCGTACTTGAGCTATGTGTCAATAACTATATTTAATTCAAACTGTCAACAATGTCAATTATGTATTTATTTATTAATCGCAATTAATTGCAATAAACTTATTAAATAGTATAATTAATTTACCGGCATTTATTAAACCTAAAAATATATGTGATTAATGAAAAATTGTAAATTGTTAAACATATATGTTATATATACATATATATATATACATATATATATATATATATATATATACATATATATATATATATATATATATATATATGTATATATATATATATGTCATATAAAAGCAGTGATTTTCTTGCAATACATTTACTAAGGTTAACAGAAAGTTCGTATATACGTTGAAATAATTGTCCCCGTTACGAAGTACAATGTAAACGTACGAAGTATAACGTAAACACAGTCGATGCATATTAGTAAACCTATAGTTCATACTAATATGTAATACTATATTATCGGTTCACTAATATCATTACCTAACCGAGGTCGAACGTTCTAGTAATAGCGGCTCGCGTAGCAAATCTCCGCCAATGTAATCGAATGTAAACACAATGTAAAACTTCGCCCCCGTGACCCTCAGGTGAACAATATGTACCACGACGCAACAATGGGAAACGCCATCAACATCCTTCTGGTGAATGTTTTGATAATCGGCAAGGACATACCTATCATGGTGCGTTATACCCGGTGGTTATATAATGGCCTTAATCCAGGCACTTGTAATTGGTGGCGTAGATTTTACGCAAATATAAAATACCGGAGTAATACTTTCGTTTCATTCATAAATGGATATAGTTACATCATTCGTGTGATGTATTGAACGTTGAAGTTATACGTATATTGGTACATCCTCTACCATTACATGTACTACGAATATCCCATTCGCACCCCCACTATAAGGCGAGAAGCCCCATCAAATTCCAGAACCTACAATTATCCCAACTTGGTTTCGCATACTCCTTTCAATAACATACTATTATCGTATTTACACCCCTACTATCAGTCCGATTTCGGAACCTACTACACCCCTACTATCAATCCGATTTCGGAACCTACTACACCCCTACTATCAATCCGATTTCGGAACCTACTACACCCCTACTATCAGTCCGATTTCGGAACCTACTACACCCCTACTATCAGTCCGATTTCGGAACCTACTACACCCCTACTCAGTCCGATTTCGGAACCTACTACACCCCTACTCAGTCCGATTTCGGAACCTACTACACCCCTACTCAGTCCGATTTCGGAACCTACTACACCCCTACTATCAGTCCGATTTCGGAACCTACTACACCCCTACTCAGTCCGATTTCGGAACCTACTACACCCCTACTCAGTCCGATTTCGGAACCTACTACACCCCTACTCAGTCCGATTTCGGAACCTACTACACCCCTACTATCAGTCCGATTTCGGAACCTACTACCCCCTTACTACCACCTCCCATTCCAGGATATAATAATACAAGTAAACGCTGATAAAACCCTGGATCGCTTCTGCGAATGGCAGATGATATATAACAAAAATTCCACAATCCACCACGATATCGCGATTCTATTCACAAAGTATGTCATATTTCATATATCATATACATCATATATCATATTTCGGATATTTTATATCATATCGTATGTTTTATAACATATCTCGCATGTCTTGTGTCATATCTCGCATGTCTTGTGTCATATCTCGCATGTCTTGTGTCATATCTCGCATGTTTTGTGTCATATCTCGCATGTTTTGTGTCATATCTCGCATGTCTTGTGTCATATCTCGCATGTCTTGTGTCATATCTCGCATGTCTTGTGTCATATCTCGCATGTCTTGTGTCATATCTCGCATGTCTTGTGTCATATCTCGCATGTCTTGTGTCATATCTCGCATGTTTTGTGTCGTATATCGCATGTTTTGTGTCGTATCTCGCATGTTTTGTGTCATATCTCACATGTTTTGTGTCATATCTCACATGTTTTGTGTCGTATATCGCATGTTTTGTGTCGTATATCGCATGTTTTGTGTCGTATATCGCATGTTTTGTGTCGTATCTCGCATGTCGTATGTAGTAGTATATCATCTGCCCATTATATAATGTGTATACAACATTATAGTTATATAGCATATGCCGCCTCCCAGTTATAAGATTACGTCATGATTCAATCATTTGTCAATTAACAATAATTGCATTATACATAAATGAAATATAAACTAAATATATAATATATCAAGTAAAATAATGTAAAATATGTAGCATAGTATTTCATCAATCATAATATTAATAATATACAACAACATTTCTAATGTAATACTATATTGCGAATGTATTAATAATATATTACTAAAATATTACTATTGTATAAAATTATATATTATTAATGCGTTATAATATAGTGGTAATATATATATATATATATATATATATATATATATATATGTATATATATATATATATGTGTGTGTATATATATAAAGCTAGTCTAAAGTATTTACTTTCCGTCGCAGAGAAGACCTCTGTAAACATAGCAGCATTCCGTGTATGACCCTAGGACTGGCCCAGGTGTCCGGTCTGTGCCAGGTACACAGAAGCTGTGCCGTTATGGAAGAGTCAGGCATGTCGACGGCTTACATAGCAACCCACGAAATCGGACACGTGTTAGCTACGGCGCGCCGAGCGGGTATTATGGGTGACGTAATCGGGTATAATCATCGATGGTGTAACGTGGCGCGGTTTACGATAATGTAATCGGATCCGTCTTTACGACGACGAAATCTAGTAAGAGATAGCGATGACGAAATCGGGAAAGTTTCAGAGATAACGCAATCGAGAAAATATATATACGAGCGTTCGATTGCATAATTAGTATATATTCCGTGACGTAATCGCCATTTATTAACCGCACTTAGATTCGGTATGATGCATGACTTCGCATCTCAGGGCGAGGCTTGCGATCCGGTGAAAAGCCCAAAACCTCTCGTCATGTCTCCGATACACAATAGACACGGACCCAGGATCTGGTCGGAGTGCGCTAGGAATGCTGTGACGCGTTTCCTCGAGTTGGTCATTTGTGCGCGCGTGTATGCGTGCGTTTGTCCGCGAATGCGTGCGTTTATATTTGAGCGTCGATATACGCGTACGCCCTTAATTACTCCACCATCTTCACTCCTTAATAACTATTTGTACTATTTTTACAGCTTTTTATCATAACAACCTGTATAAACATAACCCATTTCCTTGACTGAACCTATAACTATTACATGACAACTTGTATATACAGCCAAAAAGTATTACCGTAAACATTACATAATAACTCGAATAAACACGCCCATGACAATTACATAACAATCATATAAACACGCCCATAACCATTACCACGCATCTAACAAGTACCACGTGATCACCCCGCAGTCGTAATTGGGGTTTTTGCCTGGACAATATGCCTGAGATCAGTGACGACTTACAGTATATGGACATTCCAGCCGGATTCACTTACAGTGCGAGTGACCAATGCGAGCAAATCTTCGGGTCAGGAAATCGTGAGTGTAAGGTATGTCTCTTAACCAACATATTAGGTGCCTAGATACATTAATTAGGTACCTGGATACATGCATTCGGATCCTGGATACATGCATTAGGTGCATATATTAGATTGCTTGGTATAAACATTATATTCCCTGATACACACGTATATCACTGCTAATACAAAGGAATAACTGCCTGAATTGGATTGTTGACAGGCAACGTGATTTGTAATTTGTTATGACGGTGAATTAACTACAAAAACACTATGTGTGTATTTAGTTGTATTAATGTCCGTTTAATTGAGTATATATACGTATATATATATAAAAAAGGTGGCTAGGTCAAAATAGGCATAACAAGAACATACATAACCTTGTGATACTTCTTTTTATTATTTATAATGTTTACATTTCTAGTTAATTATAGAGTATGCCTCGTGTGTTTGGCATATTATATATATTATATGTATATAATAGTTATACTACTATATAATCATATCATATTTACATCGTATTGTAGATATTAATGATTGGGTATCTTAAGTTGTTGACGTCCTATCGGTTTAACAGTGAACATTCTTTCAGATATTTGTACTTATCGATTTTAACTAACTAATATCCGGTTGTGTTATAAAACACAACTCGACACCATAATAACGGTTCTCGTAATACACACCTGGTGTTGAGACGGTGAATTATAGATACCGATATTTCTAAATAACGTACGCACCACCCCCCCGCCACTCCAGGACAAGCGAAGTCAAATCTGCAGTAGGCTTTATTGCAGCTCCTTCCGGACCGGTTGTTACGATAACAATGACGAAGGGGGAGCTGTCGATGGCACCAACTGTTCGACTACAAATAAAGAGACAAAGGTTAGAATAATGTATGTTATTAACAAAAGAGTGCTTGTGTCTAGTTCATGTTATCGTCACACCTTGAAATGAAATAAATATAGCCTAAGTAGCAGTTAAGTCGGGAGGAATAGATGTTGTCCAACTGAATTATAGTATTGTATCAACCCACTACCTGACTAGCTACAAACCGATATAATTCCACGTATTGCAGGGTTGCTTCGCTATGAAATGTGTTGACTACGACCTGGGAGATTTTTTGGATAGGGTGGACGGACATTGGGGAGAATGGGGTCACTGGAGCAGATGTAGTCGGACTTGTGGCGGTGGGGTCAGGAACCGGAACCGACTATGCGAGTCCCCGAGGTCAGAGTTCACGGCAGATCTCATCATATTCAAACATTTCTGTAAATCACCATAACCAGGAATAAATATTTAATTTAATTTAAAATATCAACGTCTATTAGACTAACTTTATTTTCAATAATAAAAGATGATTGCATAACAGATTGCCCCTTAACATGAATAATAATCAACAAGTTATGCCAATAACATTCCTAAGTAGTATTACTTAATTTATATTCGCAAGTATATCGTACACATAAACGCCCTAAATATCGCCTATTCCAGTCCCTAATGTCTCTTAAAGTCGCCTATAATACATCGCTAACTCCAGACCGCGTAATGGAGGCAAGTACTGTATCGGAAGTCGTCAGCATTTCGAAATGTGCAATATCGACTACTGCAACAGTAACGTTTCATTCAGGGAACAACAATGCTCGAATTTCGACAACCAAATCTACAACGGGGTGTACTACACGTGGTATCCAGAATTATACACCCTGAGTCAGTATTTATATCACCTGTACACATATCCACCCAGGCGATAGGACACGCTTAGACCCACCTTTTGCAACATTGCCCGACACCCACAAATAATCGTGTAATCCACTACTTCCCAATTTGAACCCGACCGACCCCCGCCTAACGTACTCCATAGCTCACCTTATACCGCATACGTAAACGGATATCTTCCATGGTAGTTAGCATGACCCTAAAACCCCGTACTATAAATACGTTTTCATAACCACGCCATGCCCGTACACCGACACCACCCTTAAACCATAACCCCATCTCTAACCCCATCACACTCGCGTGTAGATGATCCATGCGTTCTCTATTGTAAACCTGCGTACGAAGGGTTTGTTCATGCTTTTAACCCGATGGTAAAGGATGGCACTAAATGTTCGGACAGTCCCTACGATATATGTATAAATGGTCATTGCAAGGTTAGAGCTCGGATACCAACCAGATTGTAGCATTTAACAAATGCAAGTATGTCCAGAAAATATTCTTAATAGAAATCTAAACAAGAGCTTATAAAAATATAATCTACAAATATACGGAAAGGCTAATAATTATCAATAAAATGACATTTTCAAACCCAAACCCAGAAAAACAAATCCCAAACCAAAAGGAAAATATTCATGTTAAATGAACTATTTCGAATAGCTGATATCAACTATAGTGATGTTCTGTCATTAGAAATGGAAATTTATATACTGAACTCTATTTCACTAAAATCTAGAAAATTGGTTGCGACTGGAAATTGGATAGTGATTCATTCGAAGACAAATGTGGAACTTGTAATGGCGACAACACTCTTTGCAAAACTGTCAACCGCATATATACACGTCCGGTGGAAACGCAAGGTCCGTAGAATATGAAAAGTATACTTGTTCTATAGACCGACTGAATAAAGTATAATTCGTATAGTTAAGGCCTGTACTTAAATCCAATCAAACAACTTAACCCTAACCCTAACCCTCATCATAATTATAACCTTAACAATTTACAGTAACCTTAACTCTTGAGGTTACGATAACCAATATCACCTCATCGTAACAACTCAAGCTCGACTCTTAACCATTTCCAATAATCAGGTTACGAAGACCTCATGATAGTTCCAGCTGGAGCTATGCACATCGAGGTGAAATACTTGAAAGCGAGCGATAATTACTTGGCATTGCGAAAGGCCGGCAATGGCGTATATCTATTGAACGGCTACTGGTTCATTCAGGTATAGATGGAGCAAACGAGGGCAAGGGGCATGGCGATGGGCATGGAGATGGTTGTACCGAAGGTGAAAGGAGGCACGGGTAGGGTGTAGGTGTAAGGGGGTTTACTGGATGGATCTAGGGGATAGGGATTTTGGACTCATTGAGGATCTGGTTGCACATGTAGATTGCTTGGCAATGAGGGTGTTGGGATCTATGAAATGTGAACTCCTTTTAATTATGTAACATTACGCATGATCTTGTATTCTAAAATGTGATTCATAAATATCCATACGCACACATACGCACGCACGCACGCACGCACGCACGCACGTACACACACACATATATATATATATATATATATATATATTCCATATAATACAGACATCGGAGTCGTATAAAGTTGTAGGAACAAGAATGTTCTATGAAAACGAACGCGGAAAGTCATCTATTAAAATCCACGGCCCAATAAGGGAGTCGGTCGTGATCGTGGTTAGTTTTAAACTTTAATGTAGTTATTGCAATAAATAAGTGCTTTTATAAAACCTAGGTTTCCAATACTATATAGTATAGGTCATATTAATACACATTAGTTCATTTATGAAGCCAACCTTATATCATGTTCTCCGAAATAGAAATTTGAAGTAACTTTACCATACCATTATTGTATTCACTTTTAAAGAAATATTGTTGCTATTTTTATTATTTTTGTCATTATTATAATTACTGTTATTGTTGTTTGCATTATTGTTGTTATTAGTATTTGTGTATGTAATGTGTTATTATTATTGTTATGGTTGTTGTTATTGTTGCTTTTATTCTTATTGATATTGTTATTGTTGATTATTTGTCCGGCGCATGACTAGATCACTTATTAATAGGGCCTATTTATGGGCGAGAACTTAGGAATCACGATGACATATACAGTGCGAAAGGACAGCGTAACGGATCAAATGCTAGATTACAAGTGGAAGTTCAAAACTTGGGCGGCGTGCAGTAATCGATGCGGCAATGGTTGGAAACGTGGTCGTGGTACAGTTGGGGGTCGGGCACTAGTAAAACGGAGCAAATTGCAGTTTAGATAATAAAAAAAAAAGAATGGGTAAAGAATATCATATTTAAGAAGATAATTTTTAAAATTTCAAAATCTCATAAATGAACAATTCATCAAACATTCCTAATGCTTTTGCAATACGCAGGTACTCGTAAGTCGGAGGCTACCTGTCACGATAAAAATAATGTAATTCTTGATGATTCCAAATGCTCGCACATGCTCAAACCCCACGATATTAAAGATTCCTGTTTTCTGCAAGAATGTGTTCCCATGTTAGTGAGAACATTGAGGTTACGTCGGAAAGAAAAATAATACGTACGATTAAAATCATTTTTATTTGTATCGTAAAAGTAATATGATATATCTATATATATGATGAATGTATTCACCTTTTCATGTGTCTTTCAAAATAAACAAGATACACCACTCTACTTTCATGCAAACCAATTTCAATTCCAATAGTTTGTAATTCATATGTACTATAATGCTGTTAGAACTCGAGCCTTGCGGGATAGTACGTACATATTTTCACATGCAAAAACTAAATTCATGTATCTGACCGCTAAATTGAATATTAACTACTCGTATTCATGACTAACTCAATCTCACTACTACCATAATTACTACACTTTGTACTTTCCTCAATACCACCCTAACTACTACCATCACTACTACCATCACTACTACCATCACTACTACCATCACTACTACCCCACCACTACTACCATCACTACTACCCTAACTACTACCATCACTACTACCATCACTACTACCATCACTACTACCATCACTACTACCCTAACTACTACCACCACTACTACCATCACTACTACCATCAACTACCATCACTACTACCATCACTACTACCATCACTACTACCATCACTACTACCATCACTACTACCATCACTACTACCATCACTACTACCATCACTACTACCATCACTACTACCATCACTACTACCCTAACTACTACCCTAACTACTACCCTAACTACTACCCTAATAACTACCCTAACTACTACCATCACTACTACCCCACCACTATACATGGCTACAGGTGGCAGCAAGGCGATTGGTCAAAATGTTCGGCAAGTTGTGGCAACCGAAGAATTAAATACAGACGAGTCTCGTGTACCATTTCTAATGGACTCAACCAAGTATTGGTTCGAAATGGCTCGAAGGATTACGTTAGTAGGATCCTCTCCTCTCCTCTCCTCTCCTCTCCTCTCCTCTCCTCTCCTCTCCTCTCCTCTCCTCTCCTCTCCTCTCCTCTCCTCTCCTCTCCTCTCCTCTCCTCTCCTCTCCTCTCCTCTCCTCTCCTCTCCTCTCCTCTCCTCTCCTCTCCTCTCCTCTCCTCTCCTCTCCTCTCCTCTCCTCTCCTCTCCTCTCCTCTCCTCTCCTCTCCTCTCCTCTCCTCTCCTCTCCTCTCCTCTCCTCTCCTCTCCTCTCCTCTCCTCTCCTCTCCTCTCCTCTCCTCTCCTCTCCTCTCCTCTCCTCTCCTCTCCTCTCCTCTCCTCTCCTCTCCTCTCCTCTCCTCTCCTCTCCTCTCCTCTCCTCTCCTCTCCTCTCCTCTCCTCTCCTCTCCTCTCCTCTCCTCTCCTCTCCTCTCCTCTCCTCTCCTCTCCTCTCCTCTCCTCTCCTCTCCTCTCCTCTCCTCTCCTCTCCTCTCCTCTCCTCTCCTCTCCTCTCCTCTCCTCTCCTCTCCTCTCCTCTCCTCTCCTCTCCTCTCCTCTCCTCTCCTCTCCTCTCCTCTCCTCTCCTCTCCTCTCCTCTCCTCTCCTCTCCTCTCCTCTCCTCTCCTCTCCTCTCCTCTCCTCTCCTCTCCTCTCCTCTCCTCTCCTCTCCTCTCCTCTCCTCTCCTCTCCTCTCCTCTCCTCTCCTCTCCTCTCCTCTCCTTTCTCCATTCATCATTTCCTTACAGTGTATTGGCAAAAAACCTAAGGATATGGCTAAATGTGCCATCAAACGTTGTCCCCGTTTCGCACAATGGAAAACATCTACTTGGGATATGGTCAGTGTTATTTAAGTGTTATTTGAGAGTTATTGCAAATCGCATTTATTTTATTGTTTAATATTAATAAAATCTTTATATTTATGAGTAGCTTAATATAAAGTTTATCTATTTTTTGTATTGTATATAAATAAACCAATAAAACTATTTTATGCAATTCGCATCTCTCAAATATATAATTTCATATACAATTAGTATTATGATATTATGATAATATATTAATGGTGAAATGTATAAATTATTATTAAATTATATTAGATGTCTCAATAAATTTCGTTTATTAATAAAATAACAATGTAGGGTGCATTGACAATATATTTACTAATACCGTAATATTATTGAACACAACATGTTGCTCAAATCTCGTGAAGTCATCGCATTCTTGTACGCCATATTGACATACGCCATATTGACATACGCCATATTGACATACGCCATATTGACATACGCCATATTGACATACGCCATATTGACATACGTCATATTAAAATACTCCATATTGAACAACGCCATATTTACATACGTCATATTAACATACGCCATATTGGCATACGCCATATTGACAATTACCATATTGACATACGCTATATTGACAAACACCATATTGACATACGTCATATTGACGTACACCATAATGACATACACCATATTGACAATTTCTATATTGACATACGCTATATTGACAAACGCCATATTGACGTACGCCATATTGACACAGGAATGTCAGAAAATCGACAGATGTTCTTACCGTTTGAGAAATGTGACTTGCGCGAAAACCCCTCTTAAAAGAAGATGCAACTATCGTACAAAGCCTGTGGAGAGAGTTTGGTGCCACAAAAACGTCAAATGTAGTCTTTGGAAGGACTACGGGTGGTCAAAGGTCAGTAGATCCGGTCCGTATATATATAGTGAGTATGGTATTAGTATCCATATATATTCATATACAATATTTGTTCTAAATATTATGTTTCAAAATATAGTTTAATTTAATAAATTAGTTATATATTTATTAGAATTAGTCTTTTTATAGATAGGTCACAAGTTGTGTTAATTGTTAAAAATCGTGTAATAGAGTGACAATATAACAGTGATATATTGATAAATTTTAATTCTATGATTTTTTTTCATTCTATGTTTTTTAAATCTATCTTTTTCAATTATATCATTGTTAGCGAATTACATTAGTGATGTAATTCTTAGAATATGCTACCCCTAAAATAAGATAACTTAACTTAATAACTCCTCTTTTCCCTCTAGTGCTCGACAACATGCGGACCGGGAAAGAAATATGGGCGTTATTACTGTACCGGAAATTGTTCTAAATCAAGAAAAAAATTCCTCGTCGAAAATTGTAATCTGAGGAACCCATGTTACTCGGCCAGGTAAGTACTGTTCTCTGAATAGTCGATAGTAGATACTTGTTCCTTAAAATGTATTTCCATTTACGTGATTACATAATCAATAAACTCATTATGAAATCTTGAGTTTATTTAATTTACGAGCAGGTATACGAGCAGGTATACTTGATAATAATCGTAAATTATATATATATATATACATATATACATATATATATAATAATCGTAAATTATATATATATATACATATATACATATATATATATATATATATATATATATATATATATATATATGTATATATATATATATATATATATATATATATATGTGTGTATATATATATATATATGTATATATGTATATGTGTATCTATGAGTAAAACAGAATACATTCACAGTGAAAAATATGCCTGGGTACCTTCTATGTTTGGCCAAGTTAGTATTAGTACAATTATAATATTTATATTAAATCATTATCTCTCTCCCTCCATCCTTCCCTCCCTAAACCATTTTCTCTACTTCGCTCATTCACCATTATTCTATATACAGTGTAATTCCACCTGTGGTAAAACTTACAAATATCGTACCGTATCGTGTTTGGACATAAAATTACGTAATGAGGTCAAATCTGAGAATTGTGATCCACTTAAGAAACCAAAGATGAAGAGAAAATGTTCTTATTTAAAATGTCATAAATACACAATCGGCAAATGGTCTGAGGTTAGAAGGGAATCATACGTAAATAAATATATTAATAGTATAGGTATTCTTAATATATCATCTGACGCTAAAAATAGAAACACTATTGTGTTATTATAATAATTAAAATACAACCATAACGAATGTAAATCAAAGTAGATAATCGGTTAATGCCTGGATCTGGATGGGTTTAACATATGTTATTTCATAAGTATTTAGATAGTGATCTAAGACTGAGTGCTGATATTGTAGAATTATATAGTTAGTGACAAGGAGATTTTTAATAGCTGGAATGCTGCGGACATTTCTATAGTTTGGAATAAGTACGTGCGCATGCTCGTGGCATGTTTTCTTGGTACGCGATAAACGTAATGACGTAATGATGTCCTACTCCCTCCAGTGCTCGAAGACCTGCGGAGAAGGAATCATCACGCGGACGGTGAGTTGTCCGAATCGTAAATGCGATCCAAACACTATACCGGAGAGTAAACATAGCTGTCGTAAGAAGGTCTGCACCAAAAAGCAGTGGTCAGTGTCCGGCTGGAAGAAGGTACGTAATCGGTGCGACCTCAATACCCGATATCCCATATCCAGCCGCTATGACATCAATATTAACATTAGAGATTCATATTGACAACTACCTATCAATGATCATTACGATGTCTCTATCTACGAACCATTGTATATAACGACGCCTCTAAATAAACACTCCCCAACTACTCTCCTAACCACTTAAACAATCATTCCCCTAATCACTCCCCTAACCACTCCCCTCAACTACTCCCTTAACCACTCCCCTAATCACTCCACTAACCACTCCCCTCAATTACTCCCTTAACCACTCCCCTAACCACTCCCCTAACCACTCCCCTAACCACTCCCTTAACCATTCATCTAACCACTCCCCTAACCACTCCCCTAACCACTCCCCTAACCACTCCCCTAACCACTCCCCTAACTACTCCTCTAACCACTCGCCTCAACTACTCCCTTAACCACTCCTCTAGGCTTTCCCCTAACTATTCCTCTAACCACTCCCCAAACCACTCCCATAACCACTCCATTAACCACTCCATTAACCACTCCATTAACCACTCCATTAACCACTCCATTAACCACTCACACAATCACTCCCCCAACCAGTCCCCTAACTTCTCCCCCGAACACGCCCTTAACGCCGCCCTTAACTACTCCACTAACTCCGTATTTAACCGCACACCTAATCCCGCCGTCAACTCTACCTCGCAGTGTTCGGTGACCTGCGGCCCTGGATATCAGACAAGAAGCGTACGTTGCGTGGAGACCAATTCTCGTAGGTCTGCGGTTGATTGCGATACCGAACGCGAACTCGCCTCTTGGAGGAGATGCGAGACTAGGGCGTGCCCTACACTAGCCCTTGAAGGTACGTACGGTATATGAATTTGCACAACAATCACGCATATATACATCCTATATATATATATATATATATATATATATATATATATATATATATATATATATATATATATATATATATATATACGTCGTTCTTTAACAAGTTTACCGATAGACGTGAAGATGAATGCTGTAGTCAGTTCTATTCTGGTATATAATTGAAAGCACCGCCGATTATCGTATGTATATTAATATTTATCGGTGAATATAATGTCAGTGCGCATATATAGTAGGTATCTAGATGGAGGTCCGGATAAGCAAAATTGTATTTCATGTAAAATATTGAACTAATCAGAATATGTCAAGAAATCTTTATAAACAATTATAATCTAAACCATTCTCTATTTATAGAATGCTCGGATAGTGTTTCATTTTGCAGCACCCTTAAAGATAACTGTAAATTAGCCCAGGTTCGTTGTTTCCATGATATTACTATTTTCTTAAATTCAAACTGTTAATTGATAACTAACTTTATGTATTTATTAGAATTGTTACGTAGGTATATTATTAATTATTTGTTTAATTTATCAGTATAATTGGTTTGTAATAAAATTCCATTTGTTCAGGTGAAGAAAATCTGCTGTAAAACGTGCAAATAGGAGTAAACAGAAAATATAACATCGTCTGTATTTTATTTTTATTATTATTTATTACTCATCGTATTACCATTAACAATTTGACCTTTGACTTTCATCATGTGATTATTTATTTCTAAAACATACTTTATCTTATATCTTTCTTTTACTTGCATATTTATTTTCTCTGGTAAAAATTTGATTTCTACGATACGATTCTAAGACAGAATAATGTGTTATGTGCAAATTGTATTATTGTCAATTGTTCTAGTAGTAGGCATAAGATCACTCCGCGCTGAAGCGCCAATTATCTGAAGTCTTATATAAGAATAATAAGTTAACCCTGGTTTGCACCTTGATTCGTTTTATAAATAAACTTTCAAATCACAACTCGTAGTTATTAATTTCAATTCAATTAATGACGCATGTAAATTATACTAATTGTTTTAATTATTCAATATTAATCAATAAAGTATTATAGTAAATCACAATCATATATATATATATATATATATATATATATATATATATATATATACATGTTTATATATATATATATATATATAAATATATATTTAGATGCTTTTAATGTTGGTCTAAATTCGTATCGATTAAATAGATCTATGCAAACTTCAATATTTCATATCGTTATTGATTATGTAATATAAAAATTGATATAATACCAAACATAACTAGAAGGCTAAATATATTTAAAGCTGATGAGAAAGTTTTATTGTAGAGAATATTATACAAATAAACTTTATACGTAGTCATATGTATAATATATATTACTATATATATATATATGATTATATGATATATATATATATCATATATATAATCTACAAGTGCTAGCTTGATTTACATTTCCCCACCCTTTCTGATAATAAATGATAAATAATTAAAAATTAATTATTAACTTCTTAAATTAGAAAAAAGGAAAATATAACAAAGAAAATTAAACAAAGTAAAATTAAATATTAAAACTAATTCTAAATATATATTGCCAGGTAGGAATATTTAAAATAATATTTAAAAAATAAAAATCTATTATATTAAGATTCAAATTAAAAATGTGTTAAAAATTAATGGTTACAAATTTTAATAGTAATTTAGAATGAAAAATGGATAAAGTCAAAATAAAAGGCAATAAGAACAAATGGATATAATTGAAATATAAATTTTGAGTTTGAGTATCAATATAATAATAAACTAAAAACAAGTATTTATCAATTCCAAAAATAGGAACTCGTAGAAAAGGTTCTATATTTCATTAATTGAACGAAAATTTCTATCGAAAAAAATTATAAATGTTAACAACAATTTGACTGTTTAGTTTAGTAAGTATTTGTTAGTATGTATTTATATTTTAAATGTAATGTTTTATATATTATGTTGATATTTTGGATTGCTATATTAATAATTATTATATGAATATGTAATCCTGTTAATGTTTGATATTACAGTACGTAAAAAAGCAATATATGTTACTCTTAAACAAAACTATGTTATAACTTCAGAAAACAATATAAAATTTAAATTTAAATTATTAACAATTTCAATTTATTTAAGATTTCAATAATTTTACAAAGTTGTAACAAGTTAATTTATGAATAACTAAATTAATTTATTATCAATTATTATTCCTGAAAAGTCAGGCTTTTAACTAATACAAGTGTATTGTTGTTAATATATATGTATGTGGTCGTTGTCATTTATGTTACTAATAATATAATTCATAATATGAATCTTTGTTGAATATAACGATGTTTTATTAATAGTTACCCAGCTACAGACTGATATGTATAACTAAGTTAGTCTGTATATTTATTTAAGAAAATGATCTAATCCTAAGTGGTAAAAATTAATAGATATATAGGTGTGTATGTATGTGTTGTGTGTGTGTGTATGCGTGTGTGTATGTGTGTGTATGTGTATGTGTGTGTATGTGTGTGTTTATATTTATATATTTACAGCTGAATCTTAAAAACGAAGTTTACGCCGGCAATTTATTATATCACTTTAATTTCTATTATATAACTATTGTTATAACTTATATTTCCAATATATTTTGTCATGTTTGAACTTGCCATCTTAATCTTCAATTCAATATTATTATTAATAATAATATATTAATAATTACTATCCACATGTATACCATAAAATCTATATATGCTATAGTATAAACTAAAAGTAGCATATTATAATAATCTTTGGTATACATGTGAATATGAAACATATAATATACTTATCTTTAGTATTACGATCTTTTATAAAAATTACTAATCCGTTCTATTATTAATAATTAACATTTAGTTTGGACTACTTTTAAATCGGAGTTTCTTGCAATGAACATCCATTGATTGTATTTATGTTATCAGATTATATTAACTCCATATCCTGAAGGCACTCATCTCCTTAATAAGTTAAGATTTTATATAGAAAATCAGACTATATACAAGTCTAACTATTGAGATCATTTTTCTACGAGAACGTCGGGTATCATTGCGCAATCATTGCGCAATCATTGCGCAATCATGCGTAATCGTATCCCTACACCATACATTATATACCCTACACTTATCATACTACATCCTATAACCTACACCTATCATAGTATACATATCACCCTACTTATTACACCCTGTGCCATAAACTCCAAACGTTATACCGTACACTCTACACAATATAACCTATACACTACCCCATATACCATACATTCTACATCCTAAACCCTTGTCCATACACTATATACCCTACATCATACCTCAATACACCATGCATCCTGTATGATCACACTTCATTATAAACCTATATTCTATAGCCTACACTCATAATCAATAACCCTACAACCATCACCCATAAATATACATAAACATACCCTACACCTTGTATTCTACGTCCTACACCCTACCCCTGCCCCTACCTAATATACCATATACAATATACCTTATAATCTATACCATATACTCTATACCATATACTCTATACCCTATATCGTATACACTATATCCTATACCATATACCATATACCCTACACCCTTATCCTACATCTTTCTCCTTCCCATATACCCTATACCCTATACACAACACCCTACTCCTACCCATATACCCTATGCCTATACCCTATACCCTACACCCTACTACTACCCCTATACTATATACTCTATATCCTATACCCTATATTCTATATCATATACCCTATACCCTAAACCCTAAACCCTATATCATATTCCCTATACCCTATACCATATAACCTATACCATATACCCAATACCATATACCATATACCATATACCCTATACCATATACCCTATACCATATACCCTATACCATATACCCTATACCATATACCCTATACCATATACCCTATACCATATACCCTATACCATATACCCTATACCATATACCCTATACCATATACCCTATACCATATACCCTATACCATATACCCTATACCATATACCCTATACCATATACCCTATACCATATACCCTATACCATATACCCTATACCATATACCCTATACCATATACCCTATACCATATACCCTATACCATATACCCTATACCATATACCCTATACCATATACCCTATACCATATACCCTATACCATATACCCTATACCATATACCCTATACCATATACCCTATACCATATACCCTATACCATATACCCTATACCATATACCCTATACCATATACCCTATACCATATACCCTATACCATATACCCTATACCATATACCCTATACCATATACCCTATAACATATACCCTATACCATATACCCTATACCATATACCCTATACCATATACCCTATACCATATACCCTATACCATATACCCTATACCATATACCCTATGCCATATACCCTATACCATATACCCTATACCATATACCCTATACCATATACCCTATACCATATACCCTATACCATATACCCTATACCATATACCCTATACCATATACCCTATACCATATACCCTATACCATATACCCTATACCATATACCCTATACCATATACCCTATACCATATACCCTATACCATATACCCTATACCATATACCCTATACCATATACCCTATACCATATACCCTATACCATATACCCTATACCATATACCCTATACCATATACCCTATACCATATACCCTATACCATATACCCTATACCATATACCCTATACCATATACCCTATACCATATACCCTATACCATATACCCTATACCATATACCCTATACCATATACCCTATACCATATACCCTATACCATATACCCTATACCATATACCCTATACCATATACCCTATACCATATACCCTATACCATATACCCTATACCATATACCCTATACCATATGCCCTATACCATATACCCTATACCATATACCCTATACCATATACCCTATACCATATACCCTATACCATATACCATATACCATATACCCTATACCATATACCCTATACCATATACCCTATACCATATACCCTATACCATATACCCTATACCATATACCCTATACCATATACCCTATACCATATACCCTATACCATATACCCTATACCATATACCCTATACCATATACCCTATACCATATACCCTATACCATATACCCTATACCATATACCCTATACCATATACCCTATACCATATACCCTATACCATATACCCTATACCATATACCCTATACCATATACCCTATACCATATACCCTATACCATATACCCTATACCATATACCCTATACCATATACCCTATACCATATACCCTATACCATATACCCTATACCATATACCCTATACCATATACCCTATACCATATACCCTATACCATATACCCTATACCATATACCCTATACCATATACCCTATACCATATACCCTATACCATATACCCTATACCATATACCCTATACCATATACCCTATACCATATACCCTATACCATATACCCTATACCATATACCCTATACCATATACCCTATACCATATACCCTATACCATATACCCTATACCATATACCCTATACCATATACCCTATACCATATACCCTATACCATATACCCTATACCATATACCCTATACCATATACCCTATACCCTATACCCTATACCATATACCATATACCATATACCATATACCATATACCATATACCCTATACCCTATACCATATACCCTATATCATATACCCTATACCATATACCCTATACCATATACCCTATACCATATACCCTATACCATATACCCTATACCATATACTCTATACCATATACTCTATACCATATACCCTATACCATATACCATATACCCTATACCCTATACCATATACCATATACTATATACCATATACCATATACCATATACCCTATACCATATACCCTATACCATATACCCTATACCATATACCCTATACCATATACCATATACCCTATACCCTATACCATATACCATATACCATATACCCTATACCATATACCCTATACCCTATACCCTATACCATATACCATATACCCTATACCATATACCCTATACCATATACCATATACCCTATACCATATACCATATACCATATACCATATACCATATACCATATACCATATACCCTATACCATATACCCTATACCATATACCATATACCCTATACCATATACCATATACCATATACCATATACCCTATACCATGTACCCTATACCATATACCATATACCATATACCCTATACCCTATACCATATACCATATACCCTATACCATATACCTTATACCATATACCATATACCATATACCATATACCATATACCCTATACCATATACCCTATACCATATACCATATACACTATACCCTACTTCTACCCTTATATCCTATACACTATACCCAACAGCCTAATCCTACCCATATACCCAAAAATATATACTATATACACTATACTGCGTAACCTATACTAATGCAACATGAACCCTACACCCTACATCCATCACCAAATACCCTTTTCCATAAACCCTATAATGTATAGCATACAATAAAAACATACACACTCTACTCTATATCCTACACCATATACCCATTATCTCAAACCCCTACACCTTAAAACCTTACATCCTACACAATACACTTCACACCCTACAGTCTACATCCTATATTAAGAATATTCAGCCTATCGCACTCCAAGTGTCGGTATACCAAATATACAACACATCCACCCTGCACACACCCATATCAGTCTACTCCCAGCGGTCTGAAATCCACTTCATTGTTCTCCTGACTATTGTTCAGCGTATTTCGCCTGATATTTCCTATGCGTTCTTTTTTAGTCGAACCCGGAGATACCGATTAATTCGATGGGCTGTGTGGGTTGAAAACACGCCTCTTGCATCGTAACCACGCCCCGTACGCTCCACCCCTTTTCGAATTCTATCCAACGTGTCGACTCTTTCGTCCCTCATTTTATCAGTTATTAATTCGCAAGTGTATTGTGCCAATATTCTGGCCGTCGTTATACCGTCCTTGATCGAAGTCAACACTAACCCCGCTATAAACTACTGGATAGAACACAGTAATGCACATAGTTACAACCCCTTTTTAACTCAGCTACACACGTATCAGATCTTTATAATAAAATACCGCAAATAACCCTATTATTAATAACTGATATAGCCACTACTACAAACACAATTTAATAAAGTTGTAAATTAATCTCAAAATAGTTACAACCCTTATACAAACCATTACAAATTCCGATATAAATCTATCATCTACATAAAGTATATGCAATAGTACACTATTATTTTCAATTTATAATAGGTAATTAATAATTTTACTTGGTAATTAGTTTAATAAATTACTTTCAAGTAAACAATGAGGAACAATAGAAACCAACCGAAAATAGTTATAAATAAAGAGGTGAGTTGATTAGTTACATTTTAGTTCGATTTCATTTCAAGAATACTAACTAATTAACAAATAGTTAACTAATTGCATATTACACACACACATTCTAGTTTAAACTACAATGTTGGTTTAATCGTTACGATACTTTCAATAATAATAATAATAATGTAAACACGCGAACAAATTTCACCCTCAATTTTGTAATATAATGGGCAGTAAGTCAATGTTTGTTAATTGTTTATATTTATATTTACTTTTCGTAAATAAGAAAATATCAAAGGAAGGCCTATAAACATCCTGTATATTTATTTGATTTATGAGACAAATGTATTCGATCAATCGCAATTTCTGTAACAATGAATATTCTAATGTGCGAGGAATAATATAACATAAATTGAGTTCGTGTATAATGATGATTGATATGCAACGATATTATATCGATATTGGTTTCTTATTGGTGTTATGCAATGGCATTTCTAATTATAGAACGAATCAAATTATTTTCGCGAATCATTGTGAATCGCTGTGTTATTCAATGCGGAACTAGAAGAGACGATGATGCAATATAGGTTACATGACGCTTGAAAAGGGCAAGCGAAAAACGCATGCGCAATTTGGCTTCTAGATAGTTCTAAACGATAACACCATATAACGTTAATTCCTAGACCACTCGCCATATAGTGTTTTATTGTTTTACGTACACCATTGTTCCTAGTCAGACGCGGCTCGACAACGAGAAGTAGTTGTCATTTAACGCACCTAGACTCTGTTAATCAATCTAATCGCTAGAACAATGCCCCCCATTATTATCAGAAATATCCTCGAATTTACTGTCTATAGACGCTATACCATAATTACTCGTGTATAACTGCGATACCTACTTTCCTACGCGTTGGTGCATGATAAAGGGTAGCCAGTTCAAACTTAAATGTGTTTTGACTTTAAATCTTTATCCGCGGGGAATAATTACATTGATTTTATTATTTTCGATCGCCGCTAGGGAAAGTGTGCATGACTTAACGGTAAACGACTTTCGACTACGTAATTGCCATAGCACTGCCCTGAAACTGTAGCCTTGCACAATTACCGCTATGCCAGGCCACACCTTCTAGGTGATGCCACACTCATTGTGTACGGTTCACAATACATCGTATTCCAGTTACGTCATAGTAGTTCATCATAATGTGCTCTAGAAGTACAGAGAAAGAAACTAGGTCGAGCTGATCGTCATGTCTGTATTTACGTATCTCCCAATTTGCGTATATAACATTTCACCGTTACTAGCAGTACCTAGATATCTAACCAGAACCTGCGAATCAGCTCATAGATAAGATCATTCCCGTATTTAACTGTGTAAGTATACGTACACCTTAGCTGCCAAACGGAATGATGTAATAGTTTATGAAAAATTGCGAAATAATTTTAAAACATGTTAATACAACGAATAAATGAGAAATAATGAAACCATTTAGATTAACTCCGAGATCTTATTAAATATATGTATAATCTAATTTATTGTCATTCTAATAATATTTCTTTTGTATTTTTTGTATTTTTTCAATTTTTATATAATAACTAAATCGTAATTTTCCTGGAAAAAACATTAATATAAATGAAGCTTATTATTATGCTAGCTTACGTAATACATAAGGCTGTCAAAATGAGATTGTTTATGCGTCGATTGAAATTAATTATTAATTAGTAGTCTGAATGAGAACCTCGTTATCGACTATGAATACTTTTCACTTATCGATTAATCAGAAAAATAAACTTGTTATATCTAATCTATGTTAATCCATATCATATTTAGATAATGATAACTCATAAGATCAAAAATGCATATTGTATACATATGTTAAAAATCCAGGTATCTCACAAAAATACTTAATAAAGTTCATGTTTACTAGATTTGTGACTACTTAATAACAATACCAATTTTATGCGAACTCCCTTCAAAAAATGCCTTAATTGGGGATTTCAGGTTACAAGTTAAGGCTTATTATTTAATTAATTATTCAACAATAGTTAAAAGGTCGTTCAATTGAATAACAGATAATAATTAGATGAATTTCTTTTAGAATATTTGATTAAATAACTATTATTATTCAATAAATACAAGATTTAATGAAAAGGGCTACTTTAATAAACCAACTGGTATTATACAATTTGAGGGAGATTATATTTAAAAAGTTATAAAAACTGTTTATTATGAATTTAATTTAACTTAAGATTTTATTCCTAGCTTATACAATGTATACTATTCCCTATTCACTGTTCACTATTCACTATTCACTATTCATTATTCACTATTCACTATTCACTATTCACTATTCACTTTTCACTATTCACTATTCACTATTCACAATTCACAATTCACAATTCACTATTCACTATTCACATTTCACTATTCACTATTCACTATTCACTATTCACATTTCACAATTCACTATTCACTATTCACTATTCACATTTCACTATTCACATTTCACTATTCACATTTCACTATTCACATTTCACTATTCACATTTCACTATTCACTATTCATTATTCACTATTCACTATTCACTATTCACTATTCACATTTCACTATTCACTATTCACTATTCACTATTCACTATTCACTATTCACTATTCACTATTCACATTTCACTATTCACTATTCACTATTCACTATTCACTATTTACTATTCACTATTCACTATTCACTATTCACTATTCACTATTCACATTTCACATTTCACAATTCACTATTCACTATTCACTATTCACTATTCACTATTCACTATTCACTATTCACTATTCACTATTCACTATTCACTATTCACATTTCACTATTCACTATTCACTATTCACTATTCACTATTTACTATTCACTATTCACTATTCACTATTCACTATTCACTATTCACATTTCACATTTCACAATTCACTATTCACTATTCACTATTCACTATTCACTATTCACTATTCACTATTCACTATTCACTATTCACTATTCAGTATTCACTATTCACATTTCACTAGTCACTATTCACTATTCACTATTTACTATTCACTATTCACTATCCACTATTCACTATTCATTATTCACTATTCACTATTCACTATTCACTATTCACATTTCACTATTCACTATTAACTATTCACTATTCACTATTCACTATTCATTATTCACTATTCACTATTCACTATTCACTATTCACTATTCACAATTCACTATTCACTATTCATTATTCACTATTCACTATTCACTATTCACTATTCACTATTCACTATTCACTATTCACTATTCACTATTCACTATTCACTATTCACTATTCACTATTCACTATTCACTATTCACTATTCACTATTCACTATTCACTATTCACTATTCACTATTCACAATTCACTATTCACCATTCATTATTCATTATTCACTATTCACTATTCACTATTCACTATTCACTATTCACTATTCACTATTCACATTTCACTATTCACTATTCACTATTCACTATTCACTATTCACTATTCACTATTCACTATTCACTATTCACTATTCACTATTCACTATTCACTATTCACTATTCACTATTCACTATTCACAATTCACTATTCACTATTCACTATTCATTATTCACTATTCACTATTCACTATTTACTATTCACTATTCACTATTCACTCTTCACTATTTACTATTCACTATTCACTATTCACTATTCACATTTCACTATTCACTATTCACTATTCACTATTCACTATTCACTATTCACTATTCACTATTCACTATTCACTATTCACTATTCACTATTCACTATTCACTATTCACTATTCACTATTCACTATTCACTATTCACTATTCACTATTCACTATTCACTATTCACTATTCACTATTCACTATTCACTATTCACTATTCACTATTCACTATTCACTATTCACTATTCACTATTCACTATTCACTATTCACTATTCACTATTCACTATTCACTATTCACTATTTACTATTCACTATTCACTATTCACATTTCACTATTCACTATTCACTATTCACTATTCACTATTCACTATTCACTATTCACTATTCACTATTCACTATTCACTATTCACATTTCACTATTCACTATTCACTATTCACTATTCACTATTCACTATTCACATTTTACTATTCACTATTCACTATTCACTATTCACTATTCACTATTCACTATTCACTATTCACTATTCACTATTCACTATTCACTATTCACTATTCACTATTCACTATTCACTATTCACTATTCACTATTCACTATTCACTATTCACTATTCACTATTCACATTTCACATTTCACAATTCACTATTCACTATTCACTATTCACTATTCACTATTCACTATTCACAATTTACTATTCACTATTCACTATTCACTATTTACTATTCACATTTCACTATTCACTATTCACTATTCACTATTCACTATTCACATTTTACTATTCACTATTCACTATTTACTATTTACTATTCACTATTCACTATTCGTTATTCACTATTCACTATTCACTATTTACAATTCACTATTCACTATTCACTATTCACTATTCACATTTCAATATTCACTATTCAGTGAATAGTATTCACTATCCACTATTCACTATTCATTATTCACTATTCACTATTCACTATTCACTATTCACTATTCACTATTCACTATTCACTATTCACTATTCACTATTTACTATTCACTATTTACTATTCACTATTCACTATTCACTATTCACATTTCACTATTCACTATTCACTATTCACTATTCACTATTCACTATTCACTATTCACTATTTACTATTTACTATTCACTATTCACTATTCGTTATTCACTATTCACTATTCACTATTTACAATTCACTATTCACTATTCACTATTCACTATTCACTATTCACTATTCACTATTCACTATTCACTATTCACTATTCACTATTCACTATTCACTATTCACTATTCACATTTCACATTTCACAATTCACTATTCACTATTCACTATTCACTATTCACTATTCACTATTCACAATTTACTATTCACTATTCACTATTCACTATTTACTATTCACATTTCACTATTCACTATTCACTATTCACTATTCACTATTCACATTTTACTATTCACTATTCACTATTCACTATTCACTATTCACTATTCACATTTCACTATTCACTATTCACTATTCACTATTTATAGTTTCTATAGCTCAAAAAGTTTCTATGACAATAATACATATAACTACATATAACTACATATACTATAATATATTATTAAAGACTCATTATACACTCACTATACACTCATTATACATTCACTCTACACTCACTATACACTCATTATACACCCACTCTACACTTACTATACACTCACTATACACTCACTATACACTCATTGTACACCCACTCTACACTCACTATACACTCACTATACATTCACTATACACTCACTATACACTCACTATGCACTCACTATACACTCACTATACACTCACTATACACTCACTATACACTCACTATACACTCACTATACACTCACTATACACTCATTATACATTCACTCTACACTCACTATACACTCACTATACACTCACTATACACTCACTATACACTCGCTATACACTCACTATACACTCACTATACACTCATTATACACCCACTCTACACTTACTATACACTCACTATACACTCACTATACATTCACTATACACTCACTATACATTCACTATACACTCACTATACACTCACTATACACTCACTATACACTCACTATACACTCACTATACACTCACTATACACTCACTATACACTCACTATACACTCACTATACACTCACTATACACTCGCTATACACTCACTATACACTCACTATACACTCATTATACACCCACTCTACACTTACTATACACTCACTATACACTCACTATACATTCACTATACACTCACTATACACTCACTATACACTCACTATACACTCACTATACACTCACTATACACTCACTATACACTCATTATACACTCATTATACACTCACTATACACTCACTATACACTCAACTATACACTCATTATACACTCACTATACACTCACTATACACTCACTATACACTCACTATACACTCACTATACACTCATTATACACTCACTATACACTCACTATACACTCACTATACACTCACTATACACTCACTATACACTCACTATACACTCACTATACACTCACTATACACTCACTCTAGACACCCCGTGTACTACACGCCTACCTAAGCTAACACAGATAACTCAAATATATCTTTCTACCTTTCACAAAACTTTTTTAATGCTCACTAACCAAATTCCAAATTCCTTCTAAATATCCACAGCTGCAAGCATATTGCGCCAATGCTAAACAAGATAGGGTATTGAGAGCTTCCTTACAAACTCTGGATCTTGAAAGAGGATTCGCCTTGAAACTCCTTCAACTCGACTTCATGCAGGTATGTATTCATATTGTACGTGAGACTTATTATAATCCAGATATAAGATACAGGTGTAAGACTCCTTTATATGGTATCTGTATTTGGTATATATTTGATATATGAAATGCACTGTACGACTCTGATATGTAAGATATAGGATTATGTCGGATATTAATGTATTATGTCATATATCAGTTAATAGTACGTTGATTGTATGGCAGTAATAATAATAATTAGAACTGGGTTGGCAAACAGTTGAAATTATAGTAAATGTATATTACACGTACGTCAAATGTATGTCAGTCATATGTTAAGTATACGCCAATAACTATTGACGTATACTCAAATGCCTATCTAAAAATGAACCTCGTGGAATATACAGCAAAAAATAAATATCCATATCCATGAGACATGCAAATATGTTAACCAGGAACAAAAAGAAAGTATTAGACTGCAATGTATTATCTTCAAGTCTACGGAGTACTCTAAATGTACATTTCCATTTGGCTACGTAAGAACTTAAATATCATACTAAATAAACAGGCGAGGTTAAATCAGCGGAGGCTGAGAGAAAGGGTGAAAAAGATAAACACACATCTATCGTACGAAGAAATCATTAAGATGAAATCCATTGGTTATATAATATTATACTTACAATAGATAAATGACGTAATTATTATATATTTTAACTATTACTAATGTTCTAACTATTTCTTATTTATTTTATCATTATTGAACTACCCCTACATAATCTCATAACCAATAAGACTTCTTAAATACCACTACAATCAATACACAACTCCTTAAATACCACTACAATTATTACATAACTCCTTAAATACCACTACAATCAATACAAAACTCCTTAAATACCACTACAATTATTACATAACTCCTTAAATACCACTACAATCAATACAAAACTCCTTAAATAACCTCATAACTAATATAAAACCTCATAAATACCCTCTTTAACTTCCATAAGAATATTTAATTACGTATCAATAATAAATTATTATTATTAAACTATTATAAAAAATGACCTATGCAAATTCTAAAGTGACCTGATTAAATCTTGAAATACACGAGGAGTAACTGTCGTTCATTATGCTTCAGGTTATGCATTGACAGCTGCCCACTTACGCTTACAGACGGAGAAATTGAGAGTCAGTTTGGAGGAATCAGAGTGAGTTCTTCTGTGACATTAGCTGCAGCGAGTAAACGACTGAAACTGAATTCTAGTTATACGTTAGTACTGATATTATTATTATTATTATTATTATTATTAATATTATTATTATTATTATTATTATTATTATTATTATTATTATTATTATTATTATTATTATTATTATTATTATTATTATTATTATCATTATTATTATTATTATTATTATTATTATTATTATTATTATTATTATTATTATTATTATTATTATTATTATTATTATTATTATTATTATTATTATTATTATTATTATTATTATTATTATTATTATTATTATTATTATTATTATTATTATTATTATTATTATTATTATTATTATTATTATTATTATTATTATTATTATTATTATTATTATTATTATTATTATTATTATTATTATTATTATTATTATTATTATTATTATTATTATTATTATTATTATTATTATTATTATTATTATTATTATTATTATTATTATTATTATTATTATTATTATTATTATTATTATTATTATTATTATTATTATTATTATTATTATTATTATTATTATTATTATTATTATTATTATTATTATTATTATTATTCCTAACATTATTAATATATAACTCCTATATCAGAAGGTCCACGAAGACTCAAGATCTACGTCTTGATGCTACGCCCAGAATTGAGAAATACTCAGCCAGTGAATCCGTGAAATACTCACCTAAAACACCGAGAAGTTCGTAAATTCGATATCGCGATTCTATTCGACGCATTGAAACCATTTAGGAAACAGACTACAGACGTAAATACGAATCTATATATAAATACTATGGCAATCTAAAATATCCTAATTATACTAAGTAATATTATAATGTAAATATTAATCTCGAATTAAGTAAATAGGAGAATATCGAATATCGGTTGTCATAATAATGACGAAAGTGTATATTAAATCATATGAATTGAATTATATATAAACCATAATGAAGTATTATTTGACTGTAATTGGAATTTACATATCAATAATTCAATTCGATAGAGATCTTCATTAGTTATAGTTTAGATCTAAAGTTCATATATTAACCTTAATCTTTGGTCTATCCTATTGTTCGCAGTCGAGAGTGCTATGTCTGTCCGACTAATGGAAACGGGCCATGCGACCGTTAGAACGTGTAACAAAATGGCGCCAACTGCACCTGCGTCTGCCCTCTCATCGTCCAGAACAACTGCTATTGTCAGACCGCTGACCGCTCCCAGGCCCAAACTCGCCAAAGGTCATCTGTTTTTTATAATAACCTCCGAACCGATCTTTCTTTTAAGATCTTTCTTATCGTCTTCTGGGATTTCACTTCAAACGTTGCAGTTTATGATTTTGTTTTTGAAAAAAACTACAACGTATCAATAAAAGTAGAATATGTTTTATGAAAAACAATTTGTTGAGTTCTGCTATTAAGTGATTATATATTATTTATTGCATGTTTCAGTATAATTCTATATATGGAAAGAGTGAAAATAGGAGATTAAGAGAGAGATTAAAGGGATTAGAGGTAGGGAGGGAGGGAGGGAGAGAAAGAGAAAGAGAAAGAGAGAGAGAGAGAGAGAGAGAGAGAGAGAGAGAGAGAAAGAAAGAAAGCTAAAAAATGAACGATAATGAAGGATAATAGTATAAATATAATATATAATTTCAATAATTTTCAGATAAAACCAGACGACCTGCAACAGCCAGCGCCGGTTTCAGTTCACATGATCACAGAAGATCTACACCGCAATTGAATAATCAGAACACGGACCAACAAACAATACCACCGCAACAACAACAACAACAACAACAACAACAAACTAGACGACACCCTTCCGTCAACAAAACCATCAGAAGATTGTCATGTACGTCAGATGACTCCGTCGAGGTTAGTCAATGGTAAACATTGGAATGTGCTTAACCCCTCACTAGATTTACATTACATCGCTTTGCGTATACGATATATATTATAACGTTTTTAATCGTGTTGGGACTTAAAATAGCGTTACTTATTCATAGTTTGTATGTTATCTTAATATTGTATTTAACTGTTTACTTGTGGTCATATTTATGATAATATTTGCATCGCTGTCGGTATTTTGTTAATGCGTCTATAGGGACTGGCTACACACCGAATACTCTAAATACTGTCAACATATATGTAAATAACATAGTACACACACACAAACACACACATACACACACGCGCACACACACGCACACGCACACATATATATATATTATGTATTCACAAAAAATAAATACATTATTTATTCAAAAACATGAACAAAATATTGTTTAGTTTTTATAATTCAGCAACTCATTATTGATGTTAAATATTATTTGCGGAAATAATTGCTCGGTTGAATAATTGACTTGCAACTAGTCGGTACAGTATTTCCGTAATGCTTTACACCGCTAACGTTATTTAAATAGATTTTCAATTAATTACGAAATCACTTATCCGGTCTCTAATCTCTAGGCTATTTATAGATATCGCGCAAATGCACCTCGCCATACTTTTCCGGCGATTAATTTGCATTATCACATTAGACTGATACCGTTACATAAACTCGAGTACGGGGCGCGCTGTGCCCAGTGCGTTGTTCGCGGTACCCCCTCTGCGATTTTCAATTAAAACTGCCCATGTCCGCTATGGCCAACCTCAGTCCTTCGTGCAATCAATCAAATAGTCGTATCGCTTATTACTTTAAAATACGGCCTGATCCTATATAGAGGTCAGTATGCAGGAACAGTTAGATTTGGCGAGAACTTTGTTTGTTTTCCAATATTTGTTTTAGTAAATAAGAATAAACTATAATATCATATCATATAGATTTATATATATATATATTTATATATATATTTATATATATATATATATTTATATATGTATATATGTTGCAGAGAAATTTCGCATTAATACATTTAAAATTGCGTTTAGTGTTATGCAATATAATAATGCAATTTAAAATCCGCAATGATACATTCTTGATATTTATTTAAATATATATATATATATATATATATATATATATATATATATATATATAGTAGAAGGGTGACGCTCAAGTGATATCGTAGAGGACATATGTCTTTGGAAATATTATTGAACAATTAAAATAATTAATAAAAACAAAAATACTTCAATGCAGTTACAATTAGTTTTATATATTCGTATAGTCCATAAGAAATGCTGACATCTAAATGCCTTACATACTGCTATACTATTACTGATACGCTTAGTTAAGTCAAAGGGAGATTGTATCGCTGATTTAGTAATAATTGTAACTTTAATTCGAAATTTAAATAAGACAGGTACACTTATTTATATAAAGTGAGATATCATATTTTCATTATATAGATAATGTAAAATATATAATATATATGTAATACCATATATATATATATATATATATATATATATATATATATATATATATATATATATATATCATTTTATTATTTTGATTTTGCTTTTCTAATATATTATATTATATTATATTATTTCTTATATTGATTGTGGCATATTATTTTCGTAATACATTATAAATACATATTTGTTATGATATATATATATATATATATATATATATATATATATTATGATATATCATAACATTGAATCTTACATTAATTATAATTTAAATTCGTATACGAATTAGTCTATATTAAGTCTAATGAAAAATACAGTAACATCCAACAATTTATTAATATTTAATAATATTTATAACGTATATTATTCCAAATATATTGATGTATTATATATTATATATATTATATATTATTTTATATTATTTAAATCTTACTTCATTGAATATTAAAAGTAATAAATTAATAATTGTTATACAACTACTGATATATAATTAATTATGAATAAATGTTTTCTATTTTGAATTTATATTTACAAAGACCTTTTTAGCAGTAGAGATAGCTACATAGTAGATAGCTATGTTTATCTAATATAAATAAAGTGTTATCCCTACCATCAGATGGTTTATATTCAAAGACGCCGTCAAGATGCCCGAGATAATCTGTTGGCATTCGAAAGGGGGCGTAACGGGGCGTGGTCTCCGAAGAAAGACTCGTTCTTGGAACGCGTTAGATGCTTGATATCAGAAAATGACCGTTACTATACACACGGCGATAGGCAAACTCTTGACGATATACATGATCCGGAAACCGAAGTAGACGGTCCCGGTAACTCGACTAACCCCAAAAAAACTTCCGTTATCGCTATAAGGTGAATCGGGACGATTATACGAAGAGATTGTCAAGATTAAACAGTCTAGTTCTCATTGTTACCGAATGGGTCGAATTCATAAATAGTCAAATCTTGAGTTGCATACAATAAAAAGTTGACACCGAGTAAAATAGCTTTTCGCAACTCGTAACCAATATTACACGATACTCGTGTGTTGTATATTCTCGACCAGGGACATATTACAATAAATGCATACAAGTTATGTATATATCCCTTAATTTAAGTGCAATTATTTTGATTAAAAGTGAACTTTGCATATTTTAGAGTTTATTTTTATAACATTATCGTCAAATTTGAACTCTGAACTTATAAAAACCTTCTCTGATATCGATGGAATATTTGTTGTCTTATTAATACATTATCACGCCTTAATAGTTATTCGTTTTCATCGACATTTTTTATATTAAACAATTCCGCTTTCTTTATCTAATTAATATGATTTGTATGGTAATTTGTCATATATCCTTTATAACATATATCCGTTATAATAGATTGTAATTGTATTCTATTGTTATTCCGACAACGCAAACAAATAAATCATTGATTGATTGATCGGATGTTCTCGTAGTCGACTTGTGAATATTATATTAATAATTGTATTAATAATATCGTATGTCTAAACGTATTGCTAATTGAGTAGAAACATTCTTAAACATTGTATAATTTATATTCAATACAATTTAATTACACAGATTATCGTCGACTCATTTTTTAGTATAGAGTTAATATCGGCTACAGAAACACTCAAACACGGCTGTTATCGTGATTCATTTCCGGAAACAGTTCGTTAATTGTTTGTAATTAAAGAAAATTCGATACAACTGAATGGGAATATGAGGTTTCGTTGCACATAATGACCATATGTCGACGGTATGCGTCAATAGACACGTGTAGTCATACGTTTGTTATAGCGTGTATCGAATTCCGACGGGTTAAAGTTCATCGATACACTGCTCTCGGCGGAACTTCGTGCGCTCGGGGACAAAGGGATGTTCACTCTTTCTCTACGACTAAGGTCATGACAACGTCGGCGACCCCGGGCTGGTGGAGTTCGAGAGCCCGGTGACCTCGGGATCTTAACGCCCTCGGTACTCCGCATAGCAGAATGAATACCAACCCCATTGCCAGGGAACTAGCGTGGAATGAAGTTACCCAAGAGCCAGTTATATCGCAAAGTTTACCTGTATTGTGCAGGTATTTTAACGTTGTCGAGTGATATTTCAGAAAAAGTTAACGTATCAATGAATATTGAATTATTATGGAAAACCTAACGGTATACACTCCACCGGCCACAAACCTACTCCCCCGATCACCGAATACACCCCCCATCGTCCACTAACGTATCCCACGCTCCACTCGTGATTACGACTTTAGACCGAACATATAGAGGTATCCATCTCCAACTAAATCTCCAGACTATTAATCTATCCACACCCTCCACTAAACCTATTATCTCGTTAGTTAACCGCCCGATACGTCCACTAACCCGTACTCTAATTAGGAACTCAGTCCTCCGTAAACTAAAGTATATACTCTATTTCCGCATACGTTACCATATTCGCTGTCAACAGGTTCGTAAGTACATGTACGCACTAAACTACCATATGCTCCACTAACTCTGTCCTGGGTAAATTAATCGAGACACTCTCCACTAATCCACATCGTAGTCGCAAAGCCAACCGATTTCTCCGTACAATAATAACCAAGTCGTGTATGCCTACTCCTGTGTACTGTAGCCAACTCGCGTGTACGCCGATGAACCACTTACGTACACTAACCCATGCCGGTGCTGACGAAAAGTAATACGAAGCCAAACATGAGTGTCATGAAGCCGAAAGTATTACTAAGCCGGCGCGGACCGAACGTCTCGCTAAATATCGTCGGGTTCAAGGACATGGTCAAGCCGGCCGAAGAGGTTGCCAGGGCGGTTATCAGTGCTATGGCGCACGTACCGAACCAATCGTTTCCGGTGCGAGATACGACTTCCGGTACGATGGACATCAATAAGGCCGAGATGCATACGGTGCCCTGCGGTGGATGGAGAGATGATGAAGTATGCGGTACATCAGTGAAAGTACTTTAATATAACTACCACGGGCATAGTATTCAGTTAGGGAAGGTAGAGAGGTTGGTCAAATGGGTCAATGAATCATGAATTTACATATAATAATCACTATAGAGATATAAGTATCTGAGAAATAGACGTATTAAAAATATAGACGCTCCTTAGAAATACGCATGTCTGAGATATAGACGTGTCTTAGAGATATAAGTATTTGAAAGATAGACGTATCTTAGAAGTAGACGTTCCTTAGAGATAGACGTGTTTGACGTATCTGAAAGATATGGATACCTAAGATATAAACAATTCTTAGAGATATACGTATCTAAGAGATAGACATATCTATAAGATAGACGTATTTGATAGATAGACGTTTATGTGGAATTGATTTGCTCAAGAGATATATTTACTTGAGAAATAGTCGTGTCTATGATAAAGACGAGCCTTGAAGACAGAAGTGTCTAAGAAAGAAATAAACCTGCGAGATAGACTAGCATGAGATCTAGGATTAATATAAGACGTAGATTTATATCGGGTTTCCTATATGAGGTAAGACATAGGATATCGATGTAAAAAACGTCCTCTGATATATTATATATTTTATATATTACATTGTATTATATATTATTTAGTATCGAAATATCTCTTCACGATGAATAAGATAGCATAGATATATAATATATCTAATCTACACATATATTCTAGATTTACAAAATGATATTTCGGACAATTCTGACAATACCAAATAAAAATCGTCCACATTATGCTTAGATTAATTAATTAAATTAATTTAAATAATTAGACTATATTATTAAAATTATCTAATACTTCATAAACCATTCATTTATAATATAGTATATATATATATATATATATATATATATATATATATATATATATATATATATAAGACTATCAATTATTATTTAGTCTTTAGCCTTTTGCCTTTGACCTTTAGCCTTTATAAATCAGAATTATATAATAGCTTTATTTAAATAATTAACATATTTACACATAATGACATAATGTACAAGAATTATGCATGCATAGTATCAATGGTCTGATTGTTTGCATATCCAGTAACTGTTTACATACTTTAAGTTTTTTAAATGTACGATATCTCTTGAGATAGGATGTCGTAAGACAATAATAAATAATGAGTCGAATACAAAACTATTTATCAATCCTAGTTATTAACCTCGTATTGACCGTGACAATAGCGAAATCGTGATTACTATATGTGTATTCGATACAAACTTATTGTATTCTCTAGTTTATCTTTGAAAATATGAAAAGTATATAATATTATCATTACGTATTCAATATTAAAATAAGTGGATATTATGATTAATATATTGATTGTTGCGGATCCAATTCGATGAACTTTGGCCTATTACTAATAATCTGACTTTATAAAAATTATTTAATTATAACTTGTATCCTACCTTCTAGTAATACACATATAGTTAATATATGCTAAATTATATAATATATTACCAATAGATGATAAAATTTGAAAGGAAAATGTGATTACTCTCAATTTTCAAATTTTTTCATATTTTCATCCAATACTTACTTATTCCGTAAATACATATGAGTAAATAGTAATTTAATAACTATAGAGAAAATATAATTTAGTTAATATATTTATAACTTTTTAACTATAGTATATCAATAACTAGATTACTTATCAATAACTAAATATACTGATATCCATAATATCGTTAGATTAATCAATAGCTAACTTGATAAATATATCGTTTTGGAATCCAGTTGAAGTCTGCAATATATCCGAATATTACCCGACTTAAGATATCACAAGCTCCAATCATTGAAACTATAAATGAAGCCTGTAAATAAATGAAATTTTCATGTTTTCAGCGATATCATAAAGTTCTATTATAATCTAAATTAGTAACTTATTTTAAAAAATTACTTTCAATTATACATCGCAAATATATTATAACGCAAATTCAAATATTCAAATACTTGACGCCCATACCTGTTCTTTAGTTTTTCCTGTTTGTTCAACATACGGAGCTATCATAACATACATGTTAACGTAGAAACCAAAGCACAGAGCCGCGCAAATAGAGTAAATCCAAAGAACCGGATCCTCTACGATCTTCCATTCAAATCCGACTTCCTCTTTTGTAGTCTTTCCGAGTTTTGCGATTTTCTTCTCTTTCGCTGCACATAATTTTCAAATTAATTCTCTTTCGTGACGTATGCAAGATATTTTAAAATATCAGCTAATCAACAAATAGCAAACTAGAGCTGATAGAATGTATGACAATTAGAAATTAATTTAAATATGCAGCTAAATATATTGCAACGATATAATTATTATATAATACAGTTTATGCGCATCTATATGCGACTGGTGCAGATATACAGCGAGATATACACATTGTAGTAATACGAGTTACGTATCTAAATAGACTGCCGTGACAGCAGTGACAATAGACTGCAGTGACAGCAGTGACAACAGTAACAATAGACTGCCGTGACAACAGTGACAATAGACAACAGTGACAATAGTAACAATAGACTAGGGTGGATATGCAAACTCTGCTCGTCTTCTACGATGTCACGACGCTATAATATCGCAACTCACGGTGTACACTTCTGTCGTAAAAGGTTGGCGGGCGCATCAGACATGCGCAGAGCGATAAGTTCAACACCCAGGCACCCAATAGTGCCAGTGTCGCTACCAGTGAATAGTAGTCGAGTGACAGGCGTAACAACGGAGGGTATGACATCTGACAGGAGGTGTTGTTGTTTCGATTACCGGAATTTGTAAAATATGACGGATGCTGAATATATTCGAGAATATCTATATTTGTGTCATTATCCTGCAGATTGTAACTGTAGCAGTTATTAATAATTTGCATTATATGTGATAACATGGAATTGATCTGGCTTTATATACGAATTATTTATAACGGTAGAATATAATTGAAAATCAAGTTTAGATGAAGTTATTTGTTGTGGTGCAGGAATCTTGAAAATGTTACATTTTCGTCATTCACCTTTACACGTAATTAATTAACTACTTCAAGTATGTAAACGAATACGACGTACTAGAAAATAAATACTATCCAAGACAATATAAGTACTAACAGAGCCCATGCCACTACCAGCAGCGGAAAGGCCATGTGCCAGAGCTCTTTTCTCCCTGAAATAGTAATTTAGCACTACGACGCTGGGAGCATAGATACATCCGAGTCCTACTCCTGAAGGAAACAAAGTACCGGAGTAGTTTACAAGTTGAATACATCGGTATATCGTAATTATTTAGTATATATATAATAGAGTATATACCGTAGGTTCACGAGAATATAAGACGATAAAGCTAATGGGAGATTCGAAAGAAATACAATAATCTCTGCACCTTAACTATATTATGTAATATGGTAAACTAAATGTAGAACTCTGGTTAGTTTCTAAACTTTACAATTTTCTGAGGATTCACGAAGTTATTAACTTATTTTTAATTGACATCATCAACTTTAAATTACTCAAACTATGGAATGTCGCACGTATAATGTATAGTACATTATAAGACGTCCGTATCGTATATGGCAACCGTATCGTGCCATTAAAACTAACCCATTATTCCACTAAAACTAACACACTATTCCACTAAAACTAACCCACTATTCCACTAAAACTAACACACTATTCCACTAAAACTAACACACTATTCCACTAAAACTAACCTACTATTCCAATAAAACGAACCCACTATTCCACTAAAACTAACCCACTATTCCACTAAAACTAACCCACTATTCCACTAAAACTAACACACTATTCCACTAAAACTAACACACTATTCCACTAAAACTAACCTACTATTCCAATAAAACGAACCCACTATTCCACTAAAACTAAAACACTATTCCACTACAACTAACCCACTATTCCACTAAAACTAACACACTATTCCACTAAAACTAACCCACTATTCCACTAAAACTAACCCATTATTCCACTAAATTAACCCACTATTCCACTACAACTAACCCACTATTCAATCAAAACTAACCCACTATTCCAATAAAACTAACCCACTATTCCACTAAAACTAACCCATTATTCCATTAAAACTAATCCACTATTCCACTAAAACTAACCCATTATTCCACTAAAACTAACCCACTATTCCACTACAACTAACCCACTATTCAATCAAAACTAACACACTATTCCACTAAAACTAACCCACTATTCCACTACAACTAACCCACTATTCAATCAAATCTAACCCACTATTCCACTAAAATTAGCCCATCATTCCACTAACACTAATACATTGTTCCTCTAAACACTAACCCACTATTCCACTAACACTAATACATTGTTCCTCCAAACACTAACCCATCAGACCTCCATACGTAATGAACAGGAGGTTAGCAGTCGGTGCAAGTGCACTCAAGACATAACCTAGGAAGATCAATATAGATCCGACGCTGACCACGACCCTTGACGTGTAGCGGTCAGCCAGACGTGTTGATACGATGCCTGGTTAAGTATACGATGTATCTATATATAGTATACTCGTGATGTAATACAACATTATTATACAATAATCTATATAATTTATATAATCTATATATATACTATATATATATATATATGTATATATATATATATATATATATATATATGTATATATATATATGTATATATATATATATATATATATATATATATGTATATATTAAGATTACACATGATACAATCATTCGATACATTATTTTATATTCTATTATCTGTGTTTCGCCTATACCTCTATTTATATCACTTTTAAGACCTGCACTATAGGGCACTCCTACGATAATCCCCGCCTCCCCCTAGTTACAAACATAGACAAACCACGCCCACTGCATATCGCGCCACCTACCTGTGAAGAACATAGTCGATAGCATGATGGAGGGCAAGGAGGCGATGTGCGTGGAACTGGTGTCGAATCTCTCCTGCAAAGAACTGAAGAAGATTCCGAAACTTTTAAGTACCCCTCCGATGATCAGATTCATGAAGATGTTGGCTGATAACACACATTTGGTTAGGTGGTGTGTGGGGGCGATACTAATTGTGATTAGGATCCCAATCATATAAAACACCGACGATCCACTATCCAGTTATATATTATATAATGTATAACTAACGATAAAGAGTTAATATAAACTCTATTATAATTCACAATTGTGAATATTTTTAATTTGAAATTTTCTCCAGATTCGCAAATATATTTCTAATGTAGAAATACAAAAAATCAAAAGTTAAAATATATCAAAAATCAAAAAAAAAATATAATAAATCAAAACAAAATATATCATTTAAATATTATGTAATAATACATAATAAATATTGCAAGTAAATAATATAATTATATAAATAAAATATAATACATTTTATGACAAAGCCAGTATGTTAATATTTATAAGTTAATACATTTTACATTAAATCTGTGCATTGATATATCGCTATCTAATATTTATTTCGGAAGCCCGATTATTTTTTATAAGTACATAAATAATGCATGATATTTAAACTCATCAAGATATTGGACTAGATTGAAGACAAGTGAGTAAAATCATGCGCATTATCATATCACATATATTAACCATGTCACACTTTCAGTCTGTACTTATATGAACCCAACTAACGATTGGGCTAGAATATCGAAAATGAATTGCATAAAATTATTAAATTAGCCTCGTACTGTTTACAATAAATATTGACAGTACTCGTATATGTGAATTAGTTGTCTATCATGATATGCTTTGTATAGTTCATGGTGCGAGTTTGATATCGGTTTATTGATTAAATAAACCTTAACTTATTATATTTATATAAATAAATTATCGACGATACTATTTAGTATTTGTCAGATGACCTTTGATAACTGATATTTCCTTTATGGTAATTTATTGCATCATTTGCAAGTATTAATACAATAGTTTGAACATTTTTATTTTATATACATTTATTTATAGTATACAATTAAATCAATTTAGAGATTATTTGTAATTCATTAAATTTGTATAGTTTGAAAACAACTTTATGCAGCAATATTATAGTATATTAATTATTTTCCATTGTGTATAATTTAATATGATAACATAAGATACAAGTGTCGAATAGTATATGACATTAAATTGTTAATTAATTTAGTAATATCGTTTATGATTTAAGTTTAAAATTGTTAATATTAGTATTAAAAGGTTATTTATAAAAAAATAACATTATGAATTAAAATGATAAAATAACATATATGTAATAATAATCAACATTATAGTTTAACGCATACATATCGTCATATTCAATATATTTTAATAATATAAAATCTCCTATAATAATATACGTGAACTGGTAGTATTAATATTAACTAATACTTTACTTTTATTTAATTAATTAATTACATATTATGTCACTTTGTAATTATTATTAATCCAAATAATCATTTCTTGTTTTATAATGTTCTCGTTATTATTACTATTATTAATATTCATTGATAATAGGCTTTTAATAATCATATAAACAGTAGTTCATGATTTTTATTAAGATATATATATCTATATTATACTGATATGAATTGTTGTCGTAATTGCTAATAGTTTAAATTATAAGGTGAAATAAAATTATAACATCCGCACGAAACATTTTTGTATTTATGCAAATAAAATATATTTATATAGATTCGCAACATTCTACAACTTCGGTTTTCAATACACAATTATATTTCTGCAAATTGAGACGTTACATGAACATTGTAGTTTGAAGTTTACATTTCAATGTTATTGAAGTACAATTGAACAAATCCAAGTAACTAACCGAATAGAACCACCCAAGCCCAGCCCCTGTCGATTGGAATCTTGTTCACCGTATCCATATCTTTAGGTATAGATCTACTTCAATATTCGTGTAGGATTTGAAATGGGTACGCCGGTTGATGTGGGTACGCGAATATCGTATATCGGTGTATTCACCACCGGGTAGGTAAATGTATCCTAATGTCTAATTGCATCGGCGATGGCCGAGTCCTACGTTTATAAAGGCTGTCATAATGCATTTATTTGCCCCGCAAATAAAAGTGAAGTGTCAGCGTTACTAGATGGCATGTAGTCTAGCGGTGAAATAGCCGAAGTTGGTAGACACTTTAGCAAACTATGTCTCTCGAGTGATCAGCTAACGTGCGTATCTTGTCCTTAGCATTTGATGGATAATATTGGAAGGACATGGGAGAGGGAGAGGGAGAGGGAGAGGGAGAGGGAGAGGGAGAGGGAGAGGGAGAGGGAGAGGGAGAGGGAGAGGGAGAGGGAGAGGGAGAGGGAGAGGGAGAGGGAAAGGGAGAGGGAGAGGGAGAGGGAGAGGGAGAGGGAGAGGGAGAGGGAGAGGGAGAGGAGAGAGAGAGAGAGAGAGAGAGAGAGAGAGAGAGAGAGAGAGAGAGAGAGAGAGAGAGAGAGGGGGGAGAGGGAGACACATACAATCTACTATAAATTATTTTGCTCCGATGTAAATGAAATTATGATTAATATTATGAGTATCAATGTTAAAGTATCCTCAATTTTCTATATATCTATTTTTTATATATTTATCCCTGGAAACTTAATTAAATAGACTAATAATAAATTCTATGAATAACTGTACTCATTGTAAGATCTAGACAAAATTCGCCGAGAATGTTTTCTTAGTTTGTGTGAAGCTAGAAGGTTATCGGATGCCAAGGAGTACATGGCGGAACTGAAGGAGATACTAATGTGCATGACGTAGCTACACTAAGGACACAAACTTATACCCACTTCACTTTAATAGAATTATTATCAATAATGGATAATTGTATGCAAACAACATTCAACTGTCTTAAGAACAAATTCGTTGTAGATTTCAAATAAACTAAATTTTGCTAATTTTCTGATAAAAGATTACTATTCTTTGTTATTTTATTATATTACTTTACTTTATTTCTTAATCGTATTCTTATATTCTCTTCATCGTTGATCTTATTTATTATTATATATTATTATATTTAATTTTCCGTATCTCGTCAGCTAATTGTCTCGATAAGAATCACTGCTTCAATAATTAGTAATTATTAATTACTAGTGTAAAAACTAAATATGATAATGACAATATAATTGATTTACGATAATAACTAATCAAAAAATATGATCATAATCAATAGATATTTTTGATCTTGATTCATATACCTGCAAATATAGGATACTAAAAACTGGTTGCAATAATACAAACAGATATTGAATAAAGTATTCATAAAGTAGGAGAGTACATAACAGTCTATATTCATATCATGTAAATAATCATTTAAAATAACTAATACAATAACCTATATCATTAAATCACCAAACTGCACAATAATTTATAAATCACAAAAATATACAAATACAATCCCATGCATAACTAATAAATTACTTTTAAGTACTTGTGACAATGATGAAATAAATATAATTTAATTTCTATTTATTTTAATAATGATAATCAATAATGCTAAGATAAGAATTATAAATAAATAAGACGATAAAAATGTGAAGTTGATAAGAATTGAGGCTTTAGTTACCGATCTGATCAACTATTTCAATGAAACCAAAATCCAATATATCTTCCACCGCGATATTGACATATCTGTATTGTAAATGCGAAATGAAATATGTATCAGTTATCAAGAGAATGCAATTTAACTTAGAAAACAAAATTGATCAGATATCAACGTTGGTATAAAACATATATTTCACGGTCTTAAGGACTTAAGGACGAAGATAATTCGAATTCAACTAACATGCCCCTTTGGATAACTTTGAAACAACCAGGTTTCCTAAAATCTATGATAGTATTTGTTCTCTGGTTAACACCTCTAGTCGTAGAATTGTTCACAATCACTTGGATGCCGTGATGCAAGTGCTTGAAATGCTGTAAAAGTGAGCAAAAATGTTTAAAACAAATATAAAATCTATAAAATGTACTTATTTGAACTAATACCAAAATTTGAACTAATACCAAATATTGTATAATTGATGTCAGTATTTCAAAAACTAATTTTTCCGACATGTACTTATACTTCTTGAATCAATACTCATAGTACTAATACTACTAAACCAATATTCCTAGAACTTATACTTATAAAAGCTATACTTCTAGAACTTATTATTTCAATACTATAATATTACATCAATTCCTATAACACTAATATTGAATTAGTCTTACCCAGATCTCAGTAGCTCCGATAGATTCTTCAGTATCAGCTCTAGACAACAACAATGGAACATCAGCCTCTCTACATAGATCCCTGACAAGTTCATTGCTTGGAATGTTGACACCTGTGATTCATGAGTATATTTTGAATTATGATTAAATAATGTTGAATTTTAAATTGAACTCTTTATTTATATTTTAATGTAGTTAGATATTCATTAAAATCTCCCACAACTCAAAAAATTGATTCAATGCTAGTTACTATAATTTGTTACTAGAAATAGAATTTTGAACTTGTAACTTTAAGATAAGTGGCTGAAAATGTTTATAATTAATCAAAAGTATCCACATTTAGCATACATATAAGTTATACAAATAATTGTATGACGCAGTTGAAAAATGTATTAATTAATATTTTAAATAATCTAATAATGAAAAATATAAAGTTAATAATTGAGATTTATATTTTAAAATGTAGATTTTTCAAATTTATACGAATAGCTTAAGCAGATATTAAAATTACATGAAAATTTGTGTAAATTAGTGATAAAAAAGTTCACTCATAATTTAATTACAGTTTATTTTAAGTTGATAAACACTAATTACAACTTATTAGATTATCTTAAAGAGGCTTCAGTCGTCAATATTCTATTTATTTGTAAACTACACATTCAATAAACGATATAATTCACAAATTTGTGTTATATAGACTAACAACATATGTATTGATACAATAGCAGATCATTTTTTTAATTTCAATGAGTATAAATTTAGTATAAATTTGTATAATTAGATAATATATATATAATATAATTAGATAATATAGAAATTTTAATATTCCTTATTTCAAGACAAAGTGTATGCTTTTCTATATTATCAAAATATAAAAACCCCTCAATAGAATTATGCAATTATATGTTTACAATAAATAGATTGAAAAACTAGCAATATTCCAAGAATTGAAAATTTACTTAAATATTGCATCAAGCTCTATCTCTGCAATGTAAATACTGACATCTGTAGTCTAGCCTTAAGATAATTGATAATACCAATGTATAACAGCACTGGTATAACAGCACTGACTCGAGAACTCAAACTAACCGATAAGTCCATTGATTAGTTTATACTGGTCAGCATATGGTTTAAAAAGATCAAAAATCAGAGTTATAGGTCCAGGCATCAGTAATGACAATAGCACATCAGGAACTGTGACGTTAAAGTAACTGAGGGGATCCGAGTTGTAAGTTATATAATATTATATAATTAATATAATTATTGTATATATATATATGTTTGCAAGTAAATGTGTGATAGTTGTAACTGACTCGTGGATTTTCTTGACTGAATCGAAACAAAAAGATATGTGAGCGTTCATCGGCAAATTCTAAGTGAAATTATATTGCGGATATTATTAAGAGTTAGTAAAAAGCGAAACGGTGAACGTGTAGGCGGTATATAAACTGACCTTCAGGTAATACATATCGCGAACTGACTCATACGAGCTAGCGTTGGCTGCTATGGAGTAGAAGTTGTCGGCGGGCAAAGCTACCAGAGCATTGTCTCGGAGTGCCTCGGAGCATTTAACCATCGCATACTCTTTGGTACAGGGGTCTCTTTCTGAAAACGGAGTGTGGCGATATCTCATTTTAAGTAAAAGACTCATTGTTTCAATTATTAATATGGTGTTCTGAAAAACATAATGAATTCATGCGAAAATATGATAGAGATCTATTTAGAAGTAAATATAATTGTATCAATTGGTGACTTATTTTAATATATAATATAAATAAATGTAATTCAGAAACTATATAATCTGTATATTATATGGTATTTATAAATATAATGTTATCTATGTAATTAAATTTTCAATATGATATCATATAATAGATATATTATAGAATTGTTTTATATTAAAATAATATATGCCACATATTTACATTTTTAAAATAATATTTTTGATTTTTTATAATAGATCCTTGGATAATCTAAATATATATACTTTTTATAATTATAAAAGTTTAGCCAGTTGTTGTTATGAAACTATTAATTTAACATTCATATTTTAAACTAAATCTATACAATATTATATGATACTAATTATAGTGTTATAATTTATTTGACTATTATTAGTAATATTTGGATATGATAGATTTATTAGGATGATAAATGTGTAATATATATTAATTTATTTTTGTTTCTAAATATAATTAGTAATATTAAACTATATTAAAGTAGAATATGATAAAATTCATTATAATTAGTATATATTCATATGTATACTATAAATAAGTAATAACCATTTAATCTGCATATAGTTAAAATTCTCCTCATCATACGAATCAAGTAATTAAAAATGCAATCAATATGAAATTTTTAAAAAAACTCAACTTTTATAATATGATATAATTTGTTGTTGTTTTTTAATATCTCTATTCTTAAATATTATATTTTAAAATATTATGATTTATTTAATTTGAAAATTACAACAATAAATAATATTTTATTAATGTATACGTTTACATACTATATTAATGTTGGTTATGATATATTAATAATATACAATCATTATGCTACAACAAATAAGATTGGATATTATAACGGAAGTGATTAAAAATGTTTTATAATAGATGGCCAATAGAAAAACTACACATAGTTATTATCAACCAATCAGATCATTATTTCTCAATAACAACACTCACAAATTATTTTCACTATTATTTTATAAGTTTTCGTTTATAAAATCACAGATAATAAATAAAAAAATAATACTATATCATATTCCTTTATTGATAAGAATATATTTATTACATTAATGTAAAATTTCATTTTTTAGAAACAATATTTATTTTATTTAATTCATTCATTTCGCGCATGAAGAATATATATATATTCTATTATTACTTTTTAATTGTATTACATTTAATTTACTATTATTGTTCTAAAGGACTTCAACTGATGTTTAAATCAGTTTAAACAATATTTATTTTATTTAATTCATTAATTTCGCGCATGAAGAATATATATATATTCTATTATTATTTTTAATTGTATTACATTTTATTGTTCTAAAGGACTTCAACTGATGTTTAAATCATTTTTGATTTAAGCTTTTAAGAAATAAAAGCTTTTAAGAAATATTTGTTCAATTATTTTTTTAACATTGTATATGAAATACCTTCTATATGAAATATCGTTTACTATATATATTTAGTAAACAAGATTTTTACACAAACTTCACTATATAATTATATGTTATTGGATTTTGTAATCAAGATGAAGTGGGAGACGCTATACCTTCTATACCAAGCTATACCGACTGTACCCTGGAGTGTTATAACTTCATCTGATTCTAATATAAATATTATCAGAGACACTAATACTAATATCTTCAAAGTATAACATACGTATAACACACCGTTTTATTGGATTTTGTCATATAAATTTAATATATATGTTAATATAGTTAATAATACTAATTTCACTATAGTATGTAATATGCTTATTATTTAAATTTATAATATGCAGTTTTTACATATAATTTTATTTATTTTATAAATAATTTCAACGTTTAATATTACACATATTTGTATTTATTATAAATATATAATATATATATATATATTAACACACAAAATATATACAAATATAAATATTAGTTAAATTCACAAATGTGCAAAATAATTAATATATATTTACCTTAAATATAAGATCATACATTAAAATAAATAGCGCAATTACATGAATTTTAAAATTAATTAATTCAAAATAACAATTATGATAAAACAAAATGTGACAAGCTTTATGATAAAATATTATATCATATATATGAATATAACCAATATTAATATATATACATTATTGGCTATGTGCAAATCAAACATTGAATAGTGAACATATAGATTTGAAAATAGAGCATATTATTTTGTACTATAACAAAATAAAAAATAACAAAACTATAACAAAATAAACAGATAAACGATACAAAATAATAGAATCTTTGGAAATGTCATTTCAACATTGTAAAATAATATGAACATGACTAATATATGACAATGTGTTTTATTTACAACTTTTACAATAATATATTACATAGAAAGAATTATTATTAAATATATAATATAATTATTAATATAATTATAAAGACTAACAATATTAGTCAAATAGTATTTTATTATTCTTATTCACATTCTACTTAATAATAATAATATACATTCTAGAAATAAAAAATGCAATATAATCAAATCTTCATTTAAAAATAAAAATACTTTAAGTAAATGTATATAAAATGGTATTATATAAAATTTAAAAAAAATGATTATTGAATTAATTATTTATCTTTCTAGTTTTCAAACTTTTCTTTGTAAATTCTAAAAGTATTATTTCTTCTTTTTTATTCCATAATCTAGAAGAATTTTGGAAATAAAATCCACCGTACTGTAAAAATACATATTTTATTGAAACCATAATAACAAAACAGGACATCATTATAAATTTAAATAGAATTAATAAATATATAAATACTTTAATTATTATAATAAACATAGAATACATTGACAAATTATTATTAAAATTATCTGTGTTTTTAAGGTAAAATTTTAAAAAAATTATATATTTGATATGTCAAAAATAATTGGTATTTATACATATAAATAATATACAATTATTTAAATATACTTTATGATAACTTATCATGGAACGTATCATCAATTAAATATATTTATTAGAAAAATAAAATAAATAATACACCAGGAATGATATGTAAAATGAATTCACTTTTTAATAATGTTGTATCAGTCTTAAAATGAACTTTAGCTATTATATTAATTACAATATGCACTATTACAATAATTGTAGATTAGATGTATAATTTGCATTATCTACAGAATAAATATTGTAATCTAAATATCTATATCCTGTCTTTATTTAATAGAGGCTAAGAAACAAAAAAATAATGATATATTATTATTAATTAAACTCTCATAGTTATCTTTTCTATGTATGGTTAACTTTAATAGTTAATTTAAATAGTTAATTTAAAATATTTAATTCATTTAAATAGTTATTTTACATGTTATCATTACAATTAATAACATATTAGTAATGTTTAATATAAGTTAAGAAATATTAATTAAATAATAATATTGTTAAAACAATAATTCATAACTATGAATACAATATATTATTGAAATAAAATGCTACTTTGTTTTAGTTTATTATTGCAGAAAATGTGATAAAATCTATACATTCCAATATATGAAAATATCCCAATATAGCTATAAATATCTATAAATTACTATGAAATAGATACTTTTTATATCTTAAAATATAACATGTATACTTTTATTTAAATAGTATTTTTTTGTTGCAAATTGATTTTATTTATCTATATCTTAATTTATTTTTTAAATATATATTAAAAATTCATACCCTTATCGTATGCGATATGTGTTAAATCATGTAATATCATTTTTAATCTTTAAATAAATATTAATAATTTATAATATTAATAATTATTTGGTACAGACTATAAAAATACTAATTACATTTTGCGGTGATTATTTACTATAATACATTTTTTATATGATATTTAAATGAAATTTTATAATTCATGAATTTATTTATTTACTTGAATATTCAAATTTGTACATGTGAATTTCAAATTCTATATTACATTGTTACTATTAGTAATAGTTATTTGTTAAGAGATAATATATATACTGAAATATGTTAAATTTAACTTTTAAAAACTTTGAAATAATTTCAATGCATCAAAGTGTATTAAATAGTTTCCTTATAATCTTAAGAATATTTAAAATTTATTTAATAGTGTACGGAAGTTGAAAATAACATCATAGTCAATACTACAATCCATATTGCATATGACACCCTTTTTTCATTATTTATACCTATTTATACCATTTATTTATAAATATCAATAATTTGTGTATGTAACAACATATATTGTTTTTTAGAGTTCAATAAAAATTCTGAACATAAATTTCAATATACTAATAAAACATAGATTAAGATTAATTAAGATTAATTTATCTTTTAAAGAATATTATAAATAGAAAAGTGAATTAAAAATAAAACTAATAAACTATTTCTAATCTTACAATCTATAATTAAATGAAAAAATGATGCAAATCGCTTCTATATAGGAACCATGGTGTATGTTATAAGGAAATTGCAATCCCTACTATTTAACAGATAGCATTTATAACAAAATAAGGGTCATAAGTTGTTCATAAGTGTAATATATGGTTTTTAGAAATGAAAGTAAAACTTATGGCAAAGTAAAGAGTTAATATAACTATCAGATATCAGTTTATGAGTATTCAGTAGGTACTTTAAAAGTCTATTGTTTATAATTCATTCAATATTAAATACAATTTCCAATATACTGTTATTATAAAGTATATTATAACTGTTATTATAAAGTATATTATATTAACTGTTATTATAAAGTATATATTATATTAACTGTTATTATAAAGTATATTATATTAACTGTTATTATAAAGTATATATTATATTAACTGTTATTATAAAGTATATATTATATTAACTGTTATTATATATATATATTATATTAACTGTTATTATAAAGTATATTATATTAACTGTTATTATATATATATATTATATTAACTGTTATTATAAAGTATATTATATTAACTGTTATTATAAAGTATATTATATTAACTGTTATTATAAAGTATATTATATTAACTGTTATTATAAAGTATATTATATTAACTATTATTATAAAGTATATATTATATTAACTGTTATTATAAAGTATATATTATATTAACTGTTATTATAAAGTATATTATATTAACTGTTATTATAAAGTATATATTATATTAACTGTTATTATAAAGTATATATTATATTAACTGTTATTATAAAGTATATTATATTAACTGTTATTATAAAGTATATTATATTAACTGTTATTATAAAGTATATATTATATTAACTGTTATTATAAAGTATATTATATTAACTGTTATTATAAAGTATATTAATGATCAGTATTATTCTATCAGGTGAATGAAATAAATAATTTTGCGAAACAAATATAAATATAAATATAAATTCTTTAACAATATAAGTATATATAAAAATATTTTTATACATAAACACTAAAAATTGAATTATTAAAGTAATTCGTAAATAAATTTGCATATTAAAAGATTTTATAGATTACTCTCTAAGCATTAGATTACTTACCTTCCGCACCGAACTATACGAAAGCTGCCTGGTACAGACAGGTCAACGACAGTAGAACCAAGCCGACAATCACTCTTAAGCATTCCTCCGTCGATAATCAAATCAATGAGATCATGGATATTACTAAACTCCTGATTTGATAAATATTGTAACTACTAGAACAAAGACATTCTCAGCTATAAGAATGAATCCGAGTTATCGGTACAGAACAATACAAAAGCTTCGTAAAGGATGAGAAAAACCTCTATAGATAGTGAACTTGGTTGGTTAGACAGGTTAGCGCTGGTCATTGCGAGAGGTTCACCCATTTCAGAAGTCAACGAGTGAACGAACCCGTGATTGGGTACTCGAACACCTGTGTGGTAGAAGTGTATTGTTTCATGGCAGCAGACATTTGTAACATGGATGATTTCGTAATACTATGGTCAGATGTACTAGATACTAGTAACCCAGATCAAGTCCATACCATTATTTTATCATATATCGTATAAGATGGACAATATGACATATATTACATGAACAAGTGTGTATAGTGTGTATAGTGTGTATAGCTGTGTATAGTGTGTATAGTGTGTATAGTGTGTATAGCTGTGTATAGTGTGTATAGCTGTGTATAGTGTGTATAGCTGTGTATAGTGTGTATAGCTGTGTATAGTTTGTATAGCTGTGTATAACTGTGTATAGTGTGTATAGTGTGTATAGCTGTGTATAGTGTGTATAGCTGTGTATAGTGTGTATAGCTGTGTATAGTGTGTATAGCTGTGTATAGTGTGTATAGTGTGTATAGTGTGTATAGCTGTGTATAGTGTGTATAGTGTGTATAGCTGTGTATAGTGTGTATAGTGTGTATAGCTGTGTATAGTGTGTATAGCTGTGTATAGTGTGTATAATGTGTATAGTGTGTATAGCTGTGTATAGTGTGTATAGTGTGTATAGTGTGTATAGCTGTGTATAGTGTGTATAGTGTGTATAGCTGTGTATAGTGTGTATAGTGTGTATAGCTGTGTATAGTGTGTATAGCTGTGTATAGTGTGTATAGTGTGTATAGTGTGTATAGCTGTGTATAGTGTGTATAGTGTGTATAGCTGTGTATAGTGTGTATAGCTGTGTATAGTGTGTATAATGTGTATAGTGTGTATAGCTGTGTATAGTGTGTATAGTGTGTATAGTGTGTATAGCTGTGTATAGTGTGTATAGTGTGTATAGCTGTGTATAGTGTGTATAGTGTGTATAGCTGTGTATAGTGTGTATAGCTGTGTATAGTGTGTATAGTGTGTATAGTGTGTATAGCTGTGTATAGTGTGTATAGTGTGTATAGTGTGTATAGCTGTGTATAGTGTGTATAGCTGTGTATAGTTTGTATAGCTGTGTATAGTGTGTATAGCTGTGTATAGTGTGTATAGCTGTGTATAGCTGTGTATAGTGTGTATAGCTGTATATAGTGTGTATAGCTGTGTTTAGTGTGTATAGCTGTGTATAGTTTGTATAGCTGTGTATAGTGTGTATAGCTATACTATGAATTGGTTGTACCTATGACATCGGTGTAGTTGTTGAAATGTTCATTGAGGGAAGGCTTTCGTTTAAAAAGAACAGTAACTGGACCCGGAAGCAGTTTATTCAGAAGCGACAAGGAAACGGTGACTTCGAGGTACCTACAGCAAATATAGGAAACAGAAGTCGTGCGGGCAATAATACAGGGACAAAGATAGATATTGATACTAATTTAGGTCTAAATAGAAATCAATAGATAAGTGTTAAATGTTTAATAGATATTTGTAATACAATGAATTGCAGAACGATGTAGACTTTATCTACTAACTTATAAATGCATTCCGTAGACTGCAAACAAATAGCGATGGGTTTGTTTGTATCTCGCTTCTATTCAAAAACAATATGTGCATTACGACATTGGTTTTGATAGGTTTAAAATAAACAGTACAATTATTACATTATTAGAATAGAATAAATGAAATAATGATCTAAATTAAAATGATTCCATACATGTAACTTCATATATAAATTTATATATAAATTTACATATAACTTTATATATAACTTTATATATAACTTTACATATAACTCTATATATAACTTCATATATAACTTTATATATAACTTTACATATAACTATATATATATAAATTTATATATATATATATATATAAGTTTTTATCAAATATATTGATTTCAATACATTTTTATTCTAAATAATTTTAATATTATAATACCATTTGGCATGATAATATTTACTAATATAATAGTATATACTGATATAATGGCATATAGTAATATAATAGTATATAGTAATATAATAGCATATAGTATATACTAATATAAAAGTATATACTAATAAAATAACATAAACTAATATAATAGTATTTACATAAATATTATAATATTATAATAAATTCAATATATAATATTGAACATAAATAATTTTATGATTTTATGTTAAATAATCATGAATAAAAAATTAATTAATTTTATATATGTATGTAAACTTTGATTTTATAGAGAGATTCAACAGCTTTAAATGATTGAACTCGAGCCATAATACCATATATAGTGTCAGTAGGTATAGCAATCAATCCATCGGCATTTAGAACTCGAAGGCATTCTTCGATGGCACATTTAGTTATTTGAGAGTCACCACCTGTAAAAATAATTATTATATAGATATATTATATAATATTCTCTTCAATGTATTATTTAAATATATATTATAGAAATTAATATTTATAATATCATCATAAAGATTTATCAAATAGCAATACAGATTATATTTGTCACAAAAATAATATTAATATTTTATATAAAAATGTATAATATTAAATAATTAACTAATATTTAAACTTGTGAATTATTGTATCATAATAATAATATAATAATTATATGACTATTATCTTATAATAAATACATATTAAATAATATAAATTAATATTCTGATAATCTATTACTTATTAGATTGTAAATCTGATAAATAATTTAATTATTAATAGTAGCATAATAACGAATTAAGATGATATTAAGAATTAAGATATTTATAAGAAATTCTTGTATTCTTGAAAAGTAATTTATTATTTATGGATACACATGATTTGAGAAATATATTCATAGAGAACATTGCAGTTTTTGGGCGGACAATGGTGGTAGGTCAACTCTACGCTCAAGTAATTTCTAGTAATAACGGAACTATGAAATATAGATAATGCATTAGACAGTGGTATATCTTCATATACTATATACGCATATACACTGTTATAGTGCAAATATAGTGCATGTTAAATACATATATATAACTATATGCAATATATATATTGCATGTTAATACAATATATGATATATAAGATTCTGTTTTGTGCGGGATAACTTTAACTTACATATTACGGTTGATTCAATCAATACTTATCGATTAACCTCAAGGTGAATTATTAGCCCAGGCAATAAGGAAATTAAACTGTTTATAAAGACTGTTTGATAACGGTAAAGAATATATGCACTTTGTGCATTGCCCAGCCTGAGAAATTGGAGTAATATAACAACATTAAAGAAACGACTTACATTACAAATATGAATCATAATATCAGTTATCCTTCAACTGTATGTGTCCAGAAAGTATCTAAGAGCGACAAAGTCACGGAGAGTTACATTTAAAACATTTCGAGTCGACTGCAATTGTGAGAAAAGTGCGTTGCGTTCATTAAAGGAGTCAGAGTTATTCGATGGATTTGCAAAAGTGAAAATAAACGCCAACGGATTGGTGACCAATGGTCATTGACCATGCAACGGGTATTTTGACAAATTCGCAGTAAAAACTTTACGAAATAAGGAGCCACCATTGTAATGCATACAAATATTGCTAATGCGGACAGTGAGTGGTGAGCTGGCCATCTGCGATGGTAGATTGACTATTACGGTCGAGTGATCTTAGGTAAAACAAAGCATTTGTGAATTGAATTTGTACATACAGCATTATCTTGATTACGGAGTATGTATATTATACATTGTAGTCATGATTAAAATAAGAAAATGAAGTCGAACTATAATATAGATTTACATTGTCTTTATTTAAAATAAAAATATTTATAGTAAAATAATTCTGTTAAATAAAATTCAAATAAAAATATTAGTCTCTCATCACAGCAAATACAAAATATAATTCTTTTAACAAACAATGTAATCACTAGAAGTTTTAACCCTTTATAAATTGTTTCCAGGTTGAAAGCAATCCTAATGTTATTGCCAATTAAGTTTCATAACAACTCTGTAATATTTGCCGAGGGTAACGTGAGCAGATGTAGAATTCAACGCCAATCTCTAGTCATGCAATAAATGTACAAACATTCATAATTGCAAATCCATTCATGCCAAGACGGTTATGGTAACCATCCTGATAATTATTAGATAGAATTTTAACACCACAGACTTAGGAAAGGTTCACCGACAATGAAATACTATGTTCATGTGCTCCTTACCTCCTTCAGTAAATAGTTTTGTTCATCGTAAACCTCCAGAAGTAAATCTGAGAACTATTTCTCCTCGAGGTGATAGTAAGTGAAACTTCAGATAACATTAAGCAAGAGTTCGCAGGACTGATAAAAAGAAAGCTAAAACTTGTTCGCGACTGTAACATAATTGTTATATATTTATAATAATTAAACATATAGGGGAATACTTATTTAAGGAATACTTCTTAAGTTCCAATAAAATCTATTTCCCAAAATCAAAATGAACTTGGTCGCTTTCTTAAGTGTATATTTTATGTAGGAATTCAATTAACGAATTAACATAAAGCCACCGAAATAACTAGACTGTAATAGATGCTCCATCTATCGACCATCAACTACGTCCCGCCCACCACTCGTCATGCGGGCTAGTAATGTATGGATGTTGCCTTAATAAATAACTATCATTGTAATAACGGATTATGTCCGTTGTACGGCGAGTTCAAATAATGCAGCGTATTTTCAAGACCACTCCAAATCTAATTCAGTGAAATAAATCACACCTATTTTGTGAATCAAGCGAATACAAACTTTTAAACAAACGCCAATTTAAATCACGCATCTAGTTATATTTAATTTATACAATTTATATTTGTATATACAATTTAACTGCCGTGGGGAACTTTATATTAACGTTATATTGTGTATTATATTATATGTATAACATATGCATATATAGTCAAAACACTTTGCTATATTGATATATATATTTAAGTTATATCTATATATACCTATATATATAACTATACATTATATTATATATATATAAGATATATAAAACATACATAACTATCACATATATTCCAATATTTTCCAATTATTGCAGAAAAACAACTATAAATATCCTATTATAAATGTAATTATGTTTTTTATTTTATTTAATAATATTAATTTAATTTTGTTCATATTCTTTAGAAGTAATAGCACATACAATTCATTATAATTAAATATTGGATTGTGGTGCCACATAATGTTTCTAATATCTAATAGTTATACATTCCTTAAGGTTGCTGGTCAGTGTGCAGTGTACATTAATTGCACACTGCACATTAATTGCTTCATAATATTACATAACATCATTAAATAATATGAATAAATAAGAATGACTTATTCAATATATAGAAGTACAAATGCTATATATTATATCTATAACATCTCTGAAGATATATGCATATATAATATATATATATATATATATATATATATATATTATGTATATATGATAACGTATATATGCATTATTATATTAAATATATATGTCCTTAATATTTAATTCCTAGTAGTTTACAGATTTAACTATGAATAATCATAATGAATCACAGTATTATTGATTATAGACATTAGCTATTATAAATATCAATCATTTTATTTTCAGTACGTCTATTTAGAATTTTGATCTCAGGATACTCCGGCATAATTTTAACTCGCTGTACATCGGACTTGATACCTAATAAAATTATTTACAAATTAAATTTGATCTTAATTCGTCATTATGATAATTGTTAATCTTATAATGAATACAAAATGAATAATAACCGCATTTCTGATATAAATCTATAATTTTTCGCATCTTAAATATCTAAAATAGTGAAATAATGTATATCATCAATTTTTCTTGAAGTAAAATTTAAATTTAAATTCACATGTATTATACACTAATAATAAATTCAAATATATTCATAGATAAAAATTGCTGTATACTATATATGTTATCGCACAATAGTATCTGTATTATAAGATTATTAATTATACTTAAATAAGTGTAGAAATTCGATGTAGTAGTAGTAGTAGTAGTAGTAGTAGTAGTAGTAGTAGTAGTAGTAGTAGTAGTAGTAGTAACCTTGTAACCAATTGGGTTTATTCACTTCCATCAACTTCAATGTAGAGTTTTTGGCCGTATTTTTAATTATTGATAAGCAATGGAGAATATATGTGTTTTTAGTTTACGTTTAAAAGAAGGAGTGGACGATAGAGATCTAAGCGAAGTTTGAAGGCTATTACATAGTTTGGGAGCAGCAATAGAGAAGACGGATTGTTGTTTTATTGTGAGATTGGTACAGTTATGTATGTGTAATTTATATTGGTTTGCAGTTGGGGTCTGGAGGGATTAGACTAATAGTATGGATTGTACGATTAATGGATTTTGATAAGGAAGTGGTGTATTGAGAGAAAGATAGTTTTTGATCGAAGATGATACCAAGGTTTTGAGCGGTGGAAAAGTATTAATAATTTGGTTATTGATCCGAATTGAAGGTATATTTGTAGAAGTTGTAGAGGCTTTAATTAGTAGTACAGTTGTTTTATTGGTATTTAGAGAAAGAGAGTTGGAAGCAAGCCAACCACTAATTTCGTCTAAGCAGTTGTTTAATATGGATATGTTAGTAGAGGGATCTGGTAGGTTACAGTATATTTGAATGTCATCAGCATATGCGTGGAAATTGATGTCAGGGTATCTGTCGAATATGTCAAGTAGAAGTGATAAGTATATGTTGAACAGAATTGGAGTGAGAACAGAGACCTGAGGAACTCCGTGAGAGATTATATGTGGTTTCGTTTTATAGGAGTCGATGCATACTGAGTATGTGCGACTGTCAAGATAGGATATAAACCAATCTAGTGCAGTGCCTGTAATGCCGATGCTCTGCAGTCGACGGATTAGTAAGCTGTGGTCTATGGTGTCGAAAGCAGCTGAGAGGTCGAGAAAGATAATAATGGAGCAGTGTTTCGTTGGATGGAGTAGTATATTATTTAGTATATGTGTTAGTGCGGTTTCAGTACTCTTGTAAGTCGTATAGGCACTTTGGAATTGGTTCAGTATTTTATTATTGTCAAGGTATTCATGTAGTTGGGAGGATACAATTCTTTCAAGAGTTTTGGATATATATAATAAATTTGAAATTGGACGGTAGTTGGAGAGATCAGATTTATCATGTAAATTATTTTTTTTTAGTATAGGAGTGACATGTGCATTTTTCATATGAGCGGTAACTGTGCCAGAGATAAGGGAGAGTTCGATTATTTGTTTGTATAGTGTAGAGAGTAGAGTAGTTAGTTTGTTTAGGAGTATTAAAGGTTTCGGATCTAGCATGCATACTGATTTCACTGTGAGGAGGAGATTATCGATGGATGCTATGGAGGGGGTTTTGAAGGAGTCAAGTGAATATGATGGAGTTAACAGGGATGGCAATGTTGGACTAGGAAGTGAGTTTATATTATTAATTATTTTTTTGTTGAAGTAGTTGTCGAAGTTGGCTGATTTTGTGGATGCCGGACAGTCGGGAAGTATGCGGAGAGTAGTGCGTCCGAGTAGAGAATTCGATATTTGATACAGTTTTTTGACATTATTACCGGCTGCTGTTATAGTATCGGTGTAGTATTCACGTTTCGCCTTCTTAATCAGTTGTCTATATTTATTAGAGAGTTGTTTGAAACTAGTGAGGTTTTCTTCGCTTTTATGCTTTCTTCATTTTTTTTCTGTATATCGAAGCTGACGTTTGGTGAGTGATAGATTACGGTTGAACCATTTAGTGTTAAGTCGAGGGGTAATTGTTTTTGTCAAGGTTGGAGCTAGTCTATTTAGTGTTTTTAGTAGTGAGGATTCAAGGGAGTTTATATCTGGATAGTCGGCAAAGGTTGATAGTTGGAACATCAAGTCATTAATAAAGTCAGTGATGGTAATATTTTTTATTTTCCTGAATTGTATAGTTTTAGTAAGTCATTTAGATCTGGGAAACTGTAAGTTAAATGTTATGATAAGATGATCATTAACTAAAGATATAACGGATATATTTAGTATAATGTTAGGTGTGTTGAGTGCTATTATTAGGTCAATGATATTTCCGGATGTATGAGTGGGTGAATTGACATATTGGGAACAGTTATTAGAGTCAATCGTATGCAGAAATCGTTTTGAATATAGAGAGGAGGAGGATAGTGGAATATTAAAGTCACCTAGGAGTATGGTTTGATTGGTTAGAGATGACATAATTTTATCAATTTCGTCGATGAAAAATAGAGTTGAATTGTGTGGAGGTCTATATATTGTTATAAGTGTAAAATTGAGGGAGTTTACTGGATGGAATGTACATTTAAATGCTTCTGAGTGGTCAAGATGTAGATCACTACTGTGTATTAATTTTATATTATTCTTATAGAGGACACCGATTCCACCGCCGTAATTTGGTCCAGGTCGGGGAAGATGGGTAAATCTTAATGATTTCGTATTAAGACTGAATAATATGGGTATATAATTATCTGATAACCAGGTTTCTGTAATGCATAATATGTCTATATCGAGGCCATGCATAAGATCAATTATAATATCAGTTTTGTTTCTTACAGATTGTATGTTTGGAGTTGCTAATTTCAATAATCTATTATGGAGTGAGGTATCATGTTGTAAGTGTATTTTAGAAGGTGTTTTTGTGGTGTGTATTTAGGGCAATATCCCATAGGGGATAATGAGCTATTTATAGGGAAAGAGATTGATTTATTCGGCAGTGATGAAGGGGGATGTGGTGATAAAAAGGTATGTGATGGGGATGATTATAGATTATTTTTCAATGGTATATGGGAGGGCCAGGAGAGAGGTAAGTGATTCAATGTAATCATTGTGGATTGGGAGTGATAATCGGAGGCATAATATTTGTTGGAGGGGAAACGATATTGGCAGTTGGGGAGGAGTTGCTTGAGTTAGGTGATGGTGGGGCACTTTTGTGAAGAGTTTAAAATTCTCATATGGCTCTGACCATTTATTAAATTCTGAGTCAGATATCAGCAGATCATTGTTGATCCAATCAATTCTGGAGTTTAACACGTATCTCAATTCAAACTTATCAGGGTTATCTTTGAAGGTGCTTTTCACATTACGGGGTGCGATACCTTGCTTTATAGAATGGTAAATAACACTACCCCTCATTCTCATGCAGTGAGAACGATCAGTTCAGATAAATAGATGATTGAAAGCTGGATTGGATTTGATGACGCGTCTCTGCGATGGTAGAAAAGATGTGCAGGATGTTGATAAAGTAATTCATATCGTTTTTTTGTAGAATGTGTGAGAGAGAGAATGTATTTTGGGTGAATGTTAGTAGATTTTAAGATAAATGTAATGAAATTATAGTTTAATTGGCATGGTTTTATGTGTATATACAATAATTAAGGTATTGTTTTGATATTTTGATCTTGAGGTAGAGATTCTATATTTTGATCTTGAGGTAGAGATTCTAGGAAGGTGATGATGGTTGGGTGGACGGGTTGGGGAGTAATGAAGTGTATGGGGTGCGAATTGTGTAATTGGAGGAAGCAGAGGACAAGGGTTGGGCATATTGCTTGATATTGGTGGGTGGTAGTGGGGTTGGGATGGCATTGGGTATGATATTGGTTGAGGAGAGAGTGTATTTCTACGGTTTGAGATAGGCTTAGGAGATGGTGGTGTATTTGAGGAGTGTGGTGGCAGTTTACAGGTTGATTTAAGAAATGATTGGTGTAAATTATTGATTGGATGGTCATTGTAATTGTAGGTATGCGATTTGAGTAGCTTGTCGATTTTAGTAAGAAGTGAGTCTTGTTTGTCAAGTCTGGAGGATATATTATTTGTAAGTTTTTCAATGTCATATAATTCTGTGTGAGTTGTAGAGTATTATAATTGTGTATATTCGTATATTCATTAATTGGTAATTTGATTTTTTCGAAATATTAGTAATATGTGATTTAAGGTTAAAAGAATTATTAATAACTATTCCTAGATATACTACTATGTAGTAGTGGTAGTAGTAGTAGTAGTAGTAGTAGTAGTAGTAGTAGTAGTAGTAGTAGTAGTAGTAGTAGTAATAGTAGTAGTAGTAGTAGTAGTAGTAGTAGTAGTAGTAGTAATAGTAGTAGTAGTAGTAGTAGTAGTAGTAGTAGTAGTAGTAGTAGTAGTAGTAGTAGTAGTAGTAGTAGTAGTAGTAGTAGTAGTAGTAGTAGTAGTAGTAGTAGTAGTAGTAGTAGTAGTAGTAGTAGTAGTAGTAGTAGTAGTAGTAGTAGTAGTAGTAGTAGTAGTAGTAGTAGTAGTAGTAGTAGTAGTAGTAGTAGTAGTAGTAGTAGTAGTAGTAGTAGTAGTAGTAGTAGTAGTAGTAGTAGTAGTAGTAGTAGTAGTAGTAGTAGTAGTAGTAGTAGTAGTAGTAGTAGTAGTAGTAGTAGTAGTAGTAGTAGTAGTAGTAGTAGTAGTAGTAGTAGTAGTAGTAGTAGTAGTAGTAGTAGTAGTAGTAGTAGTAGTAGTAGTAGTAGTAGTAGTAGTAGTAGTAGTAGTAGTAGTAGTAGTAGTAGTAGTAGTAGTAGTAGTAGTAGTAGTAGTAGTAGTAGTAGTAGTAGTAGTAGTAGTAGTAGTAGTAGTAGTAGTAGTAGTAGTAGTAGTAGTAGTAGTAGTAGTAGTAGTAGTAGTAGTAGTAGTAGTAGTAGTAGTAGTAGTAGTAGTAGTAGTAGTAGTAGTAGTAGTAGTAGTAGTAGTAGTAGTAGTAGTAGTAGTAGTAGTAGTAGTAGTAGTAGTAGTAGTAGTAGTAGTAGTAGTAGTAGTAGTAGTAGTAGTAGTAGTAGTAGTAGTAGTAGTAGTAGTAGTAGTAGTAGTAGTAGTAGTAGTAGTAGTAGTAGTAGTAGTAGTAGTAGTAGTAGTAGTAGTAGTAGTAGTAGTAGTAGTAGTAGTAGTAGTAGTAGTAGTAGTAGTAGTAGTAGTAGTAGTAGTAGTAGTAGTAGTAGTAGTAGTAGTAGTAGTAGTAGTAGTAGTAGTAGTAGTAGTAGTAGTAGTAGTAGTAGTAGTAGTAGTAGTAGTAGTAGTAGTAGTAGTAGTAGTAGTAGTAGTAGTAGTAGTAGTAGTAGTAGTAGTAGTAGTAGTAGTAGTAGTAGTAGTAGTAGTAGTAGTAGTAGTAGTAGTAGTAGTAGTAGTAGTAGTAGTAGTAGTAGTAGTAGTAGTAGTAGTAGTAGTAGTAGTAGTAGTAGTAGTAGTAGTAGTAGTAGTAGTAGTAGTAGTAGTAGTAGTAGTAGTAGTAGTAGTAGTAGTAGTAGTAGTAGTAGTAGTAGTAGTAGTAGTAGTAGTAGTAGTAGTAGTAGTAGTAGTAGTAGTAGTAGTAGTAGTAGTAGTAGTAGTAGTAGTAGTAGTAGTAGTAGTAGTAGTAGTAGTAGTAGGAGTAGTAGTAGTAGTAGTAGTAGTAGTATTACGAATTTCAACTTAACATACTTACATAAATTATGAGTAAGACTTCCTGATTACTTATAATTATCCGATTCATAATGGTTTTGATATATATATTAAAAGATAATATTAAATAAGATAATATATTAAATTAAATGTATTTCTCTATGAGTTATTATTATGTCTTTTAATTATCAATGTCATATGGATCAGAACTCCGTGATAATATATGTGATTAATTTATTCTGTATATATAGAAAATTTAAAAAGGTCAATAATTCTATTTTGAATCTAAGATTGGAATAAATATATATGGATCGTGATATTGATGTTACTACTTCCGTCCTCCTAGAAGTAAATTTTAAAATGGTTATTATTTTAACAAATTTATATATAATATATTTATAACTAATCTATGTATAACTCTTATATTTTTTTATAACATCTATATTATATTAATAATATTTGTTTCGATATTCTATGTTGCATATAACATAATATTATAATAATTGTTAGATCTTGAAAAATATACATTTATGTAGTTACAGATATTATCGTATGGCGCAGTAGACATATAATTAGTTACATATAGTGGGTGACGTTTATTATTTTGGAAACTGGGTAATATTGACTTACTTGGCAGTTGATCTAGGAATTATAATCAAATTTGGATATTACTATCTTACGATTTCCAACATACTTCGCCTACAATATAATCCTTACATCATTATGTAGTATGGCTACGAATACCTCGAATTGGCAAAGAAATATTCATTAGTTATATAGTTTACCGTTCACATTACTATCATATTAGTTTGTAAAGTGATTATTGGCTAATAACTAATGCTGATTTTTATAAATTACCATGTTAAATTTGAAATATTAATTTAGCATTATTTTCGCATCGTTAATATGTATTCATATATTGTTTATATAATTTACTATTATACTAATATGCTTTGTTATTAATGCATATGTCTCTTCCTTGGTCATTGATACTTCTAGTATTATTAGACGTTTTTTTACTTTTTCTTAAGGTCCACCGATACATTGGTTATTATGAAATTCTAGTTTTTGTTGGTATTCCTACATTCAATAATTAATAGGAATTACAATTTAATTAGTTGGGAACTCGATAATTTCCACATTATTAATAACAACTTAGGAAATTTTCATATCATTGTTTGTAGTAATAAAATAGAAAGTCATTGAAATGTTATGTGTAATGTCCATTTGATGTTATGTAATTACGATTGTTTATTAAAATATTTTTCTAATAGAGTTTTATCTCTGTAGTAGTTCAAAATGGGTGAGTAGAATCAATGGAGATGTTCTATTGAGTTCATTAATATGTTATATTTTTATTATATGATGAATCCTCATCACAAGTATCAAATAAAATACTACATTATATTTATTCTAAAGCTACTATTTACCTGGATACAGCATTTTGAGTAGTCTTTTTCACATTAACTACAAATAACTACTACTAGTTGTGAATATGGGTCTCCATTTAATGTTGTGATATTACGGATTAACGGATATTGTGTGATCGTTTTATTTTCACTGTTCGGTTTCTAATTACTTTTTCTTTTTACATTGAGTCATCAAACTAAAGTCCTCTATTATTAATTAAATTCTCATTTGATCAGCATTATTTCTAAATCCTTAATGTCTAAAGGTTACATTATATTGATTATCATAGAAATTTGTAAATATTTTTAATATGTTTATATGACAATTTATAAAACATTTTTATGTAATATGTTTTCAGTCTTTGGAATCGGAAATTGACGAGGTTTATAGATATCCCGAAGGAGATGATTTCTGTAAAATCATGCACGCAAACACGAAGGAGGTTCACGACGAAAGCGACAAGATAGTTAAATCTCGTTTGGCTATCGTTCTTACTGATAAGGTTAAACCATGTTAAAGAATACTTAATAATATTATATAATCTAATAATAAATGATATAATGTTAATTGATATAATATGAAATGATATAAAACTCAATTAAATAAATGAGTATGTTCTCCACTCCCCCATCCTACTCCACATTTTACACTTCTCTAGCCAACTGCTTCACTCCTACACACTCTAGCCAACTACTTCACTCCTACACACACTAGCCAACTACTTCACTCCTACACACTCTAGCCAACTACTTCACTCCTACACACACTAGCCAACTACTTCACTCCTACACACTCTAGCCAACTACTTCACTCCTACACACTAGCCAACTACTTCACTCCTACACACTAGCTAACTACTTCACTCCTACACACTCTAGCCAACTACTTCACTCCTACACATTAGCCAACTACTTCACTCCTACACTCTAGCCAACTACTTCACTCCTACACACTCTAGCCAACTACTTCACTCCTACACACACTAGCCAACTACTTCACTCCTACACACTAGCCAACTACTTCACTCCTACACTCTAGCCAACTACTTCACTCCTACACACTCTAGCCAACTACTTCACTCCTACACACTCTAGCCAACTACTTCACTCCTACACTCTAGCCAACTACTTCACTCCTACACACTAGCCAACTACTTCACTCCTACACACTCTAGCCAACTACTTCACTCCTACACACTCTAGTCAACTACTTCACTCCTACACACTCTAGCCAACTACTTCACTCCTACACACTAGCCAACTACTTCACTCCTACACACTCTAGCCAACTACTTCACTCCTACACACTAGCCAACTACTTCACTCCTACACACTCTAGCCAACTACTTCACTCCTACACACTAGCCAACTACTTCACTCCTACACACTCTAGCCAACTACTTCACTCCTACACACTCTAGTCAACTACTTCACTCCTACACACTCTAGCCAACTACTTCACTCCTACACACTAGCCAACTACTTCACTCCTACACACTCTAGCCAACTACTTCACTCCTACACACTAGCCAACTACTTCACTCCTACACACTCTAGTCAACTACTTCACTCCTACACACTAGCCAACTACTTCACTCCTACACACTCTAGTCAACTACTTCACTCCTACACACTCTAGCCAACTACTTCACTCCTACACACTCTAGCCAACTACTTCACTCCTACACTCTAGCCAACTACTTCACTCCTACACACTAGCCAACTACTTCACTCCTACACACTAGCCAACTACTTCATTCCTACACACTCTAGCCAACTGCTTCACTCCTACACACACTAGCCAACTACTTCACTCCTACACACTAGCCAACTACTTCATTCCTACACACTCTAGCCAACTACTTCACTCCTACACACTCTAGCCAACTACTTCACTCCTACACTCTAGCCAACTACTTCACTCCTACACACTAGCCAACTACTTCACTCCTACACACTCTAGCTAACTACTTCACTCCTACACTCTAGCCAACTACTTCACTCCTACACACTAGCCAACTACTTCACTCCTACACACTAGCCAACTACTTCACTCCTACACACTCTAGCCAACTACTTCACTCCTACACACTCTAACCAACTACTTCACTCCTACACACTAGCCAACTACTTCACTCCTACACACTCTAACCAACTACTTCACTCCTACACACACTAGCCAACTACTTCACTCTTACACACTCTAGCCAACTACTTCACTCCTACACACTCTAGTCAACTACTTCACTCCTACACACTCTAGCCAACTACTTCACTCCTACACACTAGCCAACTACTTCACTCCTACACACTCTAGCCAACTACTTCACTCCTACACACTAGCCAACTACTTCACTCCTACACACTCTAGTCAACTACTTCACTCCTACACACTAGCCAACTACTTCACTCCTACACACTCTAGTCAACTACTTCACTCCTACACACTCTAGCCAACTACTTCACTCCTACACACTCTAGCCAACTACTTCACTCCTACACTCTAGCCAACTACTTCACTCCTACACACTAGCCAACTACTTCACTCCTACACACACTAGCCAACTACTTCACTCCTACACACTCTAGCCAACTACTTCACTCCTACACACACTAGCCAACTACTTCACTCCTACACACACTAGCCAACTACTTCACTCCTACACACTAGCCAACTACTTCACTCCTACACACTAGCCAACTACTTCACTCCTACACACACTAGCCAACTACTTCACTCCTACACACACTAGCCAACTACTTCACTCCTACACACTCTAGCCAACTACTTCACTCCTACACACTCTAGCCAACTACTTCACTCCTACACTCTAGCCAACTACTTCACTCCTACACACTCTAGCCAACTACTTCACTCCTACACTCTAGCCAACTACTTCACACCTACACACTCTAGCCAACTACTTCACTCCTACACACTAGCCAACTACTTCACTCCTACATACTCTAGCCAACTACTTCACTCCTACATACTCTAGCCAATTACTTCACTCCTATACATTAGCCAACTACTTCACTCCTACACACACTAGCCAACTACTTCACTCCTACACACTAGCTAACTACTTCACTCCTACACACACTAGCCAACTACTTCACTCCTACACACTCTAGCTAACTACTTCACTCCTACACATTCTAGCCAACTACTTCACTCCTACACACTAGCCAACTACTTCACTCCTACACACTCTAGCTAACTACTTCACTCCTACACACTAGCCAACTACTTCACTCCTACACACTAGCTAACTACTTCACTCCTACACACTAGCTAACTACTTCACTCCTACACACTCTAACCAACTACTTCACTCCTACACACACTAGCCAACTACTTCACTCCTACACACTCTAGCCAACTACTTCACTCCTACACACACTAGCCAACTACTTCACTCCTACACACTAGCTAACTACTTCACTCCTACACACTCTAACCAACTACTTCACTCCTACACACACTAGCCAACTACTTCACTCCTACACACTCTAGCCAACTACTTCACTCCTACACACTCTAGCCAACTACTTCACTCCTACACACTCTAGCCAACTACTTCACTCCTACACACTAGCCAACTACTTCACTCCTACACACTAGCCAACTACTTCACTCCTACACACTCTAGCTAACTACTTCACTCCTACACACTAGCTAACTACTTCACTCCTACACACTCTAACCAACTACTTCACTCCTACACACACTAGCCAACTACTTCACTCCTACACACTCTAGCCAACTACTTCACTCCTACACACTCTAGCCAACTACTTCACTCCTACACTCTAGCCAACTACTTCACTCCTACACACTCTAGCCAACTACTTCACTCCTACACACTCTAGCCAACTACTTCACTCCTACACACTAGCCAACTACTTCACTCCTACACACTAGCCAACTACTTCACTCCTACATACTCTAGCCAACTACTTCACTCCTACACACTCTAGCTAACTACTTCACTCCTACACACTAGCTAACTACTTCACTCCTACACACTCTAGCCAACTACTTCACTCCTACACACTAGCCAACTACTTCACTCCTACACACTCTAGCCAACTACTTCACTCCTACACACTAGCCAACTACTTCACTCCTACACACTAGCCAACTACTTCACTCCTACACACACTAGCCAACTACTTCACTCCTACACACTCTAGCTAACTACTTCACTCCTACACACTAGCTAACTACTTCACTCCTACACACTCTAGCCAACTACTTCACTCCTACACACTAGCCAACTACTTCACTCCTACACACTCTAGCCAACTACTTCACTCCTACACACTCTAGCCAACTACTTCACTCCTACACACACTAGCCAACTACTTCACTCCTACACACTCTAGCCAACTACTTCACTCCTACACACACTAGCCAACTACTTCACTCCTACACACTCTAGCCAACTACTTCACTCCTACACACTCTAGCCAACTACTTCACTCCTACACACTAGCCAACTACTTCACTCCTACACACTCTAGCCAACTACTTCACTCCTACACACTCTAGCCAACTACTTCACTCCTACACACTCTAGCCAACTACTTCACTCCTACACTCTAGCCAACTACTTCACTCCTACACACTAGCCAACTACTTCACTCCTACACTCAAGCCAACTACTTCACTCCTACACACTCTAGTCAACTACTTCACTCCTACACTCTAGCCAACTACTTCACTCCTACACACTAGCCAACTACTTCACTCCTACACTCAAGCCAACTACTTCACTCCTACACACTCTAGCCAACTACTTCACTCCTACACTCTAGCCAACTACTTCACTCCTACACACTAGCCAACTACTTCACTCCTACACTCTAGCCAACTACTTCACTCCTACACACTCTAGCCAACTACTTCACTCCTACACTCTAGCCAACTACTTCACTCCTACACACTAGCCAACTACTTCACTCCTACACTCAAGCCAACTACTTCACTCCTACACACTCTAGCCAACTACTTCACTCCTACATACTAGCCAACTACTTCACTCCTACACACACTAGCCAACTACTTCACACCTAGACACACTAGCTAACTACTTCACTCCTACACACACTAGCCAACTACTTCACACCTAGATACACTAGCCAACTACTTCACTCCTACACACTAGCCAACTACTTCACTCCTACACACACTAGCCAACTACTTCACTCCTACACTCTAGCCAACTACTTCACTCCTACACACTAGCCAACTACTTCACTCCTACACACTCTAGCCAACTACTTCACTCCTACACACTAGCCAACTACTTCACTCCTACACACTAGCCAACTACTTCACTCCTACACACTCTAGCCAACTACTTCACTCTTACACACACTAACCAACTACTTCACTCCTACACACTAGCCAACTACTTCACTCCTACACACTCTAGCCAACTACTTCACTCCTACACTCTAGCCAACTACTTCACTCCTACATACTCTAGCCAACTACTTCACTCCTACACACTCTAGCCAACTACTTCACTCCTACACACTAGCCAACTACTTCACTCCTACATACTCTAGCCAACTACTTCACTCCTACACACTCTAGCCAACTACTTCACTCCTACACTCTAGCTAACTACTTCACTCCTACACTCTAGCCAACTACTTCACTCCTACACACTAGCCAACTACTTCACTCCTACACACTCTAGCCAACTACTTCACTCCTACACACTAGCCAACTACTTCACTCCTACACACTCTAGCCAACTACTTCACTCCTACACACTCTAGCCAACTACTTCACTCCTACACACTCTAGCCAACTACTTCACTCCTACATACTCTAGCCAACTACTTCACTCCTACACACTAGCCAACTACTTCACTCCTACACACTCTAGCCAACTACTTCACTCCTACACACTAGCCAACTACTTCACTCCTACACACACTACCCCATTCTACCCCTCTCTATCCCACTCTACCCCACTCTATCCCACTCTACCCCACTCTATCCCACTCTACCCCACTATACCCCTCTCTACCCCTATCTACCCCTCTCTACCTCACTCTACCCCACTCTAATGTACTCCCCACTCTACCCCACTCTACCCCTCTGCTTATCCAGAGATCTTATGCAGCCGTTCTCACTGATTTCTATTTTATATACAAAACAATTGAGAATTATTATGATAAGTACTCCGAGCATCAACATTTGAAAGGTTCGGAGTTCATGTATTGCAATGAGTATGTCGAGGCCGATGTTACATAAGATTATTGGGATAGATTGTGAACTTATTAGTTTATATGGTTTATACTAAAATAGTTTGAACAACATCAAATCTTTCACATATAATCCCATCCTTTACCTAGAAATTAAATAAGTTTAGGATAGGGAAACATATTTTATTGAATGGGGTTAACTTCAATCTTTTTGTTTTCTAGCTACATTTAATAATTTTTGTTAAAATCAAATAATTCTATATAATATATATATATAATAAGATAAATATATATATTTGTTATTTTAATACATTTTATCACATAAATGTAATATCAATAAAGTTAACTTAATATAGTAAATTCAAATAGTTTGAAATCATAATACAAAATGAATTATTAAGATTTTAATTATTTAATGTCAAGATATATAAAAAATAATTTTATATATATATATAATAATATAACATTAAATGTATATATATATTTATGTTTTCAGGAATGTTACCCAATTTTTTGCGAAGGACTAAACATATAGAAGAAGATCTACAATTCTATCTCGGAGATAATTGGAGAGAGGTAACTATTCAATTATATACAATTATTTTGATATAGTTTATAAATTATTTAATATTATTATTATTTTCTATTGTTGAGAATATTCAATTACTATTGTAATGGAAAACCTATAAACTCTATGAAAAATGTCATATATTATTCGTTATTTTAATGTTTTAATAAAACCTTAAATTAATCAAAATCAATATTTCATTCAATATTAACATTAACTTATTATAATTATTTTTGCTTTTGATTTGAATCAATTGTCTTATATGATAATTAAATATAGTTAATACAATGATATTTACATTCAGCAGGTTATTTCATGTATTTAAAATCAAAATTTTACTTTTCTATATTAACTAGATAGAAAAATATACAAAACTAATTAATCATATCTCGAACTATTTCGTTTCTATCTCGTCTATATGTAAATCTATATGCCATGTAACATAATTGTTTACATTATGGTGTAGGTGGCGATACCATCAAAGGTGGCCGAAGACTACATGCTACACCTAGATAAACTAATGTCCGAAGACCCTGCTCTACTCATGGCGTTTGTTTTCTTAATTCGCAATATTCATATCTTCATTTTTCATCCTAGAATTACTTTCTACAAATGACTCGATTTTTGTTTTTAATCAAAAGCTGTTAATAAATAGTGAACTTAATTATTTCGTAATTTGAAATAGTTTGTTTCATCTCCCCACCGCCCCGCCAACAGATATATACATTCCATGTACTTGGCTCTTCTGGCCGGAGGAGTGATGATTCGAAAGTTGATCAAACGCACACTCGGACTCGGAGGGGAATGCGGTTTGTCTTTGTTTAGTTTCGACTTCTCGGGCGCCACTTCCGGACGAATAACGCCCCCGGCTGCAGTAAACACGCCCCCCGCCGAGGAAGGAGAAACTCCCCCCGTTGTCGACGTAGACACGCCCCCCGCCGAGGAAGGAGAAACTCCCCCCGTTGCCGACGTAGACACGCCCCCCGCCGAGGGAACCGAGCCTCCCGCAGTGAACGACACGCCGAGCGTTCCTACGACTGGCGGACGTTCGTTTGCGAAGCAAGCTCTGAAGTCTCGCATCAACGCACTCGCCAGGGGCTTATCTCCCGATGTTCGACAACGTATTCTCGCGGAGAAACGCAAATGTTACGCCATGAATAATCGGGTGGCCGTAAATTCGGCGCTATCCGATTGGTCGGCATACGCGCGGATTGTGGGCCTTTTCGGCAAGGGGGCGCTGGTTGTCGGGGTGATGGCATTCGCAGTTGGCTATACAATTTCAAAGGTCTTGAGATCGAGATCCAACTAGCGTTCCAGAGCGATATTATCCAAAAGCATATAAAGTAAACCTCTACAGGTATACATCATTTCTTTGTATGTTTATTTTGAAATCATAAAGTTTTCAATAAAAATATATGTAAATTTCTTATTTTCCAAATCATTTCAATAAAATAGTTAAATATATTTTATGAATAAGATAAATAATTTATATTCATATGATTTATTGAGCGTATATGTACAAAATTTGATAAAATCGGTCATAAAAATGATTATATGTGTTTATACAAATGGTTTTAGAATGATATCAAAAATATATTCTAATTTAAATAAAAAGTAGATAAATTATATTTTATGAAAATGGACAAATACATTTATTATTTAATGACCTTGAAATAAACTGGAAAGATATGATTATGTTAGAATAATACAGTTTTATGATGATTTGATTAAATTAATTATCGTCTTAAAAAAACAGAATTGGCGACTTTATGTTGAAGGTAATTTATGAGATTGAACACTGACTATTCTTGGAATTATTGTCAGAATTTTCTTTTTCAAATAATATATTTTGATCTGTTAATGAGTTATAAATTATTTGTCAATTAAATATAAATATTTTAATTATATTGATATTGTTAATTTAAACAAATTATTAAGCATACCACAATATTCATTAATAAAAAGTAAATGAAATGCATATAATATTCAAATTCAGTGTTAAGGCCCATTAACATCTATTGAAATCACGTCGAATTATTGGCAAATCTGTTGACGAAATTTTAAAATATATTTTTGATAGATTCAAAACTTTGAAGAAAATTACTTTTCCATGGAAATGATGCCGAATTAAAATAAAATATGTTTCATATTTTCAACATAATCTAAGCGAAATCAAAGACTTAATAATATTCTTGTTTATAAATATTAAATTGAAATATCACATGATTTTATAATTGAAGATTCTATTATAATAAGATATCTATTCTAAAAACACAAATTAAAAAATTAAACTACTTGGTTTTCTGGTTAAATTCTTTGAATACAAATATAATATGTGTATAAATAATGAAATAAAAATGTTGGTGAATTTTCGAGATTAAATATTTTTTTATTTAATTTCAATTTTAAATTACAAAATTTAAATTTTTCGCTGAATCACCCATAAAACAAAATTTAGTATTTCATTCATAATTATTTGTTGCCGATGATTTCCAAATGATTTCGATAGACGTAAACGGGCATTTAAACATTTATATTTTATTGGCAGCAGACATTTCAAAATAAATGTTGTTTCAAAATTATGTTTCTAAAATCTAAATTTTTAATAAAATTTGGTAAAAAATTAGCAAGAATATCGAATTTCCGAAACTATCGGATTTACAGACCTTCGCAATCCGAAGCACCTTCGCTGGGTGAAAAATCTTCGAGAGTCGCAATATCTCCGACCGAGGTGACTCCGCTAGTGGTTCGCGACCTTTCGGAACCCGTTGCCGTGGATCTCAGCTTTACCTTAAAACCTTCGGACGACGAGCATTTCTCGTTGCGTCGTTCGCAGTTTGCGGATTTCAGCTTGAGGTTTTCGACGCAATTGTTGAAACCGGTTATCTGCGACTCGATGCTGCTCAGGAATGGTCTGTAGCCGATACTAAGGGAAGGGGAAGGTGGGGCGAGGGTAAGAGGAGGAGGACGAGATGCGAGGCGTGCAATAGATGGGCGTTCGCCGTTAACCAGTTGGTGTCCACCCAAGCGGTAAGTCTGCAGATGCCGTCTCGCATCCGTAACAACATGGCGTCCGAGTTGGTCGAGCGAGCCATTTGATTGGCCGAGGCTAGGGCGGCGCCGAACACGAGAGCGGCATCGGCGCAGTCCCTCAACACCGTCGCCAGTAGAAATGACCACTCCAGGCACCCGGCTTCGAGGAGCACCTGGAACAGGTATCTAGGTACGCGGGAGTCGTAGTGTAGGGAATATATAGGACCATGATTGATGAGTAAACGTGGAGTGAGTTCTGTGAGTGTAATTAACGCAATAGTTACTGTAATATGGCATACGTCATATAGAATCAAATACTATTACAATATTTAAAGATAACTATTAGTGAAGGGACTCGATTAAAGTCATAGATTGAAATGTCATAACTGCGGGACATGAGTTGATTGCATAACTGCGGGACGTGAGTTGATTGCATAACTGCGGGACGTGAGTTGATTGCATAACTGCGGGACGTGAGTTGATTGCATAACTGCGGGACGTGAGTTGATTGCATAACTGCGGGACGTGAGTTGGTTGCATAACTGCGGGACGTGAGTTGGTTGCATAACTGCGGGACGTGAGTTCACCTGAGTTCGGTGTCGGATTGCTGCGGGCCCCTATTGGCCAACTCCTGAGTGAGTTGGTCGAGGGTCGACATGCAAAAAGCGTCGTTTGCTACTGCTTCGGTGTCGCTGGGGGTGTTACCCGAGGTGTAGCAAGTGGTCGGTCGAGATTCCAATTGCAGTACCGCCATCGAAGGAGATGTAGGCATGGCGTTGGCGTCGCGAGAAGTCGAACAACTACTGGTCGCCTCGCTCCACACGTCTGGGGATGCGTTTAGGGAGAGGGAAATGTTAAGGGGGAGGGTAGTGTTAAGGGAGAAGGAAGTGTTAAGGGAGAGGGAAGTGTTAAGAGGGAGGGTAGTGTTAAGGAGAGGGTAATGTTAAGGGAGAAGGAAGTGTTAAGGGAGAGGGAAGTGTTAAGAGGGAGGGTAGTGTTAAGGAGAGGGTAATGTTAAGGGAGAAGGAAGTGTTAAGGGAGAGGGAAGTGTTAAGAGGGAGGGTAGTGTTAAGGAGAGGGAAGTGTTAATGGGGAAGGAAGTGCGGTTATCGAGTAGAGGAACAATTACGAGGAATAGAAGAAATAAAGTTTGAGGTAGTAGGGAGGTAGTAGGGAGGTAGTAGGGAGGTAGTAGGGAGGTAGTAGGGAGGTAGTAGGGAGGTAGTAGGGAGGTAGTAGGGAGAAAGTAGGGAGGTAATAGGGAGAAAGTAGAGAGGTAGTAGGGAGAGAGTATGGAGGTAGTAGGGAGGTAGTAGGGAGAGAGTAGGGAGGTAGTAGGAAGGTAGTAGGGAGAGAGTAGGGAGGTAGTAGGGAGGTAGTAGGGAGAAAGTAGGGAGGTAGTAGGGAAGTAGTAGGGAGGTAGTAGGGAGGTAGTAGGGAGGTAGTAGGGAGAGAGTATGGAGGTAGTAGGGAGAGAGTAGGGAGGTAGTAGGAAGGTAGTAGGGAGAGAGTAGGGAGGTAGTAGGGAGGTAGTAGGAAGGTAGTAGGGAGAGAGTAGGGAGGTAGTAGGGAGGTAGTAGGGAGGTAGTAGGGAGGTAGTAGGGAGGTAGTAGGGAGGTAGTAGGGAGGTAGTAGGGAGGTAGTAGGGAGGTAGTAGGGAGGTAGTAGGGAGGTAGTAGGGAGGTAGTAGGGAGATAGTAGGAAGATAGTAGGGAGGTAGTAGGGAGATAGTAGGGAGGTAGTAGGGAGGTAGTAGAGTTTGAATTAGTAATTATTAAACAAACCCTGATTGTCGAGGTGTATATCGGCTGTGGAATTTGACTGGGTATCGAATATAATGTTGTTGCGGTGGAGGGAAGAGGCGGAGCCATTCTAAAGTGGATTTCATCGGTGTGTAAGGGTGTAAGGGTGTAAAGGGAGCATTGTCAAAAGAGCTTAGTGAGAGGGTTTTACTGGATTAGCAGAGAAAATAGGGTTGGTATTACTAAAGACGGGGCAGATTGGATTAGTGAACATTATTATGAATAAAGAATTTTTAGTGTGATGATTATTATTATTATTAATAGCAGAATTTGTAAGGAATTCAATAAATCGTGATATTGAAAGATAAAGACAATTGAAGTAAATAAGGGAACACTTAATTTAACGCAAAACTCATAAATAAAGATAATGTTACAGATCACTAATAACTAATATCTTAAAATATTAACTTTATTTTGATTAGATTTCGTTAGCGACGAAAATAAATCGTGCAATTTCATTGGCTGGTTTTGACTTGATAAACTGGAACCTATTAATTTGAAACAGTAAAATAGTAAGAAAAACAATATATAATTTAATAAAAATAATATACCAACATACACAAACACACAAGCATACATAGGAACATACACACACACACACACACACACGCGCGCACACACATACACATACACACACACACACAAGCATACATAAAAACATACACATACACACATACACACACGCGCATACACATACACATACACATACACACACATACATATACACACACACACATACACATACACACATACACACACGCACACACATACACATACACATACACACACACACAAGCATACATAAAAACATACACACACACACACATACACACACGCGCACACACATACACATACACATACACACACACACATATACACACACACACACACACATATATACACACACACACATATACACACACACACATATACACACACACACACATACACACACGCGCACACACATACACATACACATACACACACACACATATACACACACACACACACACATATATACACACACACACATATACACACACACACACATACACACACACACATACACACACACACAGACACACATACACACACACATATGCACACACACACATACACACACACACACACAAACACACATACACACACACACACACACACACATACTTGAATAAGACTTCAGGGCACTTAGTGTGAGAATTGGATAAGGCCAGTGGAAGTCTGCATGTATCCTCTTCAAAGCGACGCAAAAGTCATTGACTTTGCAAGCATTTGCCCTGCGATAAGTTCAATATAGAGGTCAGGGAAGGTCAAGGTAGAGGCTAAGTAAATTCTAAATACTTATTAAATGAATTAATAATTTTTAATTTTTAAAAATAATTTAAAATTTTGTATCAAAGTTTAAATAAATACTAAATTGTATATTATATTATGTATGCTGGTAAGAAATTCAGTACAGTTGGAACTTTAGCCTACTATCGACCTCTTGTCGTTTAGTCAACAGGCCAATCTGCACTTTATCCTACTTTTAGCATGTTGTTGTTTAATCAACAAGCCAGTCTGAAGATTGGCCTATTTCAAACCTCTTATCATTTAGTCAACAAGCGGGTCTATACTTTAGCCTACTTCTAACCTTTTGTTGTGTAGCCACTGCACCAATCTATACTTTAGCCTACTTCTAACCTTTTGTTGTTTAGTCAACAAGCCGGTCTATACTTTAGCCTACTTCTAACCTTTTGTTGTTTAGTCAACACACCAGTCTATACTTTAGCCTACTTCTAACCTTTTGTTGTTTAGTCAACACACCAGTCTATACTTTAGCCTACTTCTAACCTCTCATTGTGTAGCCACTGCACCAATCGATATCCGTCTAAATTTGCGGCAAACATCGCAAAATCTCGAATTTTGTAGTTATGGAGGAGTGAACATGCATGTGTATTGAGTAGAGACTCAATGCAGAACCTGTTTAGTCAGGTGTTAGGGGTAGGGGTAGGGGTAGGGGTAGGGGTAGGGGAGGGGAGGGGAGGGGAGGGGAGGGGAGGGGAGGGGAGGGGAGGGGAGGGGAGGGGAGGGGAGGGGAGGGGAGGGGAGGGGAGGGGAGGGGAGGGGAGGGGAGGGGAGGGGAGGGGAGGGGAGGGGAGGGGAGGGGAGGGGAGGGGAGGGGAGGGGAGGGGAGGGGAGGGGAGGGGAGGCTTTAGTTTAAAAACTAACGAGGTTTTATTTTCATTTCTCTTCGATTTTTGGAGAGATTCAATGTCGTCTGTAGATCTGGCATTCTATTTTATTATTAAATTGTTAATGAAATTGAATCGTGGTTATGCAATGTTACTCAATAGTTACATAATGATGCATTACGATTGATTGCCGCAAGGGTGTGTTACTATATAAAGACGATGTTTAGATCAAACAGAGATTAGTAAAGGCTTAGATTAGAGAGGCTAGATCTCCAGCTCATTTATGATAAAGGAGTAAGGCCTTCAAAAGTTTTGGCGCAAGGAATTAAGTAAATTAACGATAGATTGAGTGACCTTTGCCCTTTGCAGTGGGTAGATGAAACGTCCGGAGGATTCGGAGGTACCGGGGGGCGGGGAAGTGGGAGGAGTCAGACACCTCGCCGACAGTGGCGCCACTGCAGTAGGTGTCGATGAAGTGGCATTCGACGAGTAAATTGCTGGAGTCGAAGACTGACTTTGACGGCGTTTCGACGTTTCAATTGACGGTGATTC
>OZ038312.1:13236012-13317723 GCA_964035775.1 Osedax frankpressi | reverse complement strand
AGGCAAGTGGTACCTGGTAGTGGGTATTTACTGGTGCTCTTCAATCTCGTGAACCAGTAACTCGAGGATGTGAGGGAAGGGAAGGGAAGGGAAGGGAAGGGAAGTGGTACCTAGTGGGTATTTACTGGTGGCTTCTTCCTGTGAAATAGGAAAGGGAAGTGAAGGAAGGCAAGTGGTACCTGGTAGTGGGTATTTACTGGTGGCTTCTTCCTCCAATACCTCGTGAACAAGTAACTCGAGGATGTGGTGGAAGTGAGGGAAGGGAAGGAAAGTGGTACCTGGTAGTGGGTATTTACTGGTGGCTTCTTCCTCCAATACCTCGTGAACCAGTAACTCGAGGATGTGGTGGAAGTGAAGGAAGGGAAGGGAAGGGAAGGGAAGTGGTACCTGGTAGTGGGTATTTACTGGTGGCTTCTTCCTCCAATACCTCGTGAACCAGTAACTCGAGGATGTGGTGGAAGGGAAGGGAAGGGAAGGGAAGGGAAGTGGTACCTGGTAGTGGGTATTTACTGGTGGCTTCTTCCTCCAATACCTCGTGAACCAGTAACTCGAGGATGTGGTGGAAGTGAGGGAAGGGAAGGGAAGTGAAGGGAAGGCAAGTGGTACCTGGTAGTGGGTATTTACTGGTGGCTTCTTCCTCCAATACCTCGTGAACCAGTAACTCGAGGATGTGGTGGAAGTGAAGGGAAGGGAAGGGAAGGGAAGTGGTACCTGGTAGTGGGTATTTACTGGTGGCTTCTTCCTCCAATACCTCGTGAACCAGTAACTCGAGGATGTGGTGGAAGTGAAGGGAAGGGAAGGGAAGGGAAGGAGTGGTACCTGGTAGTGGGTATTTACTGGTGGCTTCTTCCTCCAATACCTCGTGAACCAGTAACTCGAGGATGTGGTGGAAGTGAGGGAAGGGAAGGGAAGGGAAGTGGTACCTGGTAGTGGGTATTTACTGGTGGCTTCTTCCTCCAATACCTCGTGAACCAGTAACTCGAGGATGTGGTGGAAGTGAGGGAAGGGAAGGGAAGGGAAGTAGTACCTGGTAGTGGGTATTTACTGGTGGCTTCTTCCTCCAATACCTCGTGAACCAGTAACTCGAGGATGTGGTGGAAGGGAAGGGAAGGGAAGGGAAGGGGGAAGTGGTACCTGGTAGTGGGTATTTACTGGTGGCTTCTTCCTCCAATACCTCGTGAACCAGTAACTCGAGGATGTGGTGGAAGTGAGGGAAGGGAAGGGAAGGGAAGTAGTACCTGGTAGTGGGTATTTACTGGTGGCTTCTTCCTCCAATACCTCGTGAACCAGTAACTCGAGGATGTGGTGGAAGTGAGGGAAGGGAAGGGAAGGGAAGTGGTACCTGGTAGTGGGTATTTACTGGTGGCTTCTTCCTCCAATACCTCGTGAACCAGTAACTCGAGGATGTGGTGGAAGTGAGGGAAGGGAAGGGAAGGGAAGTGGTACCTGGTAGTGGGTATTTACTGGTGGCTTCTTCCTCCAATACCTCGTGAACCAGTAACTCGAGGATGTGGTGGAAGTGAGGGAAGGGAAGGGAAGGGAAGGGAAGGGAAGTGGTACCTGGTAGTGGGTATTTACTGGTGGCTTCTTCCTCCAATACCTCGTGAACCAGTAACTCGAGGATGTGGTGGAAGTGAGGGAAGGGAAGGGAAGGGAAGTAGTACCTGGTAGTGGGTATTTACTGGTGGCTTCTTCCTCCAATACCTCGTGAACCAGTAACTCGAGGATGTGGTGGAAGTGAGGGAAGGGAAGGGAAGGGAAGTGGTACCTGGTAGTGGGTATTTACTGGTGGCTTCTTCCTCCAATACCTCGTGAACCAGTAACTCGAGGATGTGGTGGAAGTGAGGGAAGGGAAGGGAAGGGAAGTGGTACCTGGTAGTGGGTATTTACTGGTGGCTTCTTCCTCCAATACTCGTGAACCAGTAACTCGAGGATGTGGTGGAAGTGAGGGAAGGGAAGGGAAGGGAAGGGAAGTGGTACCTGGTAGTGGGTATTTACTGGTGGCTTCTTCCTCCAATACCTCGTGAACCAGTAACTCGAGGATGTGGTGGAAGTGAAGGAAGGGAAGGGAAGGCAAGTGGTACCTGGTAGTGGGTATTTACTGGTGGCTTCTTCCTCCAATACCTCGTGAACCAGTAACTCGAGGATGTGGTGGAAGTGAGGGAAGGGAAGGGAAGGCAAGTGGTACCTGGTAGTGGGTATTTACTGGTGGCTTCTTCCTCCAATACCTCGTGAACCAGTAACTCGAGGATGTGGTGGAAGTGAAGGAAGGGAAGGCAAGTGGTACCTGGTAGTGGGTATTTACTGGTGGCTTCTTCCTCCAATACCTCGTGAACCAGTAACTCGAGGATGTGGTGGAAGGGAAGGGAAGGGAAGGGAAGGGAAGTGGTACCTGGTAGTGGGTATTTACTGGTGGCTTCTTCCTCCAATACCTCGTGAACCAGTAACTCGAGGATGTGGTGGAAGTGAGGGAAGGGAAGGGAAGGGAAATGGTACCTGGTAGTGGGTATTTACTGGTGGCTTCTTCCTCCAATACCTCGTGAACCAGTAACTCGAGGATGTGGTGGAAGTGAGGGAAGGGAAGGGAAGGGAAATGGTACCTGGTAGTGGGTATTTACTGGTGGCTTCTTCCTCCAATACCTCGTGAACCAGTAACTCGAGGATGTGGTGGAAGGGAAGGGAAGTGAAGGGAAGGGAAATGGTACCTGGTAGTGGGTATTTACTGGTGGCTTCTTCCTCCAATACCTCGTGAACCAGTAACTCGAGGATGTGAGGGAAGGGAAGGGAAGGGAAGGGAAGGGAAGTGGTACCTGGTAGTGGGTATTTACTGGTGGCTTCTTCCTCCAATACCTCGTGAACCAGTAACTCGAGGATGTGGTGGAAGTGAGGGAAGGGAAGGGAAGGGAAGTGGTACCTGGTAGTGGGTATTTACTGGTGGCTTCTTCCTCCAATACCTCGTGAACCAGTAACTCGAGGATGTGGTGGAAGTGAGGGAAGGGAAGGGAAGGGAAGGGAAGGGAAGGGAAGTGGTACCTGGTAGTGGGTATTTACTGGTGGCTTCTTCCTCCAATACCTCGTGAACCAGTAACTCGAGGATGTGGTGGAAGTGAGGGAAGGGAAGGGAAGGGAAATGGTACCTGGTAGTGGGTATTTACTGGTGGCTTCTTCCTCCAATACCTCGTGAACCAGTAACTCGAGGATGTGAGGGAAGGGAAGGGAAGGGAAGGGAAGGGAAGGGAAGGGAAGGGAAGGGAAGTGGTACCTGGTAGTGGGTATTTACTGGTGGCTTCTTCCTCCAATACCTCGTGAACCAGTAACTCGAGGATGTGGTGGAAGTGAGGGAAGGGAAGGGAAGGGAAATGGTACCTGGTAGTGGGTATTTACTGGTGGCTTCTTCCTCCAATACCTCGTGAACCAGTAACTCGAGGATGTGGTGGAAGTGAGGGAAGGGAAGGGAAGGCAAGTGGTACCTGGTAGTGGGTATTTACTGGTGGCTTCTTCCTCCAATACCTCGTGAACCAGTAACTCGAGGATGTGGTGGAAGTGAGGGAAGGGAAGGGAAGGCAAGTGGTACCTGGTAGTGGGTATTTACTGGTGGCTTCTTCCTCCAATACCTCGTGAACCAGTAACTCGAGGATGTGGTGGAAGTGAGGGAAGGGAAGGGAAGGGAAGTAGTACCTGGTAGTGGGTATTTACTGGTGGCTTCTTCCTCCAATACCTCGTGAACCAGTAACTCGAGGATGTGGTGGAAGTGAGGGAAGGGAAGGGAAGGGAAGTGGTACCTGGTAGTGGGTATTTACTGGTGGCTTCTTCCTCCAATACCTCGTGAACCAGTAACTCGAGGATGTGGTGGAAGTGAGGGAAGGGAAGGGAAGGGAAGTGGTACCTGGTAGTGGGTATTTACTGGTGGCTTCTTCCTCCAATACCTCGTGAACCAGTAACTCGAGGATGTGGTGGAAGTGAGGGAAGGGAAGGGAAGGGAAGGGAAGGCAAGTGGTACCTGGTAGTGGGTATTTACTGGTGGCTTCTTCCTCCAATACCTCGTGAACCAGTAACTCGAGGATGTGGTGGAAGTGAGGGAAGGGAAGGGAAGTAGTACCTGGTAGTGGGTATTTACTGGTGGCTTCTTCCTCCAATACCTCGTGAACAAGTAACTCGAGGATGTGGTGGAAGTGAGGGAAGGGAAGGGAAATGGTACCTGGTAGTGGGTATTTACTGGTGGCTTCTTCCTCCAATACCTCGTGAACCAGTAACTCGAGGATGTGGTGGAAGGGAAGGGAAGGGAAGGGAAGGGAAATGGTACCTGGTAGTGGGTATTTACTGGTGGCTTCTTCCTCCAATACCTCGTGAACCAGTAACTCGAGGATGTGGTGGAAGTGAGGGAAGGGAAGGAAGGGAAATGGTACCTGGTAGTGGGTATTTACTGGTGGCTTCTTCCTCCAATACCTCGTGAACCAGTAACTCGAGGATGTGGTGGAAGGGAAGGGAAGTGAAGGGAAGGGAAGGGAAATGGTACCTGGTAGTGGGTATTTACTGGTGGCTTCTTCCTCCAATACCTCGTGAACCAGTAACTCGAGGATGTGGTGGAAGTGAGGGAAGGGAAGGGAAGGGAAATGGTACCTGGTAGTGGGTATTTACTGGTGGCTTCTTCCTCCAATACCTCGTGAACCAGTAACTCGAGGATGTGGTGGAAGTGAGGGAAGGGAAGGGAAGGGAAATAGTACCTGGTAGTGGGTATTTACTGGTGGCTTCTTCCTCCAATACCTCGTGAACCAGTATCTCGAGGATGTGGTGGAAGTGAAGGAAGGGAAGGGAAGGGAAGTGGTACCTGGTAGTGGGTATTTACTGGTGGCTTCTTCCTCCAATACCTCGTGAACCAGTAACTCGAGGATGTGGTGGAAGTGAGGGAAGGGAAGGGAAGGGAAATGGTACCTGGTAGTGGGTATTTACTGGTGGCTTCTTCCTCCAATACCTCGTGAACCAGTAACTCGAGGATGTGGTGGAAGGGAGGGAAGGGAAGGGAAGGGAAATGGTACCTGGTAGTGGGTATTTACTGGTGGCTTCTTCCTCCAATACCTCGTGAACCAGTAACTCGAGGATGTGGTGGAAGGGAAGGGAAGGGAAGGGAAGTGAAGGGAAGGGAAATGGTACCTGGTAGTGGGTATTTACTGGTGGCTTCTTCCTCCAATACCTCGTGAACCAGTAACTCGAGGATGTGGTGGAAGGGAGGGAAGGGAAGGGAAGGGAAATGGTACCTGGTAGTGGGTATTTACTGGTGGCTTCTTCCTCCAATACCTCGTGAACCAGTAACTCGAGGATGTGGTGGAAGGGAAGGGAAGGGAAGGGAAGGGAAATGGTACCTGGTAGTGGGTATTTACTGGTGGCTTCTTCCTCCAATACCTCGTGAACCAGTAACTCGAGGATGTGGTGGAAGTGAGGGAAGTGAAGGGAAGGGAAATGGTACCTGGTAGTGGGTATTTACTGGTGGCTTCTTCCTCCAATACCTCGTGAACCAGTAACTCGAGGATGTGGTGGAAGTGAGGGAAGGGAAGGGAAGGGAAGGGAAATGGTACCTGGTAGTGGGTATTTACTGGTGGCTTCTTCCTCCAATACCTCGTGAACCAGTAACTCGAGGATGTGGTGGAAGTGAGGGAAGGGAAGGGAAATGGTACCTGGTAGTGGGTATTTACTGGTGGCTTCTTCCTCCAATACCTCGTGAACCAGTAACTCGAGGATGTGGTGGAAGTGAAGGAAGGGAAGGGAAGGCAAGTGGTACCTGGTAGTGGGTATTTACTGGTGGCTTCTTCCTCCAATACCTCGTGAACCAGTAACTCGAGGATGTGGTGGAAGTGAGGGAAGGGAAGGGAAGGCAAGTGGTACCTGGTAGTGGGTATTTACTGGTGGCTTCTTCCTCCAATACCTCGTGAACCAGTAACTCGAGGATGTGGTGGAAGTGAGGGAAGGGAAGGGAAGGGAAGTGGTACCTGGTAGTGGGTATTTACTGGTGGCTTCTTCCTCCAATACCTCGTGAACCAGTAACTCGAGGATGTGGTGGAAGGGAAGGGAAGGGAAGGGAAGGGAAGGGAAATGGTACCTGGTAGTGGGTATTTACTGGTGGCTTCTTCCTCCAATACCTCGTGAACCAGTAACTCGAGGATGTGGTGGAAGTGAGGGAAGGGAAGGGAAGGGAAGGGAAATGGTACCTGGTAGTGGGTATTTACTGGTGGCTTCTTCCTCCAATACCTCGTGAACCAGTAACTCGAGGATGTGGTGGAAGTGAAGGAAGGGAAGGGAAGGGAAGTGGTACCTGGTAGTGGGTATTTACTGGTGGCTTCTTCCTCCAATACCTCGTGAACCAGTAACTCGAGGATGTGGTGGAAGGGAAGGGAAGGGAAGGGAAGTAGTACCTGGTAGTGGGTATTTACTGGTGGCTTCTTCCTCCAATACCTCGTGAACCAGTAACTCGAGGATGTGGTGGAAGTGAGGGAAGGGAAGGGAAGGGAAGGGAAGTGGTACCTGGTAGTGGGTATTTACTGGTGGCTTCTTCCTCCAATACCTCGTGAACCAGTAACTCGAGGATGTGGTGGAAGGGAAGGGAAGGGAAGGGAAGGGAAGGGAAGGGAAGTGGTACCTGGTAGTGGGTATTTACTGGTGGCTTCTTCCTCCAATACCTCGTGAACCAGTAACTCGAGGATGTGGTGGAAGTGAAGGAAGGGAAGGGAAGGGAAGTGGTACCTGGTAGTGGGTATTTACTGGTGGCTTCTTCCTCCAATACCTCGTGAACCAGTAACTCGAGGATGTGGTGGAAGTGAGGGAAGGGAAGGGAAGGGAAGTGGTACCTGGTAGTGGGTATTTACTGGTGGCTTCTTCCTCCAATACCTCGTGAACCAGTAACTCGAGGATGTGGTGGAAGTGAGGGAAGGGAAGGGAAGGGAAGTGGTACCTGGTAGTGGGTATTTACTGGTGGCTTCTTCCTCCAATACCTCGTGAACCAGTAACTCGAGGATGTGGTGGAAGTGAGGGAAGGGAAGGGAAGGGAAGTGGTACCTGGTAGTGGGTATTTACTGGTGGCTTCTTCCTCCAATACCTCGTGAACCAGTAACTCGAGGATGTGGTGGAAGTGAGGGAAGGGAAGGGAAGGGAAGGGAAGTGGTACCTGGTAGTGGGTATTTACTGGTGGCTTCTTCCTCCAATACCTCGTGAACCAGTAACTCGAGGATGTGGTGGAAGTGAGGGAAGGGAAGGGAAGGCAAGTGGTACCTGGTAGTGGGTATTTACTGGTGGCTTCTTCCTCCAATACCTCGTGAACCAGTAACTCGAGGATGTGGTGGAAGTGAGGGAAGGGAAGGGAAATGGTACCTGGTAGTGGGTATTTACTGGTGGCTTCTTCCTCCAATACCTCGTGAACCAGTAACTCGAGGATGTGGTGGAAGTGAGGGAAGGGAAGGGAAGGGAAGTGGTACCTGGTAGTGGGTATTTACTGGTGGCTTCTTCCTCCAATACCTCGTGAACCAGTAACTCGAGGATGTGGTGGAAGTGAGGGAAGGGAAGGGAAGGGAAGGGAAGGGAAGTGGTACCTGGTAGTGGGTATTTACTGGTGGCTTCTTCCTCCAATACCTCGTGAACCAGTAACTCGAGGATGTGGTGGAAGTGAGGGAAGGGAAGGGAAGGGAAGTGGTACCTGGTAGTGGGTATTTACTGGTGTCTTCTTCCTCCAATACCTCGTGAACCAGTAACTCGAGGATGTGGTGGAAGTGAGGGAAGGGAAGGGAAGGGAAGTAGTACCTGGTAGTGGGTATTTACTGGTGGCTTCTTCCTCCAATACCTCGTGAACCAGTAACTCGAGGATGTGGTGGAAGTGAAGGAAGGGAAGGGAAGGGAAATGGTACCTGGTAGTGGGTATTTACTGGTGGCTTCTTCCTCCAATACCTCGTGAACCAGTAACTCGAGGATGTGGTGGAAGGGAAGGGAAGGGAAGGGAAGGGAAGGGAAGTAGTACCTGGTAGTGGGTATTTACTGGTGGCTTCTTCCTCCAATACCTCGTGAACCAGTAACTCGAGGATGTGGTGGAAGTGAAGGAAGGGAAGGGAAGGGAAGTGGTACCTGGTAGTGGGTATTTACTGGTGGCTTCTTCCTCCAATACCTCGTGAACCAGTAACTCGAGGATGTGGTGGAAGTGAAGGAAGGGAAGGGAAGGGAAATGGTACCTGGTAGTGGGTATTTACTGGTGGCTTCTTCCTCCAATACCTCGTGAACCAGTAACTCGAGGATGTGGTGGAAGTGAGGGAAGGGAAGGGAAGGCAAGTGGTACCTGGTAGTGGGTATTTACTGGTGGCTTCTTCCTCCAATACCTCGTGAACCAGTAACTCGAGGATGTGGTGGAAGTGAAGGAAGGGAAGGGAAGGGAAATGGTACCTGGTAGTGGGTATTTACTGGTGGCTTCTTCCTCCAATACCTCGTGAACCAGTAACTCGAGGATGTGGTGGAAGTGAAGGAAGGGAAGGGAAGGGAAATGGTACCTGGTAGTGGGTATTTACTGGTGGCTTCTTCCTCCAATACCTCGTGAACCAGTAACTCGAGGATGTGGTGGAAGTGAGGGAAGGGAAGGGAAGGGAAGTAGTACCTGGTAGTGGGTATTTACTGGTGGCTTCTTCCTCCAATACCTCGTGAACCAGTAACTCGAGGATGTGGTGGAAGTGAGGGAAGGGAAGGGAAGGGAAGTGGTACCTGGTAGTGGGTATTTACTGGTGGCTTCTTCCTCCAATACCTCGTGAACCAGTAACTCGAGGATGTGGTGGAAGTGAAGGAAGGGAAGGGAAGGGAAATGGTACCTGGTAGTGGGTATTTACTGGTGGCTTCTTCCTCCAATACCTCGTGAACCAGTAACTCGAGGATGTGGTGGAAGTGAGGGAAGGGAAGGGAAGGGAAGTAGTACCTGGTAGTGGGTATTTACTGGTGGCTTCTTCCTCCAATACCTCGTGAACCAGTAACTCGAGGATGTGGTGGAAGTGAGGGAAGGGAAGGGAAGGGAAGTAGTACCTGGTAGTGGGTATTTACTGGTGGCTTCTTCCTCCAATACCTCGTGAACCAGTAACTCGAGGATGTGGTGGAAGTGAGGGAAGGGAAGGGAAGGGAAATGGTACCTGGTAGTGGGTATTTACTGGTGGCTTCTTCCTCCAATACCTCGTGAACCAGTAACTCGAGGATGTGGTGGAAGTGAGGGAAGGGAAGGGAAGGGAAGGGAAGGGAAGGGAAGTGGTACCTGGTAGTGGGTATTTACTGGTGGCTTCTTCCTCCAATACCTCGTGAACCAGTAACTCGAGGATGTGGTGGAAGTGAGGGAAGGGAAGGAAGGGAAGTGGTACCTGGTAGTGGGTATTTACTGGTGGCTTCTTCCTCCAATACCTCGTGAACCAGTAACTCGAGGATGTGGTGGAAGTGAGGGAAGGGAAGGCAAGTGGTACCTGGTAGTGGGTATTTACTGGTGGCTTCTTCCTCCAATACCTCGTGAACCAGTAACTCGAGGATGTGGTGGAAGTGAAGGAAGGGAAGGGAAGGGAAATGGTACCTGGTAGTGGGTATTTACTGGTGGCTTCTTCCTCCAATACCTCGTGAACCAGTAACTCGAGGATGTGGTGGAAGTGAAGGAAGGGAAGGGAAGGGAAGTAGTACCTGGTAGTGGGTATTTACTGGTGGCTTCTTCCTCCAATACCTCGTGAACCAGTAACACGAGGATGTGGTGGAAGTGAGGGAAGGGAAGGGAAGGGAAGGGAAGTAGTACCTGGTAGTGGGTATTTACTGGTGGCTTCTTCCTCCAATACCTCGTGAACCAGTAACACGAGGATGTGGTGGAAGTGAAGGAAGGGAAGGGAAGGGAAGTAGTACCTGGTAGTGGGTATTTACTGGTGGCTTCTTCCTCCAATACCTCGTGAACCAGTAACTCGAGGATGTGGTGGAAGTGAGGGAAGGGAAGGGAAGGGAAGTAGTACCTGGTAGTGGGTATTTACTGGTGGCTTCTTCCTCCAATACCTCGTGAACCAGTAACTCGAGGATGTGGTGGAAGTGAGGGAAGGGAAGGGAAGGGAAATGGTACCTGGTAGTGGGTATTTACTGGTGGCTTCTTCCTCCAATACCTCGTGAACCAGTAACTCGAGGATGTGAGGGAAGGGAAGGGAAGGGAAGGGAAGGGAAATGGTACCTGGTAGTGGGTATTTACTGGTGGCTTCTTCCTCCAATACCTCGTGAACCAGTAACTCGAGGATGTGGTGGAAGTGAGGGAAGGGAAGGGAAGGGAAATGGTACCTGGTAGTGGGTATTTACTGGTGGCTTCTTCCTCCAATACCTCGTGAACCAGTAACTCGAGGATGTGGTGGAAGTGAGGGAAGGGAAGGGAAGGGAAGTAGTACCTGGTAGTGGGTATTTACTGGTGGCTTCTTCCTCCAATACCTCGTGAACCAGTAACTCGAGGATGTGGTGGAAGTGAGGGAAGGGAAGGGAAGGGAAATGGTACCTGGTAGTGGGTATTTACTGGTGGCTTCTTCCTCCAATACCTCGTGAACCAGTAACTCGAGGATGTGAGGGAAGGGAAGGGAAGGGAAGGGAAGTGGTACCTGGTAGTGGGTATTTACTGGTGGCTTCTTCCTCCAATACCTCGTGAACCAGTAACTCGAGGATGTGGTGGAAGTGAGGGAAGGGAAGGGAAGGGAAGTGGTACCTGGTAGTGGGTATTTACTGGTGGCTTCTTCCTCCAATACCTCGTGAACCAGTAACTCGAGGATGTGGTGGAAGTGAGGGAAGGGAAGGGAAGGGAAGTGGTACCTGGTAGTGGGTATTTACTGGTGGCTTCTTCCTCCAATACCTCGTGAACCAGTAACTCGAGGATGTGGTGGAAGTGAGGGAAGGGAAGGGAAGGGAAGTGGTACCTGGTAGTGGGTATTTACTGGTGGCTTCTTCCTCCAATACCTCGTGAACCAGTAACTCGAGGATGTGGTGGAAGTGAGGGAAGGGAAGGGAAGGCAAGTGGTACCTGGTAGTGGGTATTTACTGGTGGCTTCTTCCTCCAATACCTCGTGAACCAGTAACTCGAGGATGTGGTGGAAGTGAGGGAAGGGAAGGGAAGGGAAGGGAAGTGGTACCTGGTAGTGGGTATTTACTGGTGGCTTCTTCCTCCAATACCTCGTGAACCAGTAACTCGAGGATGTGGTGGAAGTGAGGCATATCTGTACAACCACCGGCGATAGTGAGGGCATGGACCCCTAGGCTATAGGGATGAAACACATTAGTTAGAGATATAGATAGAGATAGAGATAGAGATATAGATAGAGATATAGATAGAGATATAGATAGAGATAGAGATAGAGATAGAGATAAAGATAGAGATAGAGATAGAGATAGAGATAGTGATAAAGATAGAGATAGAGATAGAGATATAGATAGAGATAGAGATATAGATATAGATGGATATAGAGATAGAGATAGTTAGAGACAGAGATAGAGATAGAGATAGTGATAAAGATAGAGATAGAGATAAAGATATATATAGAGATAGAGATAGAGATAGAGATAGTTAGAGACAGAGATAGAGATAGTGATAGTGATAAAGATAGAGATAGAGATAAAGATATATATAGAGATAGAGATAGAGATAGAGATAAATATAGAGATAAAGATAGAGATAGAGACAGAGATAGAGATATAGACAATGATAGAGATAAAGATAGATATAGAGTTAAAGATAGAGATAAAGATAAAGATAGAGATAGAGATATAGTTAGAGATAAAGATAGGAATAATAGATTAGTGAAAAAGAATACAAACTTTCTTCTTAATAATTTTCTTAACACATGATGCAGATAAACTTGAGACTGTAAATACAAAATACATATTATAATGATTATAACTCACACACTCACTCACTCACTCACTCACCCACCCACTCACTCACTCACTCACTCACTCACTCACTCACTCACTCACTCACTCATCACTCACTCACTCACTCACTCACTCACTCACTCACTCATTCACTCACTCACCCACCAACCCACTCATTCACTCATTCACTCACTCACCCACCCACTCACTCACTCACTCACTCACTCACTCATTCACTCACTCACCCACCAACCCACTCATTCACTCACTCACCCACCCACTCACTCACTCACTCACTCACTCACTCACCCACCAACCCACTCACTCACTCACTCACTCACTCACTCACTCACTCACCCACACATCTATACCTATATAAACTAACAGTTCGTTCTAATTGTAGATAAGGCCAATCTTGCTCTAGATCTCGCATTGCCCGATTGCAAATGCATTCACTTGAAGCTCCCAGAATGATGCCGGCCTCGAAGAGAAGGGCTGCGTTGCAGTTTCAGAATATAGAAGACAAGAAGAATAACTGAACACCGCAAGCCAACGTCAAACGTTTAAATCTAAACACTATTCAATAATGCGAATACCCTCAACAAAGGTGAAAGTTCAGCAAACCGTATTACGGGTCTCCGCTCAAACTAATCACGAAATGACCTCGCAACACCCATCTGGGAAATGCGACGACGTCAAACCTATAGGATAGATGTCCACGTGGAAGGGCAGCATGATACGCTTCGACATGAAACCCTTGTTAGCACCTTCTTGCAAAGGTTCCAATGGTAGCCAGATCTTTATGCCTTTAGGATTGCAATTAAGTCAACTTAATACTGAACAACACGTAAGAAAAGAAGATGTTTAAGGAAGATGTGTAAGGAAGTAGTGTAAGGAAGGTGTGTAAGGAAGGTGTGTAAGGAAGGTGTGTAAGGAAGGTGTGTAAGGAAGGTGTGTGAGGAAGGTGTGTAAGGAGGGTGTGTAAGGAAGGTGTGTAAGGAAGGTGTGTAAGGAAGGTGTGTAAGGAAGGTGTGTAAGGAAGGTGTGTAAGGAAGGTGTGTAAGGAAGGTGTGTAAGGAAGGTGTGTAAGGAAGATGTGTAGATATGCTACAACGATGTTCAAAGTACCTATACATTACGTGTTCATTACGTGGTCATTACGTGGTCATTATGTGGTCATTACATGGTCATTACGTGGTCATTACGTGGTCATTATCCAAGAGTTCCAACATATTAGGTTGTAAGAAATGAATCATAATGCAATTATTTGATTACCCCCAATTGTGGAATGTAATTGTGGAATGTAATTGTGGAATGTAATTGCGGAATGTAATTGTGGAATGTAATCTAACTTAAAACATACATTTCATTATAAACAATATATATGTTTTTTATTTATATTAAAAATATCATTAAAATTGTAATTTATTGTTTTATATATTTTATTTAAAAATTATTAATCAAAGACCAAATATCTTTATAATATTTTAATATAAGAAATACTTTTATATTTTAATACTTTTACTTGAAGGTGTAAATTATCGAACTATGATATAGAAGGGAGATATTTTAGGTAATCTTGAGTTATTACAATCATTATCTTGATTATAAAAATGATAACATTAAATATGATATAATAAAAACTATAAAAACTTAAATATTAATTATTAAAATGTAACTAATATTAAATTATGAACTTTGTCAATAGAGCATAAACAAAAAGGAAACATTTTTAATATAAAAATTAGTAGAAATTATTGAATAAAATGAAAATCAACAATATATAATGTATAAATTAGTTTTATAATTATATTATAGTTTATTCATGATAATATACTTATTTATAAATATATAGATTTGTTTATATTTCATTTTGTAAAATATTTTAGTTCTTTAAAATTGTAACCATATTACTCTTAGAATTAAAACAATTTGAACTTTGAACTATTTAAAGCTGATCTTTGTCTAAATTTATATTTTCTTCGGATAAATTCTTTTATTATGATTATGTATTCCACAATAACTCATGTAATCTTAATTTGACCTAATGACCTCTACAGTACCCAAATAACCTCGTAGTAATTTATTAACTTCCCATGGAAATTCACAAACCTGCTGCACCGCAGCTGAGCCAAAGAGCTTCCGAGAGTTGAGAGGTAGACGACGAAGATGAGGAAGTTGAGGAGGACGAAGGTGAGGAGGTCTTTAGGCAGGACCACATCGACTCCACATTATAGGCTATTACCACGGGTGCGCAAAAAGGCAACTAAAGGGCGTGGTTTAATGATAGGTTTGGCTAACCGAAGTTGAGGTTTGTGAAGGGTTTTACTAATGAGTAAGTAGTTACTGCGGGGCAAGGTGGTGAGGGTTTGGCTAATGTGGGACTAGCGAGGTAGTGGTAATTAGTAAAGGAGTAAGATAAAGGCTTAATGAGGTGGGCGTGGTCAATAAGTGGGTGCGGTATTAATAAAGTATTGTGGATACTCGACCAAACAGAAAATAAAGTGAAATTGATCCGTTATACAATCAGATGATATAAGTAACTTCGAGAAGCCTCCCCGATAAGACTCGCCCTCCTGACACTAATCGCAGGTACCCGACATCCTCCCAACCACTAACGGGACGCGACGAATTGTCGTCGTTTTCCTCGTGATTTCGATCTCGTTGCAACATCAAAACCCTTCCCGCGACGTTCAGCATTATGGACTCGGCGTTGTCGCTTTTGGCTTCCGATTGGCTGGCCGAGTTTGCCGTCGTAGGGGGCGCTAAGATAAGCGACATTACGAAATTAACATCTGACGGGAGACTTTAAAGCATCGTTACGAATCGGATAATTTATAATTATTATTTTTTGTTAATGAGAATAAAGCAATTCCCCGTTCCGCTTTTCCACTGACCTTTCTCCGACCTCAGGGAGGTCAGCGACAACGAGACAATGGTGGCTGGATGTGGGTTGTACTGCTGAATGGAGATCTCCTGCAGTCGGCGTATGTGTAGCACATCGCCTGTTTAGATTGGGTGCATAGTGGGAGGGGCGTTAGTGGGAGGGGCTTTAGTAGGAGGGGGGTTAGTGGGAGGGGCGTTAGAGGCAGGGGCGTTAGTGGGAGGGGCGTTAGTGGGAGGGGCATTAGTAGGAGGGGGGTTAGTGGGAGGGGCGTTAGAGGCAGGGGCGTTAGTGGGAGGGGCGTTAGTGGGAGGGGCATTAGTGGGAGGGGCGTTAGTGGGAGGGGCGTTAGTAGGAGGGGCGTTAGTGGGAGGGGCATTAGTAGGAGGGGCATTAATGGGAGGGGCGTTAGTGGGAGGGGCGTTAGTGGGAGGGGCGTTAGTGGGAGGGGCTTTAGTAGGAGGGGCATTAATGGGAGGGGCGTTAGTGGGAGGGGCGTTAGTGGGAGGGGCGTTAGAGGCAGGGGCATTAGTGGGAGGGGCGATAGTGGGAGGGGCGTTAGTGGGAGGGGCGTTAGTGGGAGGGGCTTTAGTGGGAGAGGCTTTAGTGGGAGGGGCATTAGTGGGATGGGGATTAGTGGGAGGGGCGTTAGAGGCAGGGGCATTAGTGGGATGGGGATTAGTGGGAGGGGCGATAGTGGGAGGGGTATCAGAGATAAAGGTATAGTATTTGTTTTGCTTTAATCAGGATGTAATTTAGAGGAAGGATACTAATAACAGAATTTCGACACAGATAAGTATCCTATTGTCAAGTGGGAGCGGGCGTTGGCGTTGAGTGGGTGCCGGTACTGGTGCCGAGGCTGGTATGGAGATGGGGGTGGGTGGGATGCGCGGCGCCACCTACCAGTGAGGTCGAGTCGCATGGTGACGATGTGACTGTCTGCGCACAGCATTATTAAGACGTCGTTGAACGTATCCAACAGCATGATTTGAGATTCCACGCACTCGAAGGTCAAGTGCTTGTTGTCTAGTCGCATGTCCTTCGGGTACAGCCGAATCTGGGGGCGTGGTGAGGGGCGTGGTGAGGCATCGTGAGAGTACGTAGGAAAAGAGGCGTGGTCAGGACACAGCGTAACTTGCGGGACTGATTTTTATAGAGCGCAGGGAAGTGAGAATACATTTTCGCCGTTGGAACATTCGAAGTCGGGTAGGTCCGCAAAAGTACAAAAACAGTGGCAGCGGGCAGCTCACGGCGTAGTTCAATTGTTTGGTGTTAATTAACCTCGTATTGACTGGTCAAGAAGTTATGGCATCCCATGCAAATGTAATCGTTCCACCAAGTAAGGCCTCCAACAACCATCATGTCTTGTTCCTGAATGCGACATCAAATACAATACAGAAACTGCGAATACAGGTTAAAAACTACTGATTCAACTACCTCACTACTACCTCACTACTACCTCACTACTACCTCACTACTACCTCACTACTACCTTACTACTACCTCACTACTACGTCACTACTACCTCACTACTACCTCACTACTACCTCACTACTACCTCACTACTACCTCACTACTACCTCACTACTACCTCACTACTACCTCACTATTACCTCACTACTACCTCCACTACTACCTCACTACTACCTCACTACTACCTCACTATTACCTCACTACTACCTCCACTACTACCTCCACTACTACCTCACTACTACCTCACTACTACCTCACTATTACCTCACTACTACCTCCAGTACTACCTCCACTACTACCTCCACTACTACCTCCACTACTACCTTACTACCTCCACTACTACATCCACTACTAACTCAACTACCACTATCATTACTACTACCTCACTACTACCTCCACTACTACATCTACTACTACATCAACTACTATCTCACTACTACCTCATTCACAAATATAATAGTCAGTTATAAACTATTAATAGAAATGTGTTGTTAGTAATGGTAATATATAAATATTAATTTATAACTACAATTACCACTACTACTACTACTACTACTACTACTACCACTACCACTACTACTACGACTACTACTACTACTACTACCATTACCACTACAATTACCACTACCACTACTACTAACATTACCACTACAATTACCACTAACACTACTACTACCACTACCACTACCACTACTACTACCATTACCACTACCACTACCACTACCACTACCACTACTACTACCACTACCATTAACACTACTATTACTACTACTACCACTACCACTACCACTACTACTACCACTACCACTACCACTACCACTACCACTACCACTACCATTACTACTACCATTAACACTACTATTACTACTACTACTACTACCACTACCACTACCACTACTACTACCACTACCACTACTACTACCACTACCACTACCACTACCACTAACACTACCACTACTACTACCACTACTACTACCACTACCATTAACACTACCACTACCACTACCACTACCACTACTACTATTATCACTACCATTACCACTACCACTACCACTACCATTAACACTACCACTACCACTACTACTACCACTACCATTAACACTACCACTACCACTACTACTACCACTACCACTACCATTACCACTACTACTACTACCACTACCATTAACACTACTATCACTACCACTACCACTACTACTATTACCACTACCATTAACACTACTACCACTACCATTACCACTACCACTACCACTACCACTACCACTACTACTACCACTACCATTAACACTACTATTACTACTACTACCACTACCACTACCACTACTACTACCACTACCACTACCACTACCACTACCACTACCACTACCACTACTACCATTATCACTACCATTAACACTACCCAACTCCCTTCGCAAACTAACCTGTGTCTCATTGCCAAAAAGTTTCCATTTTCGACTGTGAAGTGTGTAATGGGCGAGACCATTCTTCCCAGCTACAGCAACACAATTACCCTTCAAGTTAACGGCTGCAAACTAACCCAATAAGAGGTTAAGGAGTGGTTAAGGAGAGGTTAAGGAGGGGTTAAGGAGGGGTTAAGGAGTGGTTAAGGAGAGGTTAAGGAGAGGTTAAGGAGAGGTTAAGGCGAGGTTAAGGAGAGGTTAAGGAGAGGTTAAGGAGAGGTTAAGGAGAGGTTAAGGAGAGGTTACGGAGAGGTTAAGGAGGGTTGTAGGTAGCATGTAAGAGGTTACCACTTTTTAATACAAATCAATATTTTAGTCGCTAATACCAATTGTTGAGAGATAAGTTGAAATTGATTAAGAGAAAAAGAACGCTTTAAAATAGTGCTGAGGTTAAATTATCAAGAGATTTTAAACTATTCTTTTTCATTTTGGAATGGAGACAAAGGGTGATGGATTAAAAGCCGAAAAAAATCTGAGACTCACTCTGATTGGCCAATTTGCAGCCATATAAGTCACTGGAACAGGCAGAATCTGCCATTGCTTATTACCAAATAAAAAGCTGAACTCTTTATCGTTGGAAAGAGATGAAGACTTTCGCTGCTCCGGATTTAGAAAGAGTTTATCGGAGCCGTGGAGAAACAGATGGTTGTGGTTCTTCTGTGTTTTTAGGAGAAAAAGGTTTAATGGTGATGAATAGCAGAATGTGATTGTTGAAGACGGGAGTAGGATGATAAAGGGAAAGATATAAAGTATTTCAGAAAATTGTCATGTTATTTATAGCAATCAAGTAAAATCTTGAAAGTGAAGGGCAAATAAAGGGCAAGTGAAGGGAAAGTGAAGGGCAAATGAAGGCAATTAAAGTGCAAGTAAAGGGCAAATGAAGGGCAAATGAAGGGCAAATGAAGGGCAAATGAAGGGCAAGAGAAGGGCAAATGAAGGGCAAGTGAAGGGCAAGTGAAGGGCAAATGAAGGCAATTAAAGTGCAAGTAAAGGGCAAATGAAGGGCAAATGAAGGGCAACTAAAGGGCAAGAGAAGGGCAAATGAAGTGCAAATAAAGGGCAAGTTAAGGGCAACTGAAGGCAAATGAAGGGCAAGAGAAGGGTAAATGTAATGTAGGTAAAGGGAAGGTATATGATAGAGTGTAAGGATGGTTTCACATTTTCTACTAACTGCACAGGGGTTAACAGCTATTGCAGCCTTCACGAACTCATGAATGAGAAGACGTGGCAATTCATTGTCCGGTGATTTCGGCTTTCGGCTCACCATCCATAAGTGATAACCTTCCACCGACCACTCCTTGGAGGGCAAAGGTCAAAATCATTAACTGATATACAAATTCAATATGTAAATATAGTGCATCGATTCTCCGGAGTTGGGAGCAGATAATAAATAATAAAGTTCATTTTGTTTTTGATCTCATTTTGTTATGATATTTCCCATAGATAACACGTTATAAACTTATTATATAAAAGTTGCAATGGGAATGTAGAAGAACAATTGGCAGTACTAAGTACTAAAGTACTAAAGTACTAAAGTACTAAAGTAAGTGAGAACCCAAAACAAATACAGTTGAGTAGGAATTAATATAGAAGCGACAGATTTAAATAAGAATGCGTCTTCACTTAAGCCTTAGATTTTCTTAAAATGAGACAATTGCTGAATCTACCCGAAACTAAATGGAAAAATAATGCAAATAGATGTACATAGGTAGATATACCAAGATATAGATACGCAAATAGATATAAACTGACCATAGAAGAGATGATAAACAATGGATTCCTTGTCAGATCTTCGGATAGGCTGGAACTTTAGGAGAAGTTGAGGAAATTAGCAACATAAAAACATAGAATTTACATCTTTAAGGCTAATAATTAGTATTAATAGTGAAATAAATCTTTATAGAAGTGAGTTACTAGGGAATAAGTTATTAGGAAAATGAGTTATTAAGGAAGTGAGTCATTAGTGAAGATAGTTATTATGGAAGTGAGTCATTAGTAAAGTTAGTTATTATGGAAGTGAGTCATTAGTGAAGTTAGTTATTATGGAAGTGAGTCATTAGTGAAGTGAGTTATTATGGAAGTGAGTCATTAGTGAAGATAGTTATTATGGAAGTGAGTCATTAGTGAAGTGAGTTATTATGGAAGTGAGTCATTAGTGAAGATAGTTATTATGGAAGTGAGTCATTAGTGAAATTAGTTATTATGGAAGTGAGTCATTAGTGAAGATAGTTATTATGGAAGTGAGTCATTAGTGAAGTGAGTTATTATGGAAGTGAGTCATTAGTGAAGTTAGTTATTATGGAAGTGAGTCATTAGTGAAGTTAGTTATTATGGAAGTGAGTCGTTAGTGAAGTTAGTTATTATGGAAGTGAGTCATTAGTGAAGTTAGTTATTATGGAAGTGAGTCATTAGTGAAGTTAGTTATTATGGAAGTGAGTTATTAGGGAAGTGAGTTATTAGGGAAGTGAGTTATTAGGGAAGTGAGTTATTAGGGAAGTGAGTCATTAAGGAAGTGAGTCATTAAGGAAGTGAGTCATTATAGAAGTGAGTTATTAGGGAAGTGAGTTATTATGGAAGTGAGTCAGTAGGGAAGTGAGTTATTAGGGAAGTGAGTTATTAGGGAAGTGAGTCATTAAGGAAGTGAGTCATTATAAAAATGAGTTATTAGGAAAGTGAGTCATTAAAAAAGTATGTAAATTGGGAAGTGATTATTAGTGAAGTGAGTCATTATAGAAGAGAGTTATTAGGAAAGTGAGTCATTAAAAAAGTATGTAAATTGGGAAGTGAGTTATTAGGGAAATGAGTCAGTAGTTAAGTGAGTTATTAGAGAAGTGAGTCATTGGGAAAGTGAGTTATTAGGGAAGTGAGTCATTGGATAAATGTATCATAAAGGAAATAAGTTATTAGTGTAGTTAATTGTTAGACTATAAACTCATATAAATAGATATAACCTAAATTAAAGATAGTATTAAAAGTCTTATAAAATATTAATATAGTAAAATATCAGATAATAAATATAAACAGAAATAAAGAATGACAAAAGATGGAATGCAATAAATTTAGAAATAACAAATTAATAATGATTTAAAATTAAAATGAAAATGTAGTGAAGCTAAATAATATTAAATATAGAAAAGAGCTAATAAATATAGAAAAGAGCTAATAAATATAGAAAAGAAATAATAAGTGTAAAAAGAGCTAATAAATGTATAAAAAAGCTAATAAATATAGAAAATATCTAATAAATATAGAAAATATCTAATAAATATATAAAAGATTCAATATACGTAGAAAAATAATAACAATTGTAGAAAAAGTTACCGGTAGCAAGAAATAGTAGATGTAAAAATAGCTAATAAATAGTGTAAACAAATGGTGAATAGTAGATCATGGGGTATAACCTGCATTCTACTCCCATAGAGTTGAGAAGTAGAGCTCCAAACACCGACCAAATGGAGAATCCACCTCGTGTCCATGTGACGGCTAAGGCACACCCATCTGGGGACCACTTCATGGTGGCAACGGAACCGCAGACTCGGTAGATGTCTACACGGGACGGGGTGCAATCAGATGAGCGGTTGGGACGATAGGAGAAGCGAAATACCGAATTAGCGGAAGTAGGCCTCCGCGGGGAGATGGAGGCGGCGGGAATGGCTACCTGGGAAGTCTTTGGAAGATACGACCAATTGGTGCGAAAGCGCGAGGGAACCAATCTTTTCGTCGAAGTAGAACACGCTGCCTTCGCCGCTGTAAGGGTCAGGGGTCGTCAAAGGTCATTGGGGGTTAGATTGTGAAACGGAGATGAGATACGTGAGAAGTGCTATATATATCAGATGTCATTATTGTTCGATGTTATACTTATCATAGGTCTATGTAAAGGTCACCATTATATTATATATGGGTTCATGATTTAAATTACATAAATACTTAGTATCGCAATTAAATAGAATTATTATGAATATCATATCACTATACGAGGTATTGAAATTATCAGCCGTAAGAATATAGTGCTGGAAGTGCCTAGATATTGCAGTATTGGACCCTGGATATGAACTAACTCTGTCTGTCCGTATGCAATCAACATGTAACGATGGTTGATAGCCATACAACAAGCGTTTTTGATATTGGGCGCCCAGATAGCAATCATTTGCTGAGGACGGGGGTGTGGTCAGGTGATAGATGGGGGTGTGGTCTAGTGGGATAGGGGGCGTGGTCTAGTGGGATAGGGGGTGTGGTCTAATGAGATAGGAGGTGTGGTCAGGTGATAGATGTGGTGTGGTCTAGTGGGATAGGAGGCGTGGTCTAGTGGGATAGGAGGCGTGGTCTAATGAGATAGGAGGTGTGGTCAGGTGATAGATGGAGGTGTGGTCTATTGAGATAGGAGGTGTGGTCTGGTGAGATAGGGGGTGTGGTTTATTGAGAGAGGTGTGGTCTAGTAAGATAGTAGGTGTGGTCAAGTGATATAGAGGTGTGGTCTGGTAGGATAAGAGTTGTGGTCTAATCATCTCAGATGGTGTGTGGTAACTTTTAAGAGAGGTGTCGAGTAAATTGAATAGGGTAGAAGGTGATATAAGTGGTAGGGTGAGTAGGGTAGAAGGAATTACTATAAGTGGTATGGAGTGAGTAGGGTAGAAGGAATTACTATAAGTGGTAGGGTGAGTAGGGTAGAAGGGTTTAGTAGAGTGGTAGGGTGAATAGGGTAGAAGGGTTTAGTAGAGTGGTGGATGTTAGTCGCAATACGGAGAAGTTGAGACAAAATCTCTGAAACCAGCAGAATTAAACATTGACGGAGTGCGAATTGATTTCTACGAAGCAGTGGGGTAAAGTGGAGGTGGGGTAAAGTGGAGGTGGGGTAAAGTGGAGGTGGGGTAAAGTGGAGGTGGGGTAAAGTGGAGGTGGGGTAAAGTGGAGGTGGGGTGAGGTGGATGTGGGGTGAAGTGGAGGTGGGGTAAAGTGGAGGTGGGGTGAGGTGGAGGTGGGGTAAAGTGGAGGTGGGGTAAAGTGGAGGTGGGGTAAAGTGGAGGTGGGGTAAAGTGGAGGTGGGGTAAAGTGGAGGTGGGGTAAAGTGGAGGTGGGGTGAGGTGGAGTGAAGTGGAGGTGGGGTAAATTGGAGGTGGGGTTTGGTGGAGGTGGGGTGAAGTGGAGGTGGAGTAAAATGGAGGTGGGGTGAAGTGGAGGTGGGGTAAAGTGGAGGTGGGGTAAAGTGGAGGTGGGGTAAAGTGGAGGTGGGGTGAGGTGGAGTGAAGTGGAGGTGGGGTAAATTGGAGGTGGGGTTTGGTGGAGGTGGGGTGAAGTGGAGGTGGGGTAAAATGGAGGTGGGGTGAAGTGGAGGTGGGGTGAAGTGGAGGTGGGGTGAAGTGGAGGTGGGGTTTGGTGGAGGTGGGGTGAAGTGGAGGTGGGGTGAAGTGGAGGTGGGGTGAAGTGGAGGTGGGGTTAAGTGGAGGTGGGGTTTGGTGGAGGTGGAGGTGGGGTGAGGTGGAGGTGGGGTGAAGCGGAGGTGAAGTGGAGGTGGGGTAAAGTGGAGGTGGGGTGAGGTGGAGTGAAGTGGAGGTGGGGTAAATTGGAGGTGGGGTTAAGTGGAGGTGGGGTAAAGTGGAGGTGGGGTAAAGTGGAGGTGGGGTGAAGTGGAGGTGAGGTGAAGTGGAGGTGGGGTTAAGTGGAGGTGGGGTTTGGTGGAGGTGGATGTGGGGTGAGGTGGAGTTGGGGTGAAGCGGAGGTGAAGTGGAGGTGGGGTGAAGTGGAGGTGGGGTGAAGTGGAGGTGGGGTGAAGTGGAGGTGGGGTGAAGTGGAGGTGGGGTGGGGTGAAGTGGAGGTGGGGTGAGGTGGAGATGGGGTTAAGTGAAGGTGGGGTTAATTAGAGGTGGGGTGAAGTGGAGGTGGGGTGAGGTGGGTGAAGTGGAGGTGGGGTGGGGTGAAGTGGAGGTGGGGTGAAGTGGAGGTGAGGTGAGGTGGAGATGGGGTTAAGTGAAGGTGGGGTTAATTAGAGGTGGGGTGAAGTGGAGGTGGGGTGAGGTGGAGGTGGGGTGAGGTGGGGTGAAGTGGAGGTGGGGTGGGGTGAAGTGGAGGTGGGGTGAAGTGGAGGTGAGGTGAGGTGGAGATGGGGTTAAGTGAAGGTGGGGTTAATTAGAGGTGGGGTGAAGTGGAAGTGGGGTGAGGTGGAGGTGGGGTGAAGTGGAGGTGGGGTGAAGTGGAGGTGGGGTGAAGTGGAGGTGGGGTGGGGTGAAGTGGAGGTGGGGTAAAGTGGAGGCGTGGCTTAATCTAAAACGAGATACCAGCCATGCAATGAGAGACCATGCACGAGTTACATATTTTACATGCAATTTCTTGACATTATTGATATTCGTAAATGTCGAGAGAATCGAGTCAATCTCACCAGAATATAATATGTAGGGTTAGTGGAGTGTGTGGGTGCTCATTGAAAATCTCATCTAAAGGCCATTTAAAGGTTATTAAAAGTGATTCGCATATCAATCGAAGGTCATTCAAAGGTCATTCGATGATTCGACTATAAACTTACCGGGCGGAAGTGGTGAAAAACAAAAATATTGCAAGTCTACAAAGATTAAAGGAATATAGACACTGGGTACATGGGTACATGGGTACATGAGTACATGAGTACATGAGTACATGGGTACATGAGTACACGGGTACATGGGTACACGGGTACATGAGTACATGGGTACATGAGTACACGGGTACATGAGTACACGGTTACATGGGTACAGTAGTACTGATGGGTTATCAGATGACTGGCTATAATTACATTGTAAAGGTAAATATATGTATGATGATCTATGAATCTTATTCAGTTTACCTTATATGCATTAATATTTCACTTTTAAAACATTCATTCGAAAAATTCGTAATTAATAAATTCTAATTACTATTAAGCACTATACACACTGAAAATAGAGTAGTTTTATACATAGTCTCTCTGATTAGAATACATTATAAAGGAATTTCGCGTATGTAAACATTGAATATTTACCTATAAAGTCAAATTAAAATAATAAATATTTTAATAATACCCACATTCTAATCATATTTTAGCAAGTTTGGTTTTTTCCCATACAGTGAATTTAGTTATACTTGTATCTTGTCTTATTGGAGATATTATTCTAGAAGTTTACAAAATTCATATTTATTTCATTATAATTTATAATAATATTAATATTAAGTACAATTAATATATAGAAATTATTTTAATATTAATAAATTCTAAATTATTTATTGAATTATTAAAACTAAATTATAAAAATTATACTAATTCTATTACATACTGTATTTATATAATATATGATGACCCTTATATTTGTAACATTATATATGATAACAGTTAAAAAGATAAAAAGATCAAACTTATATTGATTATAATAAATTCTAAATTATTTATTAAATAAAAAAGTATAGTGAATAAAATTCAGTATATATATCATATGCTAAATAATGTAAATAATTAAATATGCCTGTAATAAACATTTATTTTTCTATATAAGCAATCTTTTAGCCCTTTGTATTGTATTGCTATATAAATTTAGAATATAATTAAAAATTGTTTAGAATATGATTTCTATAAAAATTATAAACAAGATATTTCATAATAATAATATGATACATTAATTATGATGTAGTAATTTATCAAAGTCAAAGTAATTTGTGTTTTCAATTTTAATATATAATAAATATTATATAAAGTTAATTATCTTCGAGTTATTATTATTTTTATCAATGGTATTGATTATGAAAATTTCCTTAAATACTTTTGGTATGTTAATAAAATAAAATGTTAAGGCTATCTGCGGGAAGAATTGATCCAATGTAAAAGAATAGGGATTTTACTCTTAAGCTAATTCTGTTATCTCATTGAATACGTTTAGGATTTCTACGAAATTAATTGCATTGAAATAAGGAAACCCAAATCTACAAATATTGTGATCAACATTTTGCAAAAATATAATATGGCTAAAAATATTTGTGAACAAAATTTAAATATATTTTTCAACAAATTTTCAATGTTATAAATCCGTTATAAAATATTTTAATAACAATTCTAAAAATGTTGAACACAATTATTTTAAGTATAACTATAATAAATATTCTGTGAAAATATTAACGAAAACAAACTGTAAACTAAAAAGATATCGGATTTTTAGTCTACAAATTCAAAATAATGAGAAAATTAAATTTAAAGTTTATTTAAAATAATATGATCTTTTTATATCCCTCTTCCTAGCTTCTACCTTTATAAACTATGCAATAACAGGAAAAGTAAACATACCCTCGACCTTTTAATATAAAAATTGAATTTTAAACTTTAATTATGTTTTAAAATTGTTAAACTATGAGTTAACAAAATATAAAGTTTAATTTAACTAATTTAATCAAAAATTAATGAATACATAAATAATCAATAATATTTTCTAAGAGTAGACTTTTTAAAATATGTTATTTGAATGTTTTTATTCAATTTTAAAACCTGAAATTTTAACATATAATATAAAATTAACTAAATTATTATTTATATAATAATAAAAAAAATTTCTAAAATGTCCACACCCTCACACCCCCTTAACCAGTAGATCTATCTAGAGCTGCTAACTAATGGATTACAAATAAATTGTAGGACAATATACACATAACACCAGTGTGTAATGTCATTTCGACATAATAAGTTATAAATAACATATAATTATATAATATATAATATATAATTATATAATATTATGTAAACAAAATATATATTTATAAATTATTAAGAATAACTATATAAAATAAAATCTATTTTTTGCATGGCAATTTTAGGTAACCTAATATAATGTTAATTTAATATATATGATAATCTGGTAAATCTATAGATATGCTTATAATTAATCTTATACTTGTTAATTTAAGTATATATAATTATTTAATTATTCAAATTGATTTTGAGAGATATCAATATCAATATCAATATCTATATCAATATCAATATCTATATATATATATAAATATCTATATATATATATAAATATCTATATCTATATAAATATCTATATCTATATCTATATCTCTATATATATATCAATATCAATATCAATAGCAATATCTATATATATATATATAAATATCTATATATATATATAAATATCTATATCTATATCTATATCTATATCAATATCTCTATATATATATAAATATTTTAACTTCCATGGGAAACTGTAAATTTCAGTAAATAAAATATTGAAATGTAATTTTGTTCTACAACTAAATAATTTGGTTATAAAATTTGAATAAAAAGATATCACTGTTCAATTAATGGGAATGCAGTGTACGAATAAAGAAAAACACCTAATTATCCAAGAAACAATCCACAACAATTTAGGTATTTGATAAACAAAAAACGTGAAATAAAAATCATCTCATTTCATGGATATCAGGAATTTGTGTGATAAAGTTACGAAGAACATTGTAGATGTGGAAATGTTTAGGAGAGCATTGGGAGAGCACTTGGGAGAGCACTTGGGAGAGCACTTGGGAGAGCACTTGGGAGAGCATTGGGAGAGCACTTGGGAGAGCATTGGGAGAGCATTTGGGAGAGCACTGGGAGAGCACTTGGGAGAGCATTTGGGAGAGCATTTGGGAGAGCACTTGGGAGAGCATTTGGGAGAGCATTTGGGAGAGCACTTGGGAGAGCATTTGGGAGAGCACTTGGGAGAGCATTGTAAGAGCACTTGGGAGAGCACTTGGGAGAGCACTTGGGAGAGCACTTGGGAGAGCACTTGGGAGAGCACTTGGGAGAGCACTTGGGAGAGCACTTGGGAGAGCACTTGGGAGAGCACTTGGGAGAGCACTTGGGAGAGCACTTGGGAGAGCACTTGGGAGAGCATTGGGAGAGCATTGGGAGAGCATTGGGAGAGCATTGGGAGAGCATTGGGAGAGCATTGGGAGAGCACATGGGAGAGCATTTGGGAGAGCACTTGGGAGAGCACTTGGGAGAGCACTTGGGAGATCACTTGGGAGAGCACTTGGGAGAGCATTTGGGAGAGCATTGGGAGAGCATTGGGAGAGCATTGGGAGAGCATTGGGAGAGCATTGGGAGAGCATTGGGAGAGCATTGGGAGAGCATTGGGAGAGCATTGGGAGAGCATTGGGAGAGCACTTGGGAGAGCATTTGGGAGAGCATTTGGGAGAGCACTTGGGAGAGCATTGGGAGAGCACTAGGGAGAGCACTTGGGAGAGCATTTGGGAGAGCACTTGGGAGAGCATTGGGAGAGCATTGGGAGAGCATTGGGAGAGCATTGGGAGAGCATTGGGAGAGCATTGGGAGAGCATTGGGAGAGCATTGGGAGAGCATTGGGAGAGCATTGGGAGAGCATTGGGAGAGCACTTGGGAGAGCACTTGGGAGAGCATTTGGGAGAGCATTTGGGAGAGCACTTGGGAGAGCACTTGGGAGAGCACTTGGGAGAGCATTTGGGAGAGAATGTCTTAATGTACCTCGGGCTGGAAGTTAACCGTCTCCGCGGTAACGAAGGCAGCTCGACCCGTCGACAACACTATGCCGAATCCAGTCAACAGGGGGGAGTATTGCATGGTCGTAACATAGACTCCGGACTCGTTGGTGGTGAACACTGCGAGTGGGAATGCAGGGTGAGTGGGAATGCGAGGCGCTGGGGGTAAAGGGGGAAGTGACGAGGCGTGAATGGACACGATGGGGCTGACGTGGTTACAGCGGAGTTTAAATCAGTGGGCGCCGTTGTAGTGACGTGAAGAAGATGACACATTACCAGTTACCAGTGCTCTACTACCAGTTACCAGTACTCTACTACCAGTTACCACTCTACTACCAGTTACCACTCTACTACCAGTTACCACTCTACTACCAGTTACCACTCTACTACCAGTTACCACTCTACTACCAGTTACCACTCTACTACCAGTTACCACTCTACTACCAGTTACCACTCTACTACCAGTTACCACTCTACTACCAGTTACCACTCTACTACCAGTTACCACTCTACTACCAGTTACCACTCTACTACCAGTTACCACTCTACTACCAGTTACCACTCTACTACCAGTTACCACTCTACTACCAGTTACCACTCTACTACCAGTTACCACTCTACTACCAGTTACCACTCTACCACCAGTTACCACTCTACTACCAGTTACCACTCTACTACCAGTTACCACTCTACTACCAGTTACCAGTACTCTACTACCAGTTACCACTCTACTACCAGTTACCACTCTACTACCAGTTACCACTCTACTACCAGTTACCACTCTACTACCAGTTACTACTCTACTACCAGTTACCACTCTACTACCAGTTACCACTCTACTACCAGTTACCACTCTACTACCAGTTACCACTCTACTACCAGTTACCACTCTACTACCAGTTACCACTCTACTACCAGTTACCACTCTACTACCAGTTACCACTCTACTACCAGTTACCACTCTACTACCAGTTACCACTCTACTACCAGTTACCACTCTACTACCAGTTACCACTCTACTACCAGTTACCACTCTACTACCAGTTACCACTCTACTACCAGTTACCACTCTACTACCAGTTACCAGTACTCTACTACCAGTTACCACTCTACTACCAGTTACCACTCTACTACCAGTTACCACTCTACTACCAGTTACCACTCTACTACCAGTTACCACTCTACTACCAGTTACCACTCTACTACCAGTTACCACTCTACTACCAGTTACTACTCTACTACCAGTTACCACTCTACTACCAGTTACCACTCTACTACCAGTTACCACTCTACTACCAGTTACCACTCTACTACCAGTTACCAGTACTCTACTACCAGTTACCAGTACTCTACTACCAGTTACCACTCTACTACCAGTTACCAGTACTCTACTACCAGTTACCACTCTACTACCAGTTACCAGTACTCTACTACCAGTTACCAGTGCTCTACTACCAGTTACCACTCTACTACCAGTTACCACTCTACTACCAGTTACCACTCTACTACCAGTTACCACTCTACTACCAGTTACCACTCTACTACCAGTTACCACTCTACTACCAGTTACCACTTTACTACCAGTTACCACTCTACTACCAGTTACCACTCTACTACCAGTTACCACTCTACTACCAGTTACCACTCTACTACCAGTTACCACTCTACTACCAGTTACCACTCTACTACCAGTTACCAGTACTCTACTACCAGTTACCAGTGCTCTACTACCAGTTACCACTCTACTACCAGTTACCACTCTACTACCAGTTACCACTCTACTACCAGTTACCAGTACTCTACTACCAGTTACTACTCTACTACCAGTTACCACTCTACTACCAGTTACCACTCTACTACCAGTTACCACTCTACTACCAGTTACCACTCTACTACCAGTTACCACTCTACTACCAGTTACCACTCTACTACCAGTTACCACTCTACTACCAGTTACCACTCTACTACCAGTTACCACTCTACTACCAGTTACCACTCTACTACCAGTTACCACTCTACTACCAGTTACCACTCTACTACCAGTTACCACTCTACTACCAGTTACCAATCTACTACCAGTTACCACTCTACTACCAGTTACCACTCTACTACCAGTTACCACTCTACTACCAGTTACCAGTGCTCTACTACCAGTTACCACTCTACTACCAGTTACCACTCTACTACCAGTTACCACTCTACTACCAGTTACCACTCTACTACCAGTTACCAGTACTCTACTACCAGTTACCACTCTACTACCAGTTACCACTCTACTACCAGTTACCACTCTACTACCAGTTACCACTCTACTACCAGTTACCAGTACTCTACTACCAGTTACCACTCTACTACCAGTTACCAGTACTCTACTACCAGTTACCACTCTACTACCAGTTACCACTCTACTACCAGTTACCACTCTACTACCAGTTACCACTCTACTACCAGTTACCACTTTACTACCAGTTACCACTCTACTACCAGTTACCACTCTACTACCAGTTACCACTCTACTACCAGTTACCACTCTACTACCAGTTACCACTCTACTACCAGTTACCAGTACTCTACTACCAGTTACCACTCTACTACCAGTTACCACTCTACTACCAGTTACCACTCTACTACCAGTTACCACTCTACTACCAGTTACCACTCTACTACCAGTTACCACTCTACTACCAGTTACCACTCTACTACCAGTTACCACTCTACTACCAGTTACCAGTACTCTACTACCAGTTACCACTCTACTACCAGTTACCAGTACTCTACTACCAGTTACCACTCTACTACCAGTTACCAGTACTCTACTACCAGTTACCACTCTACTACCAGTTACCTGTACTCTACTACCAGTTACCACTCTACTACCAGTTACCAGTGCTCTACTACCAGTTACCACTCTACTACCAGTTACCACTCTACTACCAGTTACCACTCTACTCTCGGGGGCGGATGAAAACCTCGCGAATGCTGAAGATCGGAGCTAAAAGGAATGGATGCGACGTCGACTGACAGCTCTATCAGTAGCTCCGCCTCCCAGCGAATGCGCAGCAGACGGCCGCCAGATGTCGCCGCTAGCAACTCGTCGTTGTGAAGGCAAATCACGCTGTCGCAGAGTGAATACATCGGTTGTTAATAAAGACGCTTACTTTAGCGTAGGGTTAAACTGTCTTATATGCAAATACCCAGTCATTGGATATCCACCATGTGTTTAGCACTAGTTACCGGCTATCAAATACCCATTATATGCAATATGTTCGGCAATTGACTACTTATTATGTGTGAAGTGACTGGATATTATATGTCAATTAGATGTATAAAGACTGGCTATTGAATTTCATTCGCATGTATTGTATCCGGCTATAAAATACCCAATATATGTCATGATCCTGGTCATTGAATATCCATTGTATACATTATATCAGGCTATCGAATACGCAATGCATAAAGGTTAACAGCATTACAAATATCAATTGAAATATTCGATTATTTCAATTCCCGGACCTTAGATACTCAATGTTGATTTACTACCGCAAGTAATTAATTGCGAATTGCATGGAAAAACACCGAGAACATATCAAGTAATCAAAATAGGAGAAAGGGGTGCTTTGCGAATAATTTACTCAGCGAAATCAAACGTACATAATTGTTTTCAAACGTAACGTCTCGGCGGGTAGTAATGCTAAAAGGCACGCGAATAGCACAGGAAACTAGGCCAAGAGTCTATGAATAATAAATGATGATGTAATCGCACCATGCAATGATAATCGGAATAGATTCATTGTGAGGTAGTCAGCGCCCCAAGTGTTAACATCAGGAATATGGTGACATTTTACCATATAATTATATAGGAGACGGTAAACTGGAGATATCCGATTATAATGGAAAGTTCAAATCGGCTGGTTACAAAGATATGGAATGCAAATGCAATATTTACGCACACTTATATGTTAGATAATATGAGTGAAAATCAACAACTAGAGGAATATAACTGTAGGCAAATATAGTAAAAACTATAAGGGAAAAGTGATATAGAAAACCAAATTTCTCAATGTTATACTGTAGGATAACAATGAAATGAATGAAAGTTAAGGGGTATACACTAACCAGTTAATTGAGTCATTGAGTTCTAGAATGTTAGTTTCATGTATCGTGAGTGGTGGAACCCCAGATTCTGTGAGCACGGTTTCCCATCTGCCGGCACATCTCCTGCAGTAGTGGTCATGGTTTGAATAGAGTAGCGGGATTTAAAAAAAGATGGATGATGTTTGAGCGAAGGGATTAGTTAAAACCTTACATAAAAGTGGTGCGACTAGATACAAAATAGTGGGATTATATAAGTAGAGGTAGGTATAAAATTTGTGTAAAATTAATGAAAAGGGCTTACAAAAAAATACTTATCACCGAGTATTTAAATTAAACATTCACACAATAGCTTCACTCTACAGTAGAATATTTATATTTATAGATAAATGTTTAGATTGTCAATTTTTAAATATTTTAAAATTAATAAATATAAAAATTACTTATTAATACACATTAATTACTTATTAATAGACAAAAATATACATATTCGCTTTATAATATAAACCTGATTTCTGATTGACGAAAAAGTTTACTCGAATTGTCTAATTCGACATTGTAGAATAAAAGATATCCACGGGAAGTCTGCGTAAGGGTTCAGTAGAATAAGAGAACTGGTTAGATGATAGCTACGTCAATAATTGAAAACTTATCAATAAATACTATTAGACAATGATATTAGAATCTAAGTACCAAATGTATGAATTATACAATAGCGGTAAAAATTACGTGAAATGAACTAATATAAGTAAAGCAAATGAAAGATTTCAATGAAATAAACAAACACTAAAAAGGGTATGATTAAAAGTAAAGAATCATTAATCAAGACGATGTAATTATTTTATTAATAGCATTTAATTATTAACTGACACGTGTCATCGCTAACCGACACTACTAGATGACTGCTGTCAGGTTTCCACACTGCGGTCTCATTGATACCATGTTCATAGACCGATTTCATTGATCGGCAATATCTGAATATCTGAACACTTGGCTACAATTCGGATATGAGGCTAAAGTTTTAAGTGAAATGATATTCGCCGGAGACGTCGAGAGGGATAAAATAAAATTGCTATATTTGCAATTATTTATGAAAATAAATTAAATTTTTTATTTTAAAACATATCTAAAGCCGAACAAAATGTAATTCACAATTATTTAATTTTTATAAAGTTTATAAATAAAACATATTTGCTCATATTATTAACCTTATAATACCAAAGACTTATAGAGTCTTCTGTTAATATTACAAATAGTGAACGCTCAAGATTGCAACTTATATAAACAAGTTTAGAATCTGTCTGCTCCATCTTCATGCATGTGGGCCATCCAATTGCAAAATACATGATTGTATAATCAACTCTATAATAAATGATTTATTATTAGTGTATATAATAAAGAATTATTGTAATATTCTCTTTAATTGTATTGTAACGTTATATTTCTTTTGCATCATAAAAATAAATATAACAAGAAATTATTATGTGTTACAATATAAAAATTATATTAGCAATATTCATTAATCAATTAAAAAAATAATAAAAATATAAGTATTATATCGTATATATTGACCAAAATAAATAATTATAGATTGTTTATCAATAAATTAAAGAATATCTAACATTAAATAGTATATGATTTACAGGTTAACATAACGGTATCAAACAAACTGATGAAGTAATATAGAGTTATTATAAAATAAACATTTTTTATTATAATACTAAATTGCAAATTATTTTTTATTTACAAATACATCGTATAGTTTAATTAACTATGAAAATAGCTCTTTAAACATGCTAAAATGTGTATATTCTCATATATTACTTAAAGTTGCATTTTGCGCAAAAATGTAAAATTAAATGGAAACAACGTCACCAAATTAAAAATTGAATTAAAATATTTCAAAATATTTACATCCAAACTAATGATCTGTGTACTATTAAACTCAAATATAGATATCTTTCCATAGGTTAATTTACCCGTTAAAATCCTACTGACATTGATTAACATATATTATACTATTTTATATAATTCAGATATATAATATATCATATATTAATTTATAATATATATCAATAATGTAAGCATTGCTTCTCTACGCAAAATATACAAGTAAAAACATATATGTTCTAAAGAAATGAAGCTATTGAAGAAAATTGTGCAATACTGTATGATTTCTTCGGTAGTTTCATGTTTATAGATTTTTGGGTCTTTTTTAACACGTTTTTTATAATTTTATTAATTTAATAGTTTATATAGTTTTATATTTTATTACTTTATATATATTTTCATATTTTACTTCTTACATAAATTTATTTTATATTATATATACCCAATTATATATGATATATACTATAACATACATTAAAATTGCATTATGGTTTAAATTTGTATTCTTCGTTATACTTAAATGGCTCATCGGATATGAATAAGTACTCAAGATCATTATAATACCCTTCTGATCCCAACACTACATATATAAATATAAATGTGATCATACGATGAGAGCAAAAATAAACCGTGCTATCAGTTTATAATTGTTCCAATAGCATTACATGCAATATATATGTATGTCTATTTGTGTAGACATATATATGAATATATATGTCTACACATTTACACAAATCCACAAACAAATACACATATACGCACATGCCCACACATATACACACGCATAATATCCACTCACACACACATACACATATACACACATACATACGCATTCGCACACATATTCTCGACCTGACATACTATATAGATAATAGTAATCTAATATATTAAACTATATAATTATGTCATTCTCATTCTACTTGAATTATCGCCAGCATATGATACTATTAACTATAATATCCTGTAAATTATATATAAACTATATCACTACTTATCAATAGAAATATAAAATAATACCTCAATGACAGAACATTCTCAATAAATGACAGCTATCCCATTAATATAGATCATGGCTTCGGAATCCCCCAAGGCCATGTCCTAAACCTCTACTATTTTGCATCTATATATCAGATACCCAATACTTACTAAATTAATACAATAAACGTTGATGATACACAACTCTGTATTTAAACTAACTGTAACGTTAAATAATATACTTACTGATATGAATAAACTAACAAATGACCTTGAAACCTAGAGCTATAATTATTTATAATTCAATTGTTCTAATACTGAAAGCATAATATTCCACAATATATCAGACTCAACCTAACATTTTTCACATAAAATAGCAACTAAAGACGTACTACTACAGATGACTGTTAATGACCTCGGTCTAAAACTTGATTCAGACCATTTGTTTGAAATATATTCTATTATCAAAATTGTAATCACAAATCAAATAATTACATAACCATCTAAACAAACATTCACAAATTGGTTAAGTGGTCAATTACGTTAAATCTATTTTAATATCTACTTTAATACCAAAAATATAAATTGTATTATTAACTTCCAATACTCAAGTTGAGGTGTAATCATATTTTTAATATATATGTATTATATATTTTAATAGTGTAATGATTTATTGTCATTAAGGAGATTTGAAATTTACATCAGACAATACATGTTTCTTCTGCGATAGCATATGTTTTACATTTTGTATTTATCGAATTAGTAACTGATTTTACAAGACAAAAATGGAGATGGGCTACACGTCAGAAGTTCTATCCGCGAAGTGAAATACGGAACATTTAGAAATCAAATTCGTCATAATATAACGACTTGTATTTTGATTTTAACTTCTAGCTACGCTAGAAGTTAAAATCAAAATACAAGTCGTTATATTATATATTATATATTCTACGCTAGCTATCTTTGTATGGATAATCAATAATTTACATAAACCAGCGATTTATATAGAGAAATATCTTGACTGCTGATTGATAGGAATTCTGAAACTCCACCATTTTTGCATTAAATTACAGATGATATAGATTCTATAAATGTAATAATTTTTCGCTATTTGGGCGATAAAGTTATTATTTGGGTTTAAGTATTAATCAATTTTAAATAGTTGAATGGATTTAGAAATGGTCTAGATATTGGAGTATAAGAAGAGTTATCTGATACCTAAACATCAATATTTCTTTTGGACTGAGGAAATGCTAATTATCAATATTATCTAGATATCCCTTTATCATTCTTCACTCCAAGGATAAATTATTTGATAGTGAAAGAATAAGTTGGCTCCATATAACTATAATTATCTGTCAAGTTGATATTGACGATTTTTAAATTGTATTCATCATATCGGGAAAGTCCGAGAATTGATTTAAGTTCGATTGGTATTCCTATATATTCTATTGTTTCAACTAAATTTAAGGATTCTATAATACCATCACTTAGGTCATATGAAGAAGTAAATTCCCATATTTGAAATACACGGTCAGAGAATTTTAATGGGTTAAAATGTACTAGTATCAGTCTGACTCTACTTAGGTTAGTAAATAATAATTTTCTTTTCATCAGCTGAGTTGTAAATAATGGCAGAGTCATCTTAATAATATGTGATTTAAATTGTACTTCCTATAATATTAATACCTGATAATAAAAGGTTTAGATATGACGTTAAATATATATATATATATATATATATATATATATATATATATATATATTATGATATAGTATATAAATATATTATATATCATATAATTTGCACTAAATATTGTAGATATATTATAAGGTATGTTATAACATGTATGTTATTTAAATAGAGCGATTAACTACTTAAAATAATAACAAAGGTTAATATTGGTTGTTAGTGACCAGTAGTTATATAACAGCCCGCATATATCAATATTTATTAATTATATAATATGTATATAATGTCCAGTAGTCATACTAAACATAGATATCCATTAATAATTTTATATCAAAGATTATAATAGAAATATGAGGGTTCTTAAAGTAAGTTACATTTTTATTTTTAAATGATTGATTTCACTTAGTATGAAATGTAATATAGTCACTATATGTGATTATTATTAATCGGTTATTATATGTTTATATCTAAATAATATAATTGTGTAATTCCAAATATGTAAAGTTACAAAGGCAATTTGATTTTAAATTTTATTCTAATAATTTTTCGATATCATATGAAACATACTATTTGGTATTTTTATAATACAAAGTAGATAAACACGATGATATATTGTTTAATAAATTCACCATTTAATAATTAATTTATATATCAATAATCACATTCTTCAATATTTATTATGTTTATAAAATTAAGAATTTTGACTATTTTTATAAATAAGTGACATTAAATAAAATGCTAAAATAATATTACGAAGTATCATGCTTCGTTACTCCTATATTTACAACTTATGACCATACTATATTATATATCGATAGATACCCGGATATCAAAATTGTCTTCCAAATACCCGTCGACATGGGTAGCCGTATCTTCGCTGCATCCGACCTACACGTCGACTACCTTGCTAATCGAACATTCGTGTCCCGTTGGTCGACGTCAAAGTACCTGCGCGATACTCTCATCCTTGCCGGCGACGTATCAGACGATTTAGACGTTCTCGAACGCACATTAGTTACCCTGGCCAGCAAGTTCCTACATGTTTTCTTCGTGCCTGGTTGGTAGAAGTATATATTGCTAGAATAAATTTGTCATTGAAATGGAAATTTCTTTATTTTATAATTACTACAGAATACATATTGCACTTTGTAAGAAAACATCTATTTTATTATTTCAATTAATACTCAGTGCAGTAATTTCGGCGTCCAGTTTATTGTTCGTCTAATCGTAAACAGGAAATCATGAACTCTGGTTACGCGAGGGCCGCGAAAACTTTTCAGACTCTGTGCAGAAATTCTATGCAATTCTGGAGATGTGCGATCGTATCGGTGTGATCACTGAACCTCGTCGAGTCTCTAACTTACATGGTATGTCTTCATCACCTCATATGTTATGTCTTCATCACCTCATATGTTATGTCTTCATCACCTCACATGGTATGTCTTCACCACCTCATATGTTATGTCTTCATCACCTCATATGTTATGTCTTCATCACCTCATATGTTATGTCTTCATCACCTCATATGTTATGTCTTCATCACCTCATATGTTATGTCTTCATCACCTCATATGTTATGTCTTCATCACCTCATATGGTATGTCTTCATCACCTCATATGTTATGTCTTCATCACCTCATATGTTATGTCTTCATCACCTCATATGTTATGTCTTCATCACCTCATATGTTATGTCTTCATCACCTCATATGTTATGTCTTCATCACCTCATATGTTATGTCTTCATCACCTCATATGGTATGTCTTCATCACCTCATATGTTATGTCTTCATCACCTCATATGTTATGTCTTCATCACCTCATATGTTATGTCTTCATCACCTCATATGGTATGTCTTCATCACCTCATATGGTATGTCTTCACCACCTCATATGTTATGTCTTCATCACCTCATATGTTATGTCTTCACCACCTCATATGTTATGTCTTCATCACATCATATGTTATGTCTTCATCACCTCATATGGTATGTCTTCATCACCTCATATGGTATGTCTTCATCACCTCATATGTTATGTCTTCATCACCTCACATGGTATGTCTTCATCACCTCATATGGTATGTCTTCATCACCTCACATGGTATGTCTTCATCACCTCATATGTTATGTCTTCATCACCTCATATGTTATGTCTTCATCACCTCATATGTTATGTCTTCATTACCTCATATGGTATGTCTTCACCACCTCATATGTTATGTCTTCATCACCTCATATGTTATGTCTTCATCACCTCATATGGTATGTCTTCATCAACTCATATGGTATGTCTTCATCACCTCACATGGTATGTCTTCATCAACTAATATGTTATGTCTTCATCAACTCATATGTTATGTCTTCATCACCTCACATGGTATGTCTTCATCAACTAATATGTTATGCCTTCATCACCTCATATGTTATGTCTTCATCACCTCATATGTTATGTCTTCATCACCTCATATGGTATGTCTTCATCAACTCATATGTTATGTCTTCATCACCTCATATGGTATGTCTTCATCACCTCATATGGTATGTCTTCATCAACTCATATGTTATGTCTTCATCACCTCACATGGTATGTCTTCATCAACTCATATGTTATGTCTTCATCACCTCATATGGTATGTCTTCATCAACTCATATGTTATGTCTTCATCACCTCATATGGTATGTCTTCATCACCTCATATGGTATGTCTTCATCAACTCATATGTTATGTCTTCATTACCTCATATGGTATGTCTTCATCACCTCATATGTTATGTCTTCATCACCTCATATGTTATGTCTTCATCACCTCATATAGTATGTCTTCATCAACTCATATGTTATGTCTTCATCACCTCATATGGTATGTCTTCATCACCTCATATGTTATGTCTTCATCAACTCATGTTATGTCTTCATCAACTTATATGTTGTCTTCACCAACTCATATGTTGTCTTCATCACCTCATATATTATATCTTCATCACCTCATATGGTATGTCTTCATCACCTCATATGTTATGTCTTCATCACCTCATATGTTATGTCTTCATCACCTCATATGTTATATCTTCATCACCTCATATGTTGTATCTTCATCACCTCATATGGTATGTCTTCATCACCTCATATGGTATGTCTTCATCACCTCATATGTTATGTCTTCATCACCTCATATGTTATGTCTTCATCACCTCATATGTTATATCTTCATCACCTCATATGTTGTATCTTCATCACCTCATATGGTATGTCTTCATCACCTCATATGGTATGTCTTCATTACCTCATATGTTATGTCTCAAATACTGCACATGATATGTCTTCACCATCTCATATATTAAGTCTCCAACATAGCATATGTAAATCTCCAACATAGCATATGTTATGTCTCCACTACTACACATGGTATGTCTCAACCAATGCACATGGTATGTCTCCACCACCTAACATATTATGTCTCCAACATAGCATATGTTATGTCTCTACCACTGCACATGGTATGTCTCCACCACTGCACATGGTATGTCTCCACCACCTAATATATTATGTCACCAACATAGCAAATGTTATGTCTCCACCAACTCACGTAGTTAGATGCTCTAGTGGCTTCGTAGGAAGCTATTAATATTTTTAATTGTGAATTCATTTTTTGACGATCTATTGTTGACTTCGCTACCTTTTGCTTTCTAGAATCAGTGTGGATTGTTCCACTTCATTCGTGGTACTCGACGCCAGAGGACGACCCTGATAATTCATTGTTCTGTATGCCGAAGAGGTGATGACATTGAGATATTCTACCCATTAATAATATTCTTTCTACTAGATGCATACCAACCATTTACAATATATATGTCAGAGTTTATTATATGTTCACTCTTTTTACCTATCAATTTAATAGTTACATAAATACTTCTTTCTGAATAACTCACTATCAATTTATATATATATTTATTACATATAGGGTCTTCTTCACATATAGGGTATGTTATACATAAAATTCTAATATTGAATATATAATTGGATAGTTATACATTGTACTTTACAGTTCCTCTATCTACAACTCTATCTACTACTTATATTCCACCTCCTCTTCCCCTCTATCTACTACTTTTAGACCATTTCCATCTTCCCTTCTATCTACTACTTATATTCCACCTCCTCTTCCCCTCTATCCACTACTTTTAGACCATTTCCATCTTCCCTTCTATCTACTACTTATATTCCACCTCCTCTTCCCCTCTATCCACTACTTTTAGACCATTCCCATCTTCCCTTCTATCCACTACTTATATTCCACCTCCGCTTCCCCTCTATCTACTACTTTTAGACCATTTCCATCTTCCCCTCTATCTACTACTTATATTCCACCTCCTCTTCCCCTCTATCTACTACTTTTAGACCATTTCCATCTTCCCTTCTATCCACTACTTATATTCAACCTCCTCTTCCCCTCTATCTACTACTTTTAGACCACTTCCATCTTCCCCTATATTCCACCCCTTGACTACCCTCGACTACGCTCCTTTATCTACTCCTCTTACATCATACATGTCTCCCTCTCCATATTCTCCAGTCATTTCTCCTCTATATACCCCTCGCTTCGCATCTCTTACACCCTCTATATCTCTCCTACATGCCCCTCTTACATCCCACATAATCGTCCCTTATCCACCCCTATATTCCTCTAATGTCCCCGCTGAATTAATGCCAACTTCAACCAACTCTAGTGGTATTGACGACGCCTGCCACCAGGCGGAGATATGGATGGACACGACATTATGTCGGTGGCCGGATCGTCTGGACGGACGGACAAAGGCTGGCTACTTTGCTCATATGAACAAATCAGCGGTGTCGAGATCCTACGATTCACCGGTGAACAGTTGAACCCTTATGGTGACCCCTTATGGTGACCCCTTATGGTGACCCCTTATGGTGAACCCTTATGGTGAACCCTTATGGTGAACCCTTATGGTGAACCCTTATGGTGAACCCTTATGGTGAACCCTTATGGTGAACCCTTATGGTGAACCCTTATGGTGAACCCTTATGGTGAACCCTTATGGTGAACCCTTATGGTGAACCCTTATGGTGAACCCTTATGGTGAACCCTTATGGTGAACCCTTATGGTGAACCCTTATGGTGAACCCTTATGGTGAACCCTTATGGTGAACCCTTATGGTGAACCCTTGTGGTGAACCCTTATGGTGAACCCTTATGGTGAACCCTTATGGTGAACCCTTATGGTGAACCCTTATGGTGAACCCTTATGGTGAACCCTTATGGTGAACCCTTATGGTGAACCCTTATGGTGAACCCTTATGGTGAACCCTTATGGTGAACCCTTATGGTGAACCCTTATGGTGAACCCTTATGGTGAACCCTTATGGTGAACCCTTATGGTGAACCCTTATGGTGAACCCTTATGGTGAACCCTTATGGTGAACCCTTATGGTGAACCCTTATGGTGAACCCTTATGGTGAACCCTTATGGTGAACCCTTATGGTGAACCCTTATGGTGAACCCTTATGGTGAACCCTTATGGTGAACCCTTATGGTGAACCCTTATGGTGAACCCTTATGGTGAACCCTTATGGTGAACCCTTATGGTGAACCCTTATGGTGAACCCTTATGGTGAACCCTTATGGTGAACCCTTATGGTGAACCCTTATGGTGAACCCTTATGGTGAACCCTTATGGTGAACCCTTATGGTGAACCCTTATGGTGACCCCTTATGGTGACCCCTTATGGTGACCCCTTATGGTGAACCCTTATGGTGAACCCTTATGGTGAACCCTTATAGTGAACCCTTATGGTGAACCCTTATGGTGAACCCTTATGGTGAACCCTTATGGTGAACCCTTATGGTGAACCCTTATGGTGAACCCTTATGGTGAACCCTTATGGTGAACCCTTATGGTGAACCCTTATGGTGAACCCTTATGGTGAACCCTTATGGTGAACCCTTATGGTGAACCCTTATGGTGAACCCTTATGGTGAACCCTTATGGTGAACCCTTATGGTGAACCCTTATGGTGAACCCTTATGGTGAACCCTTATGGTGAACCCTTATGGTGAACCCTTATGGTGAACCCTTATGGTGAACCCTTATGGTGAACCCTTATGGTGAACCCTTATGGTGAACCCTTATGGTGAACCCTTATGGTGAACCCTTATGGTGAACCCTTATGGTGAACCCTTATGGTGAACCCTTATGGTGAACCCTTATGGTGAACCCTTATGGTGAACCCTTATGGTGAACCCTTATGGTGAACCCTTATGGTGAACCCTTATGGTGAACCCTTATGGTGAACCCTTATGGTGAACCCTTATGGTGAACCCTTATGGTGAACCCTTATGGTGAACCCTTATTGTGAACCCTTATGGTGAACCCTTATGGTGAACCCTTATGGTGAACCCTTATGGTGAACCCTTATGGTGAACCCTTATGGTGAACCCTTATGGTGAACCCTTATGGTGAACCCTTATGGTGAACCCTTATGGTGAACCCTTATGGTGAACCCTTATGGTGAACCCTTATGGTGAACCCTTATGGTGAACCCTTATGGTGAACCCTTATGGTGAACCCTTATGGTGAACCCTTATGGTGAACCCTTATGGTGAACCCTTATGGTGAACCCTTATGGTGAACCCTTATGGTGAACCCTTATGGTGAACCCTTATGGTGAACCCTTATGGTGAACCCTTATGGTGAACCCTTATGGTGAACCCTTATGGTGAACCCTTATGGTGAACCCTTATGGTGAACCCTTATGGTGAACCCTTATGGTGAACCCTTATGGTGAACCCTTATGGTGAACCCTTATGGTGAACCCTTATGGTGAACCCTTATGGTGAACCCTTATGGTGAACCCTTATGGTGAACCCTTATGGTGAACCCTTATGGTGAACCCTTATGGTGAACCCTTATGGTGAACCCTTATGGTGAACCCTTATGGTGAACCCTTATGGTGAACCCTTATGGTGAACCCTTATGGTGAACCCTTATGGTGAACCCTTATGGTGAACCCTTATGGTGAACCCTTATGGTGAACCCTTATGGTGAACCCTTATGGTGAACCCTTAGCCGTCCTTCCTAGTACCGACCTCTTGACATACCTCCAGGCCTAGTTTGAAATCTACGTGCCTAATATCGGCCCCTCTCCAACATATCGCAATTGAAGGGTCGATGTCGGTCCCTCTTACCTTTATTATTTACGGAATATTTCATTACCATTTTTAAGGATCTTCCTATTTTTCTAATCTCTCTCATGACGCATTAATTACAATTATAATTATAATACTAATTATTCGGGTAGACTGTAATTAAACTAATAGGTAAAAAAATACAATATTTAACTTAACAATAACATTTAAATTTATTTCTAATTCGTTGTTATAATATTTGCAATTATTGCAATTATTTATGAATTTGTATTGTTATATTTATCACATATATCAAATAAAATATAAAGAAGATACTAAACTGATATTTATAAATTTCAAGATTTGAGTTTTTCTATTGACAATTATCAATATCTTTAAATGAAATAGGTGATCTCGTTTAGCCACTTTCTCCCGCGGGAAGCTCTTATTCACGCAGACACTCGTGACATGACATCTGTGGACAATGAACGACTTCGCATTGGAATTGGCAAGTTCAATGGCAAGTTTCAGGTGGAGTGTGTGTAGGTAGACTGTGTGTAGGTGGAGTGTATGTAGGTGGAGTGTGTGTAGGTGGAGTGTATGTAGGTGGAGTGTGTGTAGGTGGAGTGTATGTAGGTGGAGTGTATGTAGGTGGAGTGTGTGTAGGTGGAGTGTGTGTAGGTGGAGAGTATGTAGGTGTAGTGTGTGTAGGTGGAGTGTGTGTAGGTGGAGTGTGTGTAGGTGGAGTGTATGTAGGTGGAGTGTGTGTAGGTGGAGTGTGTGTAGGTGGAGTGTATGTGCGTCTGGTGCATATGTATATGGTGTGTGTGTGGTGCGTGTGTATGTTTGGTGTGTGTAGGTGGAGTGTGTGTAGGTGGAGTGTGTGTAGGTGGAGTGTATGTAGGTGGAGTGTATGTAGGTGGAGTGTGTGTAGGTGGAGTGTGTGTAGGTGGAGTGTATGTGCGTCTGGTGCATATGTATATGGTGTGTGTGTGGTGCGTGTGTATGTTTGGTGTGTGTAGGTGGAGTGTGTGTAGGTGGAGTGTATGTAGGTGGAGTGTATGTAGGTGGAGTGTGTGTGGGTGGAGTGTGTGTAGGTGGAGTGTATGTGCGTCTGGTGCATATGTATATGGTGTGTGTGTGGTGCGTGTGTATGTTTGGTGTGTGTAGGTGGAGTGTATGTGCGTCTGGTGCATATGTATATGGTGTGTGTGTGGTGCGTGTGTATGTTTAGTGTGTGTAGGTGGAATGTGTATGTAGGTGGAGTGTATGTAAGTGGAGTGTGTTTAGGTGGAGTGTGTGTATGTGGAGGGTATGTAGGTGGACTGTATGTAGGTGGAGGGTGTGTAGGTGGAGTGTGTTTAGGTGGAGTGTGTGTAGATGGAGTGTGTGTAGGTGGAGTGTATGTGCATCTGGTGCATATGTATATGGTGTGTGTGTGTGGTGCGTGTGTATGTTTAGTGTGTGTAGGTGGAATGTGTATGTAGGTGGAGTGTATGTAAGTGGAGTGTGTGTAGGTGGAGTGTGTGTAGGTGGAGGGTATGTAGGTGGACTGTATGTAGGTGGAGGGTGTGTAGGTGGAGTGTGTTTAGGTAGAGTGTGTGTAGGTGGAGTGTGTGTAGATGGAGTGTGTGTAGATGGAGTGTATGTGCATCTGGTGCATATGTATATGGTGTGTGTGTGTGGTGTGTGTGTATGTTTGGTGTGTGTAAATGGTGTGTGTATTTGTATATAGTATTTATTAGAGTTTTTTATTAAGTAAGGTTTTCTTTGTTAACAATAACGGTGTCTTTGAGAAGTTTGAGACCTACTTGTTATGGGTATACCAGCTAAACTCTTTTGCCCTAATCTAACATAATAGAGGTTCTGTAAGTGTAATCAATATGGAGGTCCATAAGAGTTTGATTTATATTAAAGAGTTCATCAAATTGTAGAGTTTTAATTAGTATAATAAGTATTTGGAATGTAGTTCTGTTTTTATTGAATCAGTTAAGTTTATTGCTGAGTTTGGAAATGCTTGTCAGATTGTGGAAGTCTGTAAATCATGCAAATGCTGTGTGTATATGGAACATGCATGGGAGATGGGTATGGCTGAAGTGTATGGGAGATGTGTATGGCTGAAGTGTATGGGAGATGGGTATGGGAGATGTGTATGGGAGATGGGTATGGCTGAAGTGTATGGGAGATGGGTATAGCTGAAGTGTATGGGAGATGTGTATGGCTGAAGTGTATGGAAGATGTGTATGGCTGAAGTGTATGGGAGATGTGTATGGCTGAAGTGTATGGAAGATGTGTATGGCTGAAGTGTATGGGAGATGGGTATGGCTGAAGTATATGGGAGATGTGTATGGGAGATGTGTATGGTGTGGGGGTGGTGGTGGTGGTGGTGTTGGTAGTAGTAGTAGTAGTAGTAGTAGCGTGGTAGTCCACGTACCTCTCCATCTCCCAATCTTTCCCCACGCAACTATTTCTTCCTATTTATCGCATAATCCTCCTCCACTCTTTACCACCAGGGCTCCTGTGGTCAGTTCAATTTCACGCGTTTTGCCGGAAGTGAACACTTGGGTCGTCAGGTGTCGAAACTAAAATCCTTGGTCCACGTGTACGGTCACCAACACAGGAATAGGGACCGTGTCATCAATGGCATAAGGTCAACTGACACACGAATCATACACGATTTACTGAATACTGCCTGTCATTTACCGACACCTGTTTGACACCCACATTCCTGTTTTCACTTGATACATATACCTGACTTACTTTTTACATGTAACTGACTGATGATACTTGGAGTTAACTCTGTAAAGCATTCATGTACATAAATGTAAAAAAACTTTTAAATTTGCTGATTGAATTTTTTTTAAATTCAAAAAACTTTTGCGAAAAATTAAATTTAAAAATTTGGTCAGAAAATATAAATTTGTAGTTAGTACCTAATAGTATATTATCTACGGAGGAAAATCTTTAATTATAACTAACTTATCATCTAGTTATATCACAGTTATATAACTAGTTAAATTATACATATATCTGACTCGATGTTACCTTTAATATTTGACCTTTGTGACTACCCGGCTCTTCTGATCCCCACTAATCCCACAGGTATGTGTCTCATTGCCTTGGGTCTCCGAAAGACCGTCGAGAGGGCTGGACGTGGGGCTGGTATGAGAGTAACTGCTCTCCGAAACTGATAGTTCTGTCCGAGCCATCGCCAACGGAAACGTAGGGCCAGAGATAGGGGTAGTGGGCGTGTGTTGTGGGCGTGTGTTGTGGGCGTGTGTAGTAGGCGTGTGTAGTAGGCGTGTGTAGTAGGCGTGTGTGATGGACGTGTGTGGTGGGCGTGTGTATTGGGCGTGTGTGGTGGGCGTGTGTGATGGACGTGTGTGGTGGGCGTGTGTAGTGGGCGTGTGTAGTGGGCGTGTGTGGTGGGCGTGTGTGGTGGGCGTATGTTGTGGGCGTGTGTAGTGGGCCTGTGTGGTGAAGACAAGTGCGAAGAGGATAGCTGCGGAGTAGGCAAGCCGTGCAGGGTTAGGACTAGCCAAGAGTGTAATTGAGGGTAGAGACGTTCGAAGACTACTAAAAAGTCAATTGCAGCATATTTAAATCTGTCATTTGTACATAATGTTAACACCATTTTTTATATACCAGCGCCTACACTATGTTTACCTGGCAATGTAAAATTGATAGTACTTACACCCAGGAAACCTGATTATGTAATTATTATACAATCTTATATAATTATTTTAAATATTAATTTTATATAACAATATATTTCTAATGCGAATTTCCACTTTTAATATATAAAAAAATATCCTGGATGATTTCTAGTGTATATATAGATCTAATATCTATTACCATACTATCTATTTTTAGATATACCTAATTACAGAATTGTATTTTCTACTTTAAAATATTGTTCATATCAGTATTGCATTCATTTATATATTTGTGATTGTTTCATATTATTTCTTTCTATTTGTATTTTGTAACTTTATAAATTTATTAATAATTTCTATATATATCAATCTTCATTTATTAAGAATGTTATAGCAAGTATTATTTATTTTTTTCCTTGAATTTTATATTACAATAAATATATAAATGAATCTATTTTTAACCCATTGGTTTTTAACTTTACATTTATTGAAGCTGAAAATATTGAGTAATAATAATTCATTATATAAATATACAATTATAATATATATATTTATTTTTAGAAATATCTCGTCCAAAGTGCTTAGATTTTAAGTTTTTTAGATCTTCAATCTAGAAGTGTAATTTATAATAGATTTAATATGTAAAATTAATAGAATACATAATAACAAAACAATATACAATGGCATTAATACTTACCATAATACTTTTTTCAAATTAGAATATATTTAATCAGATATTTTTGTAATATTTGTACTATAAAAGGTTCAAAGTTAGGCATATTTCCTGTTGGCTATTAAAATTATAATAAATAGAATTGCAAAATGTATATTTTTCACGTATTTAATATTTCTATGAATTTCAAGATTTAATATTTACAAAAAATTAATATTCTGAATTATATTCTATTATTTTTAAAATATTTATTACATAATAATATAACAATTATAAGTATCAATTAATATATGTTTAAAATGACATCAATATACAAAACTGATTACTATTGTGAAATTATTTATTTATCCTTATTTTGATATGATATGATTACTATCAAATAAATGTGTTCATGTGTGACATACGTAGTTGGCATTACATAAACATATACATCATATATAGACATAATGATTGATAGTATGGTTAATAATTGTATGATATAATGTTATATTTTAAATTTGTTTGATAATGAAAACCAATATATAAAAAATTTAACAATGTGAATTTAGAAAAATATAACCTATTACAAAATACATTGAACCCATTAAAATACCTATTTATGCTCAGAAGAATTATCTGAAGAGGTATCTACTGATGTCAACATGAAACTTAGATTTCTAATAATACGAAAATTAAAATCTTATCCTTTACAATCCTATAATATATATATATATATATATATATATATATATATATATAATCAAATAAAGGGACATTAAAGATAATAGATACAATTAAAAATCTGCTGACTTGTATTGTGAATTTTTAAAATAAAATGTGGATATTTAAACTATTGTCAACAATATTAATTTTTCATTTTAATATTATGTTGATCCTACATAAATATATATATAGATTTTCACAATACATAAACATTATAAATTTGGGGAAGTTGATAAGGATATAAATGACTTCGTTTAGTTACCCAATTTAAATAATGTCATGGCGTATGCATATAGACTATACAAACTATTATTTATAGAGACTTTACAGATTATAACTAAGCAGATAAAGCATATTAACAGATTAATATGTCCATGGAAAACATCCGCAGTTAATGTTAATCGAAATGTTCATGCATAGAAATGAAGCAAAAGACATTGGAATTTCTTAAAATAAAATTTGAATATACTGATATACAATATATATATAAAATTTGCAGAGATATATATATATATATATATATATATATATATATATATATATATATATATATATATATATATCTGCAAACTTTCGACTAAACCCTATTTTCTCTACATTGTATAACTTGTATTCAGTTATATAAGCTAATCAAAGTAACTCGTCAATATACCACATTACCAACTCTTATACATTACTAATAATTACACATTTAGATATAATACAATTTTGAATATATAGACTGAATGCCTGAAAGAATTAATTCCTACTCAAAGATACTCTTTGGCTTCAGAGTTAATCACAATGACTTGACATATATTATTGGTGTTACAATTTCTTTTGATCCCGAAGAAAACATCTTTCATTTCGTTGAAAGAAAAGTATCGAAGTACAAATATCTCGGTATTGTTATTTCCCTCATTGTTGAAGCATTATGTTCTTGGCATCCTGGCAATAAAAGAATAAAGATAATTTGTAAGTTCAATAACAGTAAATGGAAATAATTGAAGGGGATTTGTATCCAATAAGCTATTGAAAATATGATATACTTATAACTTATATACTTAAAGAACTTGCCATAAATCCAAGTCACTTTATATTCAATTTACTTTTCAATTTACTTACTGCTTATACTGATACTTCATTTATTTTATATTTGTATACAGATTTGTCTCACGATACATAATAATGGTTAACTTGTCTTATATGTTTTATTGTTAAAACAATATAATATAACATATGGTGTTCATGATATTTCAAAATTAGTTAACCAATAAATCCCTCATCGTGAAATCTTAAAAAGAAGGATTACTTGGTAATTCAAATTCGAAAATAAATTATTTTCTGCATGTATAATAATCTTAGTACGAACTAGGCAAAGTTTCTGATTCAACTATTGAATCAAAAATTAAATTATTAAGCATATACTTTAGTGTACATTAGTCTATTCTAAAAGTTTATTTACCTGCAATTCACCTCATCACTGTATTGTTAATAATTTCAGTTGTTCGTCATCTATATCTGAATCCATGAATTTCATTCACATTACTCAAATTCTCAAAAAACAGTCATTAGAATATATTCTGTTGGTGAGCTATTTCACAACTCACCATAAAATCAAAATAACCGGAAAGAGTCATCAGCACCAAGCATATTTCATATATCTACCCTAATTATAGTTATGATCCTTTCCAAAATTAATATCTTTCGAACTGTAGCACCGAGAAAGCTCCAAATATAATCATTAATGGTTTAGAAATTTGCATTGGTAATCGTTATCTGTGTTTTTTCTGAAACTATATAGTATTTTTAAAATCATTAATAAAGTCAACTTACATTAAGGTTAATTAATCAACTTTGTTCCATTTTCGCCATGATTTGTTATTCGACAATGATCTGGACCCATACCTTTTATTATTTATATTTTACACTCAAAATCAATTACTTCTATATATATCCACATTCGTTAAATACATATATAGAGATGATATATAACTGTAGACATCTTTCTTCCTAGTAATATTAGATCCATTAACTTTCAATTTTCTTTTACCGAATGTGCATCTAAACTTAATACATGGTTAACAATGATCTCTTTTTCATTTCATATTACAATGGACTGATTATATGAATTGCTCAACTTACGGTCACTTTTCTTTTACCACTTTCATCATCTCCATCTATTTAAACTCTTGGCACAATTATATCGTCACACCTCGACTTCTCTGAACACATCTCGCCAGCTACACGTTCATCATTATAGTATTTATATAATATCCATAAAGCATAGAAGAAACTTCCAGGCTTACCATTATCATTATAAAGTCAATGGTTTTCAGTTATAATAGGCATTGTTTCTCAGTATATGCTAATTTATCTTTGCAACTTACTAATATATTAGCGTACATCTAGCGCAGGTATGGCCGTTTATTATTTTTGGCTTGGGATTAATGATCCATGGAAATCTTTCACCGGATCTCTACGAAGAAACTTGATGAGTTTCAGTTATTTTATATTATATACAAATTTCTAACTCATAGTCGCCCAAAATAACTACACGCTATTTTGACTTCTTCATCTAAGCTCAATCAAAGATTCGTCAATATTATTAAGATAGATATATCTCGAATAAACTTGAAATTTGCTGAAATATATTCTATTATCCAATGCCTAATAATATATATATATATATATATATATATATATATATATATATATATATATATATATATATAAATATAGTTTCCTTTTATATGTTTTCTACATTCCCTCTAATACCAATACATTTATATATAATTTACGTGGTCTTAAAAAAAGATGTAATATTAAATAATAATAATAATAATGTCATGTCCTTGGCATAACCAATTTCAATTAGCATCACTATACAAATATATGATTTTATATGTAGTTAATAATATACTATAATATAACATATATATTTATTTGCAATGTATAATTTTAATTATTTAACGATTGTTTGATATATCTACCACGCAATTTAAATATATAAATAGAATTGACATATTCATTTAGACAATTTATTCAGTAGGGGTGTGTTATTAATAATATTGAAGGTATTGCATAACTCCAACTCGTTATATTTTGGTAAGATATAGATGTATTTATTAAATTAATATATTGATAATGTATATATTAATTAATATTTCTATTATATTCATTTTATTATGTAGCTATATCAAATTAAAATAATTGATACATCGCTTACTACCGATTGAATTAAAATTACTTTACTAAATATATATAATTATTTAAATATTATAAATAATTGTCTGTAATTAATCCTATTTTATATTAATATATAGTTTAATTAATATTAAGCAATTGTGACAATACACTTTTAAAACTCATCAGTATATCTTCGTTATCTACAGATTCATTGAGTTTTCTAATAATTTAGTATCTAACATTTATTTATGTTAAAAGATAAATATTAAAAGTTTTATTTACTATTATTAATACTTTTTATTAAACAATAATATCATGGGTGAATGTTACGATATGTAGATAATGTAAAATTTACAATAATAAATATATCATATAAAATCATATATCATATACAAATACATATATGCAATTATATTTAATTTTATGTTTAAAAATGATTAATATCTCCACATATTACTTCTATATAATATTAAAAATCACAAAATTCACAGGTTTATGTTCCGTATTTGATCTTATCGACTGCTATTTATATTTTTATACTTGCTATTTATATTTAGCAATTCAGTAGCAATTGATAACGTAAGTTAAGTTAACAGCGATTTTATTTAATAAACTTTATAGTATTTAAATATACTAAAATATTCTTAAGTATATAATATAGAAATATATATATGCTAAATTTATAATCTTGTAAGTTTGACTCAATTGGGAAAAATATTTAAATACATTATATTTCTTGATCGTTTTGATTTTTAACATATTGATATTTGATATATTCTTAGAATATTTTATTATTTATATTATATTATGTTCCAAGATATATTCTTCAAGTTATCTTAAACTATTTTCCTTCATCTTCGCTTACATAAATATAAAAGAAATATATACATATTTGTGTATATTCTATATATGTAATTATTTAATATAGGATTATAATGATAGCCTTTTAATTTTCGTTGGATACGAAAAATAAGTTGACCTTTTGATATTCACACTATTATACTAAATCACTACCTATTCAGAATAGTGTTTTTTATATTTTTGTATTTTTATATTGCAAATCTATAGATGAAATTTCTAGTTTAGGTTGCGTTTCTGTAGTAATATTCATAGCTTCCGGGTAAATGTTTGTATGATTATTCGCATCTTCCGGTTGAGTTTCTCTAGGAATATTCACTGCTCCCAGTTGAGTTTCTATTGGAATGTTCACTGATTTGAATTGAGTTTCTGTAGGCATATTCACAGCTTCCGGTTGAGTTTCTCTAGGCATATTCACAGCTTCCGGTTGAGTTTCTCTAGGAATATGCATAGCTTCTTGTTGAGCTTTAGATGTCATAGTCGTTATTCCCTGTTTTGTTTCAGTGGATAGATTCTCAATTTGCGATATTTTCTGTAATGAATCTAGAGTTAATTTGGTGTATACATCCAATTTTACTTCCGAACGTGTATTCGTATCTTCCGGTTGTATTTTGTTAGTCGGATTCGATACTTCAGTTGGTTTGATTTCGTTATCCAGAGCCTCGTCGTATATATTAATTTTATTCTTTTCGACACCGGAGTCAGCGATACTAACTTCCGTAAGTTTACCGTTGCTCCATAGACTAGTAGATTCTGCATTCTTTGAGCCGAAACTATCTCCTCTACAGCTAAGAGAAAGCGCAGTTTTACTACAGGATGCGTTGTTCCCTTGTTCAGCTTGAGATCCGCTCCAAGAAACCGACGACCAGGCCACGCGACCAGCATCGCTAAGCTTACGCATCCACTTTCGTCTTATTCGGCTTCCCAAGACGAAGGCGGCGCAGATGAACACGCCCTGCAGACTGTTCAACGTCACCGACACGTAGCGGAGGTGACGTAGCGAATGCACGTTCGACAGCAACGAGAAGGCCCACGAAAATCCTGCGGGATCGTGGGTCGGTAATGAAGATACAGAGGCTCGCACGCATCTCGCTCAAATAACGGATACTCGCCATTTACATACATCCTCGGCGCTAATAAAGTAACGTGACGCCCGCGATAAGGAACCCCGTGACAAGACGGCGTGCGTCGACGTATTCCACTACGCAAGGCTGGCGTCAACACGAGTCTTAACGTAGTAGGCAGCGCACAACACCACTTACTTCGTGAGACAACCACAACGCACGCCATAACATCATAGCACACATACTACGATACATGCCCGCAACAAACGCCATAATACACCTACCCATAACGCACGCCATAGCACACATACTACGATACATGCCACAACAAACGCCAGAATACACCTACCCATAACGCACGCCATAGCACACATACTACGATACATGCCACAACCAACGCCAGAATACACCTACCCATAACGCACGCCATAGCACACATACTACGATACATGCCACAACAAACGCCATAATACACCTACCCATAACGCACGCCATAGCACACATACTACGATACATGCCACAACAAACGCCAGAATACACCTACCCATAACGCACGCCATAGCACACATACTACGATACATGCCACAACCAACGCCAGAATACACCTACCCATAACGCACGCCATAGCACACATACTACGATACATGCCACAACAAACGCCATAATACACCTACCCATAACGCACGCCATAGCACACATACTACGATACATGCCACAACAAACGCCAGAATACACCTACCCATAACGCACGCCATAGCGCACATACTACGATACATGCCACAACCAACGCCAGAATACACCTACCCATAACGCACGCCATAGCGCACATACTACGATACATGCCACAACAAACGCCATAATACACCTACCCATAACGCACGCCATAGCACACATACTACGATACATGCCACAACAAACGCCAGAATACACCTACCCATAACGCACGCCATAGCACACATACTACGATACATGCCACAACCAACGCCAGAATACACCTACCCATAACGCACGCCATAGCACACATACTACGATACATGCCACAACAAACGCCATAATACACCTACCCATAACGCACGCCATAGCACACATACTACGATACATGCCACAACAAACGCCAGAATACACCTACCCATAACGCACGCCATAGCACACATACTACGATACATGCCACAACCAACGCCAGAATACACCTACCCATAACGCACGCCATAGCACACATACTACGATACATGCCACAACCAACGCCAGAATACACCTACCCATAACGCACGCCATAGCACACATACTACGATACATGCCACAACCAACGCCAGAATACACCTACCCATAACGCACGCCATAGCGCATATACTACGATGCACACCACAACGCACGCCATGACACGCATACACCACGCACGCCATAGCGCATATACTACGATGCACGCCACAACGCACGCCATGACACGCATACACCACGCACACGTCTAACCCATTAGCGTGGTGAGTCTTGCGTAGATCAACAACGAAGATCGTTTAGAAGAAGCTGCCGATTCCGCCAGTCTTATCGACTTCCTTAAGGCAAGCAACGTACGTAAAAATAAAAGAGCGTTCATAAAGATAACTAGACCGATGGGCGTGGCGAAGTAGGCCAGAACTGCAACGTCGGAATCCATGAAACAGGCCCCACCTATGCGAGGTAGTGAGGGGCTGGGGCGTAGGTCTAGAAGTCACGACGTGGATTGAGAGTGGGGGTTGTGACTGGAGTACACTGCTTGGATTGTAGTAACGCTAGTAACGTATAAGGTCGTGGAGTCATGATGGACATATGGTCTAAGATGAAGCGTGAAGCTGTGAAAGTATAGAACATAGTTCTCTCGAATGAATAGAACCTATCTTACCTCCGCTAGGTATTATGATATTGCGTATATATATTGTCGACCTGTATTATCGTGACCTCTGACCTTTAGCGTAACCGATATACACAACTCCTAGAATATCTAGGAGGTAGGCACTTGTAACGACAACGGCCGGAAGTAGGTAGGCGTAGACAGCGTAGATGTACAACTGACGACTGGATGCTTTCCGTGCCTGGGAGAGGATGATTTTACAACTACGGTAATATCTACCCGAATGTGTTAATCTAATAATTAGCTAATTGACATTTATAATATATATATATATATATATATATATATATATATATATATATAGATATACATTTGTATATCTATTTCCGGTATCTTACTAGGCTATTGGAATAGTCGACAACATAATTACCACAAAAATACCCGGAAATACTACCACACGGTTATATATATATATATATATATATATATATATATATATATATATATATATATATTAAGTGAATGTATATAATGCCAAGCCAAGTCGAGACAAGTCTAGGTACATCTAGGGACACCTATAGCCCTATACATAAGCCATGGCATATCGTGACACGTATCGTTACATACCACCATCGAAGAGAATGTTCTGTAGAGTTCGATGGCCAGAACATTCATCCAGCAGAACGTGACGAGCCAAGCGTAGTGTTGACCGATAGCGATTAGTTTACACATCGTGTTTGCATGGTTACTGAACGCTCCCGATATCTGTGGGACGCGATCGCTTAGTTACCATACAACTACCATTACTATTATGCAACAAATCATCGTCCAGAAAATCATATTGCGTCCCATAATTGTTGGCGTTGCGTCGTGGAAAGATCAAATGTTTAAGTTTAATCGGTCATCAGTTAAATAGTTCGAGAAGCGACCGAGTGATGGATCAGTTAATAGGAGAGATGTATAAAAGGTCAACATATAGAGTATTAAACAGGAATAGCGGTAAGTACTGTATAGATTAGTTGGCTAGTAAAAATCAGACGGCTAAGGTGTCAATATGCCAATATAAGGTAAATTGTAAAATTATTAATTTTTCAATTTACTAATTATTCATGGTACCTGGAATGCAAACTGAGCACAAAACAAAGAAATCGACAAATTCATAATGCAGATTCCGGCTGAAGTTCTCATTGACCGGAAGCTGGAGTAGATCGTAATGGTCAGCAACAGGGCAAGCATGGATATCACGTTACCCACCAGCGTCATTATGCCTAGTAGTTTAGTAGGATAAAGATGGTTAGTGTAGGCAGTTGGGGTGGTATAAGGGTTATAGATAGTTGGTATAGTATGGATTGCAGGTGTAATAGGGACTTTATGAGTAGTATGGAGTATAGGTTTAGTAGGGCTTGTAGGTTTAGTATTGGGCGTAGGACCTCCACCCAATACTACACCTACACTGTAGGTGTAGTAGGTACTTTATGAGTATTATGAGGTGTATGGTTAATATTGGGTGTAGGATTAGGATGTATAGGATGTTATATGATTATAATCTGTAGGGATAATGTAGAAGTGGAAGTAGGTTAGTATAGGGTTGGTAGTAAGACATCATAGTGGTTGTATGAAGTTATGCAATACTATCTCATTTAACTAATTCAATTGTGAAATTGTATCATTTGAATCTTTATTGTATACAGTTATCAAATTACAGTTATATTACTGTATAATATAGTTTTTACATTCGCTATGCAAATTAAATTGAATCATTATATTGATATAAATATATATATATTTAATTTATATAATAAAACAAAAAATATCAGTTCGATAATTTTTTATTTATTTATTTTCCTACCTTCTCCCGGAAGTTCACTTTTCCCATCGGCGTATTCTTCAACTTTCACGGTTTTACCTAATATTTATATTAATAAATGTAACAAAATTTGAGTTAAATAATTTAAACTATTTTTGTATTGAAGTAAAATGTGATTGTAACGAAGTGAAATATAAATTCTCAATTTAGGTTACAACTTTAAATAATTAGGCTACAATTCAGTATACTTTGTCTACAGATTAGCATAATTAATCAACAATTCTAAATAATTAAACTACAGTTCTAAATAATTAGGTTATAGTTCTAAATAATTAGGTTACATATCTAAATAATTAGGCCACAGTTCTAAATAATTAGGCAACATTTCTAAACAATTAGACTAAAATTCTAAACAATTATGATATAGTTTTAACTAAATAGGCTCAATTCTGAATACATTATTAACCGGTATAGGTAGTTCAAATGCTACCTAAATATACGTTATAGTATGGTAATAATGATCTAATGGAATAATCGAGAATACATCTAGATCTTAACATCTCGTACCCTCACGAACTTTCTTATAACCCCATTGTATAGTTATATCTTATAAATGACCTCAAGTAAATGACCTCTTGTAAATTATCTCTTATAAATGATCTCAAGTAAATGATAAGTAAAATGACCTCTTGTAAATTATCTCTTGTAAAATATCTTCTAAATTATCCCTTGTAAATTATCTCTTGTAAATTATCTCTTGTAAATGACCTCTTGTAAATGACCTCTTGTAAATGACCTCTTGTAAATGACCTCTTGTAAATTACCTCTTGTAAATTACCTCTTGTAAATTACCTCTTGTAAATTACCTCTTGTAAATTGCCTTTTGCAAATTACCTCTTGTAAATTACCTTTTGCAAATTACCTCTTGTAAATTACCTATCGTAAATTAACTCTTGTAAATTACTTTTGCAAATTACCTCTTGTAAATTACCTATCGTAAATTACCTCTTGTAAATTTAGTCTCAAATATTCTTTCGAATACAAGAATAAAATTTTAATTTTTCAAGATTTATGATAATAACTTGACACATGATTTATTTGCATATTTAATTTTAAATATTATTCTAATATACTCAGATGAAATTTTAAAAACTTTTAACCCTCAGCTGATCTTGAGATTCCGCTAATATCATGATCGCATCGAGCCAACCAAACCATAAACTAACTATCTCATTATCACAAATATATATATTAACCCATATTAAACCCATAAACCAACTGATCCCTGATCCTACCGACTCCATTGCTCTACTAAACCCATAACATAACTGACCCAAGATCCCACTAACTCCATTAACCCTACTAAACCCACAACCTAATAGAGCCCCGATCACACCAACCCGATAAGTGAACTGCGCAGATCAGTAGTCCACCGCCATCTATTGGATACGTCTCAGTTTCATTTACCCGGAAGTGGAGTATTTCTCCTTTGACGTTACCGAGGTGAATATTAATGCCGCCTTCGAAACGTTCGTAGTTATTCTCGGCGATAACTGACGTCTGACAGCTGATATGGGAGTTCGTAGGTGACACGTGTTAGTAATATTGGCAGCTAACTCTATTGTCTCACAGCCACGCTAGAGTGATGTGGGCGGTGGTGTCACGTGTCACATATTAATACTAGTTGCATCTGCACTGACTATATATGAAAACTAAAATGAGCACACATTACACGTGGAGACTTGCTAGTGATACTGGCATATGAAGCCTTGCATAAGAGCTACAGTCGTATGTGGCACAGAGTTACGCAATAATTTCATATATTATTTATGTCCGACGGCCTTTAAAACCTGAGAATTTGTGGTTCGCACATTAAAGCGAGTGTTGTACGGTTGGAGGCTTCGGTGACCATGAAATTTATGCCGATCGGATATGAGCTTACGTTATACTCCTAATGTTAATGGGGCTTAGTTAATGTCTAGGACGTAGTTAATGTCTAGTATATGGTTAGTGATGGGGCTTAGTTAGTGTCTAGGACGTAGTTAATGTCTAGTATATGGTTAGTGATGGGGCCTAGTTAGTGTGTAGGACGTAGTTAATGTCTAGTATATGGTTAGTGATGGGGCCTAGTTAGTGTGTAGGACGTAGTTAATGTCTAGTATATGGTTAGTGATGGGGCCTAGTTAGTGTGTAGGACGTAGTTAATGTCTAGTATATGGTTAGTGATGGGGCCTAGTTAGTGTGTAGGACGTAGTTAATGTCTAGTATATGGTTAGTGATGGGGCCTAGTTAGTATGATGTAATTACGTTGATGTAGTTACCGTAGATATACGAGTATGTGCGTTATTAATCAGCGGACAAATCGGGTCTCTAATGAAAGAGGCTTGAAGGTACCTTATTATTATCAATGGTGATGAATTTCTCCGGGTAGCTCGAGCTTGAGGAATTGTAACCCAGTAAGGTTACGTCCCTGACTACATACGAGTACCCCGCTCCGGCCTGCTCACACCCTTCTATCGAGATCATCCAGTTGTGGTCCAGTACGTAGATACCCGTTAATACGCCAACGCTATCATTACATGGTGGTAGTTTAAAGTATAAAACGACATGTTTCGTAGTGTTACTACACGCTTAAGATATATTAATTATTAATTATTAATAAGTATTTAGTTATACATGCTCTGGAAAAGATTTTAATTGAAATATTCATAGAATATATAGTAAATATTCATGTAAATATTATCCGAATATAAACGAAAGCCCCTTAACATTTACAACTTTAACTATCCAGGTATTTGCAACTCTTGCCCCATACCCGACCCCTTGACCTTTACCACTTTAACCTAGAGTTGAGGTGCGTGGCCTTGATGAGTTTTTCCAACATGAAGTTACGCATTGCGTATACACGATGAAGATACTTAATGTCGATATCATAAATATAACAAAGAGTATTCTTCAGATCATTTCCTATGTTGAGTAATACTTGATTATATTCACTGTCTCCGTCTAAATATACTCTACTAAATATAGCCTTATTTATATATATCTCGTTCTATCTCATAAACTATATATCCAATAATCGTCAAGTCCTAAACTATTGTTACTAAAATCATATTGCTAGTCAATTACCTATTCATTTTAACCGTTTTTAACCGTTTTTAACCGTTTTTAATCGTTTTAAACCGTTTTTAACCGTTTTTAATCCTTAACAATCGTTAATTAGCGTTCCTCGAAATCAAATTCCTTAAAATGTATGACATTTCGCTTAATACCCCATTTGCTATTTCTACCCCGGTAAACCCAGCTCGATATCTATCGTGCAATCCCAACCATACCCTGAATGCTGGCCAAAAAGCTGCTTGCAATTCTGGATGCATTATTGACTCGGTTGCAGGGTATCGCCTTCGAATGTATTATAATCGGTTCCGGTCTAACGCCCACGTCAAAGAGCCAATTAAGCCACGTCATGTGAAGGTTGAGCATTTTGACGTCAACTCCGGCATTCTTACGGACGCTAACCAACATAGCCAAGCGAGATACGTCGGCGGTAAGGGTAGGTAACTGTTCGGGGAGTAGGGTATATCGTAATGTAGACTAACGATAGGTAAAGAGTAGGGTTATTAGTGCGTAGTAAGAGTTAGTCGGGGTATTGGCGTGTGGACGATGAAGGGTTGTAAGTAATAAATATCAAAGTGTAGAGATTGCCTGCCGATAAAGTTCATTTATACAGTACTCCATAGAATGTATTTGTTAAATGGGTAATGAATCACAAGGAATTAGATTATGTAAATATTATTATTTAATTATTATACATAACAAATACAATATCTTGAATTATTGCTAGTAATAGATATGTAGACATTCTCTAAGTGAAGGTAACTTTGATGTTACTAGGTAAGGAGGGTTGGTTAAGTTATTGCAAAACATCAATTATTTGTTCTGAATTATGTTGTTAATATGTTACCAAGTATTCTACACGATGTCTAGGAATGGGTTAATGAAATGGTTTACGGGATTATTTAGGGGCAAAGTGTCATTATAGGTTACAAAATTATGAAAATGATTAGACCTCGATTTGAACTGGAATGCACTTCAGATTACCGTCAGCTACTCTGTTCGCAAACTGTCCTTTCGGACATTTCATTGTTAAGCAACGGTCGGTAAGGAAATCGTGCTGTTCACATATCGCTTTCTTGTTGTAGAATATCTAGGGCATGTTTACGATAATATCAATGGCGTTACAATAGATACTGTAACGGGTATGGAATTGTGTCGTAATAAAAGTCAAAGCATTTCAATGATTTAAAAGTCTTACCACTGGGCAAGATAGTGTCGATGTGCATCATTACATATGTTTTTATAGTGTAGAAGATCCTTCAGTAGATATAGGTATGGTCAGAAATTGGTCGTGGCAACTAATATATATAATACAAACATCTGTTATAAACAAATCATTGGGTTAAACACAATTTACATAATACCAAAAGATATGAATTATACTCAAAGAATTACAGCTACAAATCAGACATTAGTTAACATAAAATACGAATTCTGGTCATCATAAAAAACTAAACATGGTATTACTCTACCACTACCACTAGCTATTAATTACTAGCTATTAGTTAATCAACATTAATTACTAGCTATTAGTTAAACAACATTAATTACTAGTTATTAGTTAACTAACATTAATTAATAGCTATTAGTTAAACAACATTAATTACTAGCTATTAGTTAAACAACATTAATTACTAGCTATTAGTTAACTAACATTAATTACTAGCTATTAGTTAACTAACATTAATTACTAGTTATTAGTTAACTAACATTAATTACTAGCTATTAGTTAACTAACATTAATTACTAGCTATTAGTTAAACAACATTAATTACTAGCTATTAGATAACTAACATTAATTACTAGTTATTAGTTAACTAACATTAATTACTAGCTATTAGTTAACTAACATTAATTACTAGCTATTAGTTAAACAACATTAATTACTAGCTATTAGTTAAACAACATTAATTACTAGTTATTAGTTAACTAACATTAATTACTAGCTATTAGTTAAACAACATTAATTACTAGCTATTAGTTAAACAACATTAATTACTAGCTATTAGTTAACTAACATTAATTACTAGCTATTAGTTAACTAACATTAATTACTAGCTAATAGTTAACTAACATTAATTACTAGCTATTAGTTAAACAACATTAATTACTAGTTATTAGTTAACTAACATTAATTACTAGCTATTAGTTAAACAACATTAATTACAAGCTATTAGTTAAACAACATTAATTACTAGCTATTAGTTAACTAACATTAATTACTAGCTATTAGTTAACTAACATTAATTACTAGTTATTAGTTAACTAACATTAATTACTAGCTATTGGTTAACTAACATTAATTACTAGTTATTAGTTAATCAACATTAATTACTAGCTATTAGTTAAACAACATTAATTACTAGCTATTAGTTAACTAACATTAATTACTAGCTATTAGTTAACTAACATTAATTACTAGCTATTAGTTAAACAACATTAATTACTAGCTATTAGTTAATCAACATTAATTACTAGCTATTAGTTAAACAACATTAATTACTAGCTATTAGTTAACTAACATTAATTACTAGTTATTAGTTAACTAACATTAATTACTAGCTATTAGTTAAACAACATTAATTACTAGTTATTAGTTAACTAACATTAATTACTAGCTATTAGTTAAACAACATTAATTACTAGTTATTAGTTAATCAACATTAATTACTAGCTATTAGTTAAACAACATTAATTACTAGCTATTAGTTAACTAACATTAATTACTAGCTATTAGTTAAACAACATTAATTACTAGTTATTAGTTAACTAACATTAATTACTAGCTATTAGTTAAACAACATTAATTACTAGTTATTAGTTAATCAACATTAATTACTAGCTATTAGTTAAACAACATTAATTACTAGCTATTAGTTAACTAACATTAATTACTAGCTATTAGTTAAAAAACATTAATTACTAGTTATTATTTAACTAACATTAATTACTAGCTATTAGTTAAATAACATTAATTACTAGCTATTAGTTAACTAACATTAATTACTAGCTATTAGTTAAAAAACATTAATTACTAGCTATTAGTTAAACAACATTAATTACTAGCTATTAGTTAAATAACATTAATTACTAGTTATTAGTTAACTAACATTAATTACTAGCTATTAGTTAAACAACATTAATTACTAGTTATTAGTTAACTAATATTAATTACTAGCTATTAGTTAACTAACATTAATTACTAGCTATTAGTTAAACAACATTAATTACTAGTTATTAGTTAAACAACATTAATTACTAGTTATTAGTTAAACAACATTAATTACTAGCTATTAGTTAACTAACATTAATTACTAGTTATTAGTTAAACAACATTAATTACTAGCTATTAGTTAAACAACATTGATTACTAGCTATTAGTTAATCAACATTAATTACTAGCTATTAGTTAATCAACATTAATAACTAGCTATTAGTTAAACAACATTAATTACTAGTTATTAGTTAAACAACATTAATTACTAGCTATTAGTTAAACAACATTAATTACTAGTTATTAGTTAAACAACATTAATTACTAGCTATTAGTTAAACAACATTAATTACTAGCTATTAGTTAACCAACATTAATTACTAGCTATTAGTTAAATAACATTAATTACTAGCTATTAGTTAATCAACATTAATTACTAGTTATTAGTTAAACAACATTAATTACTAGCTATTAGTTAACTAACATTAATTACTAGCTATTAGTTAACCAACATTAATTACTAGCTATTAGTTAAATTACATTAATTACTAGCTATTAGTTAATCAACATTAATTACTAGTTATTAGTTAAACAACATTAATTACTAGCTATTAGTTAACTAACATTAATTACTAGCTATTAGTTAACCAACATTAATTACTAGCTATTAATTAAACAACATTAATTACTAGCTATTAGTTAATCAACATTAATTACTAGCTATTAGTTAACTAACATTAATTACTAGCTATTAGTTAAACAACATTAATTACTAGTTATTAGTTAACTAACATTAATTACTAGCTATTAGTTAAGCAACATTAATTACTAGCTATTAGTTAAACAACATTAATTACTAGTTATTAGTTAACTAACATTAATTACTAGCTATTAGTTAAACAACATTAATTACTAGCTATTAGTTAAACAACATTAATTACTAGCTATTAGTTAAACAACATTAATTACTAGCTATTAGTTAAACAACATTAATTACTAGCTACTAGTTAAACAACATTAATTACTAGCTATTAGTTAAACAACATTAATTACTAGCTATTAGTTAAACAACTTTAATTACTAGCTATTAGTTAAACAACATTAATTACTAGCTATTAGTTAATCAACATTAATTACTAGCTATTAGTTAAACAACATTAATTACTAGCTATTAGTTAACTAACATTAATTACTAGCTATTAGTTAACTAACATTAATTACTAGCTATTAGTTAAACAACATTAATTACTAGCTATTAGTTAAACAACATTAATTACTAGCTATTAATTAACCAACATTAATTACTAGCTATTAGTTAAACAACATTAATTACTAGCTATTAGTTAACTAACATTAATTACTAGCTATTAGTTAACTAACATTAATTACTAGCTATTAGTTAAACAACATTAATTACTAGCTATTAGTTAAACAACATTAATTACTAGCTATTAGTTAACTAACATTAATTACTAGCTATTAGTTAACTAACATTAATTACTAGCTATTAGTTAAACAACATTAATTACTAGCTATTAGTTAAACAACATTAATTACTAGCTATTAGTTAATCAACATTAATTACTAGCTATTAGTTAACTAACATTAATTACTAGCTATTAGTTAAACAACATTAATTACTAGCTATTAGTTAATCAACATTAATTACTAGCTATTAGTTAACCAACATTAATTACTAGCTATTAGTTAAACAACATTAATTACTAGCTATTAGTTAACCAACATTAATTACTAGCTATTAGTTAAATAACATTAATTACTAGCTATTAGTTAATCAACATTAATTACTAGTTATTAGTTAAACAACATTAATTACTAGCTATTAGTTAACTAACATTAATTACTAGCTATTAGTTAACCAACATTAATTACTAGCTATTAGTTAAATTACATTAATTACTAGCTATTAGTTAATCAACATTAATTACTAGTTATTAGTTAAACAACATTAATTACTAGCTATTAGTTAACTAACATTAATTACTAGCTATTAGTTAACCAACATTAATTACTAGCTATTAATTAAACAACATTAATTACTAGCTATTAGTTAATCAACATTAATTACTAGCTATTAGTTAACTAACATTAATTACTAGCTATTAGTTAAACAACATTAATTACTAGTTATTAGTTAACTAACATTAATTACTAGCTATTAGTTAATCAACATTAATTACTAGTTATTAGTTAAACAACATTAATTACTAGCTATTAGTTAACTAACATTAATTACTAGCTATTAGTTAACCAACATTAATTACTAGCTATTAATTAAACAACATTAATTACTAGCTATTAGTTAATCAACATTAATTACTAGCTATTAGTTAACTAACATTAATTACTAGCTATTAGTTAAACAACATTAATTACTAGTTATTAGTTAACTAACATTAATTACTAGCTATTAGTTAAGCAACATTAATTACTAGCTATTAGTTAAACAACATTAATTACTAGTTATTAGTTAACTAACATTAATTACTAGCTATTAGTTAAACAACATTAATTACTAGCTATTAGTTAAACAACATTAATTACTAGCTATTAGTTAAACAACATTAATTACTAGCTATTAGTTAAACAACATTAATTACTAGCTACTAGTTAAACAACATTAATTACTAGCTATTAGTTAAACAACATTAATTACTAGCTATTAGTTAAACAACTTTAATTACTAGCTATTAGTTAAACAACATTAATTACTAGCTATTAGTTAATCAACATTAATTACTAGCTATTAGTTAAACAACATTAATTACTAGCTATTAGTTAACTAACATTAATTACTAGCTATTAGTTAACTAACATTAATTACTAGCTATTAGTTAAACAACATTAATTACTAGCTATTAGTTAAACAACATTAATTACTAGCTATTAATTAACCAACATTAATTACTAGCTATTAGTTAAACAACATTAATTACTAGCTATTAGTTAACTAACATTAATTACTAGCTATTAGTTAACTAACATTAATTACTAGCTATTAGTTAAACAACATTAATTACTAGCTATTAGTTAAACAACATTAATTACTAGCTATTAGTTAACTAACATTAATTACTAGCTATTAGTTAACTAACATTAATTACTAGCTATTAGTTAAACAACATTAATTACTAGCTATTAGTTAAACAACATTAATTACTAGCTATTAGTTAATCAACATTAATTACTAGCTATTAGTTAACTAACATTAATTACTAGCTATTAGTTAAACAACATTAATTACTAGCTATTAGTTAATCAACATTAATTACTAGCTATTAGTTAACCAACATTAATTACTAGCTATTAGTTAAACAACATTAATTACTAGCTATTAGTTAAACAACATTAATTACTAGCTATTAGTTAACTAACATTAATTACTAGCTATTAGTTAAACAACATTAATTACTAGCTATTAGTTAAACAACATTAATTACTAGCTATTAGTTAACTAACATTAATTACTAGCTATTAGTTAACTAACATTAATTACTAGCTATTAGTTAAACAACATTAATTACTAGTTATTAGTTAACTAACATTAATTACTAGCTATTAGTTAACTAACATTAATTACTAGTTATTAGTTAACTAACATTAATTACTAGCTATTAGTTAACTAACATTAATTACTAGCTATTAGTTAAACAACATTAATTACTAGCTATTAGTTAACTAACATTAATTACTAGCTATTAGTTAAATAACATTAATTACTAGCTATTAGTTAAACAACATTAATTACTAGCTATTAGTTAACTAACATTAATTACTAGCTATTAGTTAACTAACATTAATTACTAGCTATTAGTTAAACAACATTAATTACTAGCTATTAGTTAAACAACATTAATTACTAGCTATTAGTTAACTAACATTAATTACTAGCTATTAGTTAACTAACATTGATTACTAGCTATTAGTTAAACAACATTAATTACTAGCTATTAGTTAACTAACATTAATTACTAGCTATTAGTTAACTAACATTAATTACTAGCTATTAGTTAACTAACATTAATTACTAGCTATTAGTTAAACAACATTAATTACTAGCTATTAGTTAAACAACATTAATTACAAGCTATTAGTTAAACAACATTAATTACTAGCTATTAGTTAACTAACATTAATTACTAGTTATTAGTTAACTAACATTAATTACTAGTTATTAGTTAACTAACATTAATTACTAGCTATTAGTTAAACAACATTAATTACTAGCTATTAGTTAAACAACATTAATTACTAGCTATTAGTTAGACAAGATCTCTGTTCTGATCTAAAACTAACCTTTGGTTTTTCTCCCCGACCCCCGAAAGATGCCAGAAGAGAGAAACTCGGAAATTGTGGAACTGATTCCGTCGGATAACTATATTGATCTCCCTATAATGGAAGTGGAGTTCGGAGAGTTCAAGTAAATATAACGTAGCGTGTGTTCATTACGAAGAGGAAATGGATACGAAGAGGCAATCAGCCAAGGAAGGGAGTAGGAAGGGGTAAAGGCCCCCACACTCTAAGGGTAGGAAATGGTGAAAAGGTAAATGTGATAAAGAGGTAAAGGGTTAGGAAGGGGTAGGAAAGTGTATAGGGGGCGTGGCGAGGAGTGGAATAATGTGAGGGTGACTTTATCGCATAGCATAAAGGATACGCGTGTAAGAACAACACATACCCAACTTCGATGGCCATAACGGCCGTAGATATCGATAATTTATTTGTCCTTTGTGATCCATCGAATTAATTTAACAAGATAATAGCCTACTGAAGTGTTTACTATCTAATGGGTGACCAATACACCAAATTACGTAATTATTAAAAATGATTATGCAATTTTTTAAAATAAAAATATTTTAATTAGGCAAAATATGTGTTACTGCATATTAAATCTTAATCTGTTAATCGTATCGTTATGACGTTGAAATGACGTCACGCTATTGCATAACTAACGGCGTACTTGTAGCACATGTACCACTCCGATGAGATATCACCACTTTCATAAAGAGCGCAATGTATATTCTTGAAACGCTTATGAAGACTATATGGGTTTTGTGAACGGACGTGAGAAGTAGTTATGGGTATTAATGGGTAATGATTGGTAGTGATGGGTAGTTATGTGTAGTTATGGGTAGCGAGGGGTAGTGAGGGGTTGTGATGGATAGTGAGGTGTAGTGAGGGTTAATGATGGGTAGTTATGGGAAGTGATGGGTAGGTAGGGGTAGGTATGGGTAGTATAAGCATAAATATATATATATATAAATTAAATGATATAATCTATTCAATATATATTAATATAACAATTATATACAAAACAAATATTATAAATGATGATAATATATTATTATATTATAATTATATATAAAATATATTATTAATAATAATGAATTTAAAGTAAATATTAATTTATAATAACTAATAATTTCATATCTTGTATAATTGAACAAGTTTTTATATTAATAATTATCAATATTTCAGAAATAGTTTCAAATCTAAAACTAAGTCCTGAATAGAATCCAAACCAAAAATATAAACACAAACAATATAATTATAGTATATGAACTTAACCTGGCGTCAAATTTATATTAATTTATTCAAAAAAACCACACAGAAATAAACAAAAAACCAAACCCAATACAAAAATTAGTTATCCCATATGATGGGAGTAATTGTTATAGTACTATTACTATATACATATATAGAGATTGATAGAGCTGCGTGATTCATCGAAATGCGTGAATCATCGATTTACTCGAGACTCTCGAATTTCGATTTCGAAAAACTTATAAAACTATAACGTCGATTATCTCGAAACTTATTGTAAAAAATATCGATATCGGTATAGTAAAAGTAAGATACGGACGATGTCTAAGATATATGATTTAGTTATTTTCAAAAATAACTAAATTAATACTCGAAAATCGTCTCCAAAAATGTAATATTTAAAAAGGTGATTTTTCAACTTCACTACATATTTACGGTATTAGAAATTGATTTATCGAATATAAATATATATAAAGAATTTGTAGCATTATCAATTACCTATCGCTAGGTTTAAATTTCTAAGGTAAATATTAAATATAGGGTGAGAAATCGAGCGCGAAAGCCGAGGTGCGAGGAGACATTTTTAAAATTGACGGTCAAGTATATGAACTTTTTTGAGAAAACACAAATATTCTTTTTTTAGATTATGAAAATAGTCATCTTATAGATTTTAGGATATGGATTTCGAATACGTTATTCATTTTTAATAAACTTATTCGAGTCGGCTCTATTCGCCGAGAAACCAACGTGTTCATTAAATCCTATACATATTTTAAAACACGTGTTTTAATTTCGAATCTATTAATAGAATGATATATAAAGCTATGCAAAGCTATATAAAGCTATGCAAAGCTATATAAATCTATATATAAAATTATACAATATATAGTTATATAACTCTATAATATCATTTTCTAGTTAGTTTACTTATTTATATGTATTAATATGTATAAATACAAACTATATTTATATATTACGTAGTAATATAGCAAACTTTGCTTATGTATTATATATTATAATATTATATTATATTGTATGGTATATTATATATATTATATCATATTATATAAGGCTTTGGTAATTTAGTACAGTGGGTAGCCTCGCTTCACTCGTTAACATCGTAGTAATGAATTATAGTGTTAATTAATATCGAAGTTAATAATACATATCGAATGTTAGAAGGTTATGTCATGGATTTAAAGCCTAGTGCAGTTTATAAGGAATGCATGCTAGAGGTTATGTCATAGTATTATAGCCTAGCGATGTTCGTATATGAAGTATGCTGGGGTTAGTATCGTATTATTGTAGCCTAGTGCATTTACATATCATATTAAAACGATATATTAGTCTTATACGATACATACATTTAAATACATATTCGAGTTAACTATAGTATAGCCTATACTTTCCTATATACGTGTATATATATCGAGAGCGCTGCGTGATTCATCGAAATGCGTGACTCGTAGATTTACTCGAGTCTCTCGAATTTCGATTTCGAAAAATTTCTAAAAATATAACGTCGATTATCTCGAAACTTATTATAAGAAATATCGATATCGAAATATTTAAAGCAAGATACGGATGAACTCTAAGACATAGGATTTAGATATTTTCAAAAATAAGTAAATTAATACCCGAAATTCGGCTCCAAATATGTAAAATCGAAAAAAGTAATTTTTCAACTTTACTACCTATTTACGGTACTAAAAATTGATTTATCGAATATAAATATATATAAAGAATTTGTAGCGTTATCAATTATCTATCGCTAGGTTTAAATTTCTAAGGTAAATATTAAATATTGTGTGAGAAATCGAGCGCGAGAGCCGAGGTGCGAGGAGACATTTTTAAAATTAACGGTCAAGTATGTCAAGTATATGAACTTTTTTGAGGAAACACAAATGTTCTTTTTTTAGATTATGAAAATAGTCATCTTATAGATTTTAGGATATGGATTCCGAATACGTTATTCATTTTTAATAAACTTATTCGAGTCGGCTTTAATCGCCGAGAACCAATGTGTTCATTAAATCATATACTTATTTTAAAACACGTGTTGTAATTTCGAATCCAATAATAGAATGATATATAAAGCTATGCAAATTAAATAATCATATTAACTTCATTTTTAAAAGTAACTTTTATTACTTATTTGCAAAAAACCATGGGTTTTAACTTATAATTATATATAGGAATAAAAACAAAAGATATTGTTGAAGTAGATGTTGAAACTTCATTAATTCCATCATATAAATGGAGCAAATATATTTCCAATTTCAAACAAAATTGGTATAATAAATTTAATTTAATGATCAGTTAATGTTAGCGAAAAATGGCAATAATACATTCAGAAATATGTAATCATAATAAAACATTTTCTGATATACATTATCATTAAAATCATCTATTTAAAATCGAGTTCATTTTAAATTATATATAGTGTATACATATAGTGATAACTATATTTCATTTAATATTTATTGGCGATCCTAACACCCAACAATCGTTCCTACACCTCCATACCGTTAGAGTGTACCCATACGGTTATAAAATAAGGTGTGTAATGGTAAGAGAGGTATAGGCCCCGCATAGTGTAGTGCCGGGGAGGTAACTATAAATAGCCTATAACCCAATATCTAATGTATCCCTAGTAATGATCTTATTTGCTGATACGTAATCACTCCCCTAACATGTTACGGTGCGTTCTCTCTTCCTGGTACACGCTATCCTCCGATTCGGCGGTGTAGAGTTTGCACATGTCACTCAAGTAATCCAGGCACGCGGGAGAGTGGCGAGGCGTCGTCTCGGTGCCGTTACAAGGGTTGGTGCCTAGTTCCACCGAACGATTTCTCGCTACCTCGGCCCCAACTGCCGTGTATCGGCATTTCCTCGAGCTGTAATCCCGATAATGACAGTTGTAACGTCCTTCATCTAGTAACGCTATAATCTGTGAAGTAGTATGTTGCAGGGTAATGAATAGACATGCAACATATAATATATAATATATAAGGTGTACTGTAATATGCTATGCATATCAATATACACTGCATTTGATTGTATGTCGTACAGTGCACCATATATTATGTGTTGAAGTATTATCGTCTGATTTCTTGAGATGGAGAGTTAAAGTTTATAGGAAAATAATTACAAAAAATTACAATTTAAACTTATTATTGACATAGTAAATATCTAGGATATTATTGATTACAAAAAAGAAGATTGATAATTTAGGAATGTATATAATTTTATTATTAATTTATATACAAGTAAATTATTAATAAAGATTATTCACGAACTATTATAGAATAGGCTTTTTTTAATCGATATAATGGTTATAGTATAATGGTATAGTTATAATGCACATTGTGCATTGTGAATTGTATATGTATATTTACATAGACATTACATATAAACAAGTACTGTCGTTATTTAGAAACACCATCTAGTATATCTATTTTAGCGATAATAGTTTTGAATTAAAAACATACAATACATAATACATTAATTAGAATTACTATTATATATTTTAAAGTCATATATTAATTTCAATTCAAACTTAAACTTATCTAGATTAATATGTGAAATGAAGATTTAAACAATTACATATTAAAGACATTATTAATTAAATGGTTCATGATGCTCATAATGATATATCTAAATTATTATGTATCTGCAGATGATTATATTAGACATAATGGATCTCAATAAATATTATATTAAATATTAGTAAATATATATTATATATAATTACAATATATTTTAGTTGTAATTATTAAGAACTAATTATCTTTAGCACATAAATCATTTAGCACATAACAAAGATAGATATAGTTTTAATATTATATTATTATATATTAATATTATATGTATTATTAATTTAATAATCTATAGATTCATTAAAATCTATTATAATAGAGATTACAATTTAATTTACTGATATATATGAGTCATTTTAAATACCTCAGATAAATCCGATTCCTTAGTACATTTCTCTTTAGCGTACTTCAAAAAACTATTGACCCCTTCGGCCAGATATATCTGCATGGCTCTTTCATTGTATACCTTGGTATGGCATTTGTACTCACTGGGCACTAATGTAACTCCGGACGTTTGCAATTGCTCCATGGTCAAGCCGGTATTACAAATCAAACAGTATCTGTCAAGAATCGAACGTTTCTCAATGAAACAAATCTTTAGTAATTGTCAATTGTTTGTTAAAATGGATATAGATCTATTAAATGTCAGCATTAATCTTCACATTAGAATGTGCATGACACACACACGCATAACATTTAAGTTCACGATATTAGTTATCTGGGTAGTAATACAACTCGTAATCAATTATTTCCTACGTTCTTTGAATATATTTCACAACTAGTAAAATAAATCTTAAATTCGTATATATAAATAATATATACGTAGAGTAAATAACTTCTATATTCAATTGCGCTGATAGTTGTATTATAATGTAGTAACATGGTTCTATTCGTCGTAATAAATCTAGGTAATTATATTCCTTTATAAAATAAATTATTTGAGAACTTTTCTCCGATTTAGTCGGCACTTAAACTTACATATTCAAATATATGATTTCCTTGAATATTACGGTACTTTCCGTTAGAGGAGTTACATCATACGATGACGTCATTTCGCAGAGGTTGCGCACTGATCGCTGAGCTGTATTTTCGTCATAATTTGCAGGACACGATGTCACCGTCAAAATCCAACTAACTTCAGCGCTGGAATTGGAAATCTGCGGTGGAGGAGAGACACTGCAATATGATCTATTACAATCAGGATGATACAATATGATCTATTACAATCAGGATGATGCAATATGATCAATTACTATTAAGGTATCGATCTTCATCCTATATTCAAACTAAATTACCCCTTGTTGATATACATAAAATATACAATGTCTATGCGTTGTGTTTACAAATTAATCTTAACTGATGATACACCACGAAATATTCAAGGACCGTAAATATTCTCACAAAACAAGTTTGAAAATAAAGAAATCAAAGAGAATTTCAAATTAATTTTGAATATTTGTTTCATAAAATAATTTGAGAAAATTGCAGAACTAAATATTATTTAACTATAGGAAATATTAATGTAGATTATATATATATATATATATATATATATAATATTTAAACATAGTATGATAGAAAAAATGATAAATAGTACAACCAGAATATTTTTAATTCATATTCATATTCAACGAAATATTCTTACAAGAGTATCCCGACGATCAGATCTATACTATATTGTTAACACTGTACAGTGTGCAGTGTACAGTGTACAGTGTAACGATCTTAGTGATTATATGTAAAATGTACACTTTAAAATATGCAATGTACATTGCATATTTTAAAGTATACATTTTACAATGTTCAGATATTATGAAGACATTTTATTACCATTTTATATTCGACACATTCTAGCGGTTTCGGTTTTCGTTTCTTAATGACTTCCATGTAAGTATCCTTTGTGAAAGGTGCAGTTTCTCCTTTACATTGCCACTTCAGGGGATATAAGTAGATATAACAATGTATTGTGGTGAATAGATAACAATAGGAGAAGAGCGAAGTTGGTATATGGGAAAGTAAAGGAGGCTAAAAAAGAAAGGTCAATAAAATGACATGGGAGCTGTATTCAGTGAAAACAGGAAAGTGGGGATAGGATAGGAGCAATAATGATGTAATGGTGGTTACGTAATAGCCTACCATTTTAAGAATACCATCGATCATATATACTAAAACATATCTATTGGAAGGGTAATCATTGGATGTATAGACGTTAATATTGAAAAGTAGATTGAATTCGATTTTCAGCAATAACCTCATAGTCCACACAACAGTCTCCCAAATGTAAACAAATGTGATCGCAATAACACTCGCTAGGTTTTGAATATGCTCGACTTGAACATCGATCTATTATGCAATGATAACTTCAAATATAATAAAAGTAATATCTACGTACTAACTTTGAATATATAACAATTGAATTCGTAACTTTTATGATTACACTGACCCTTGCACGTATTCTTGCAGATGTAGTCGAATTGTATCCGTTCAACTTCTCTGACACTAGCTCGTAAGGTCTTCGCTCTAGTCGGCATCTTCCAATCCCCTGAGGTTACCGGATTTCTGTACAACGGATCGCAAAATCAATAAATAGATGAATAAAATTCTTGATCTGATTCATAGATTAGCCGCGAACATTGGATTAAAATGCAATCTAAATAAATGTAAATTATTAAGCTTTTTTAGAGGTCAACACGGTGGGATCATATACAAACAACACTCAGAAAACTTCCTGCTCTAGGAAATATCGAAAAGGAATTCCTCTGATTGTTACATTCCTTTTTAATATAACGTCTACTTTGCCCCAACAGTTAGATGTGGTCACAGATTCAGCTTTGGCAACAAATTGAAGTCTTTCGAATATATATTGAAGTCATGTCATAACATCCATGCAACATGATCTTAGTCCAGGTCGAGTCTATAAATCATCTCTATTTTCGATGGTTATGTGGTTACTAGTGTCATGATACTGGCCACAAATACCACTGATAACAATGCAACACCCTTTTGCTATGCAAACAGAGAAGTTGGAGACTTAGCAATTGGACACTTGAATCAAGAAGTCAATATATGGACGATTACTAAAGTTATTCAGTTATTATCCTTAAACGATATACAGATTGCAACAATGTTTAGACATAAGTTGAAAGATACTATGACAATGGAGTCAATAATCTTATACAGGTAAATAACTTTCTACCAGATCAAACAACGAACGGACTTTATACATATAGGTATAAAATCAAAGGCGCAAATCTACGAACTAGATTGAGATACGCTTCTCAACATCTGCAATCGAAAATATTGATGTTTCCGATGAAAATTGATAAAAATATGTATTAATGTTCGGTTCATAAAATATATCAGAGTAGTTTTGCGAAATAAATATATTACTAAATTTTGGAATACCCTTTATAGGAAGCTATAGACAGAACATTTAAATTAAACGATTTCAGCAAATCAGGTGATCCCAATAAATGCTTTCCCCGGTTCACCAAGCAAGTTATGTCAGCGATATTTCATTGAAAATGAAAGCACTATCCATATACTAAATAAATGTTCATCGATGTTCAGAAAGATAACGGAAAACATTTAAATATTAATTTTCAATTACTTCGATATAAATAGGAGGTCGTAGACCTGACATATTTATTGAAAATGAAAATTACAAATATATTGTCGATATCACGTGGTCTTCAATTGCCAAGAAAATATGTCCAATGCTAGGAAAATAGAAATAGAAATATTGTGATTATGGATTTGTCATTACCTACGTTATAGATTATCTTGGTTCTTGTTCAAGTGAGAATTCGATTATAAAAAAGAGTTAGGGATAAAAAGTATTTGGAATGAAATGAAAAGAGCCTATATAAAAATATCTATCGAAGGACCTGGAGCTTTTCTATCATTTTGTAATTTATACTAATCTTTTTTACAAAAGTAAACAAATATAAACTAATGTTGATATCTTTTAAAAGTCCTGAAAAGATGAACGAAATTCTCGACGTAATTTATAAAGTAGAAGCGAGTATTGGATTAATATTTAATCTAAATCAATATAAATCATTGAGCTTCTTTAATGGTCAGCATAATAAGGTTCAGCTCAAACTATGTTTGAAACCATTCCTGCTCTAGAAAAGAAAATGTATCTGTATACCTCTTGGTGTTAAATTTCTCTTTAATATAACTTCCGACATGCCTTAAAAATTAGACATAGTTGCAGATTTAGCTTTAGCTCCTTGACAAAACAATTGAAGTACTTCGAAGCCATCTTATACTATCTCCATCACATGGTATTAGTTCAGGTCGAGTTCTAAGATCATCTCTATTTTCGATTTACATGAGATTAAAAGCTTTTTTGTGACTGGCCACAAATACCACTGATAACAGTGCAACACCCTTTTGATATGCAAACAGAGAAGTTGGAGACTTAGCAATTGGGTACTTGAATCAAGAAGTCAATATATGGACGATTACTAAAGCTGTTTAGTTATTATCATTACACGATATACAGATTTCAACTATACCTAGTCATCAGTTGAAAGATACTAGAAAATATAGCCGTAGTTAATAATGCTATTCCAGTAGATGGATTTAATTCTATTAGCCAAATAACGAATGGACTATATTCATATATGTATAAAGGCAAAGGCGCAACTCTATGGACCAGAACCAGACTTTCTTCCCAACATCTGCAAACTAATACCTATGTTTCCTATACACAAAATATGTATAGATGACATCTGGTCGGTTCCTTCGAAGTTGGTAAAATCTCTTAGATTAGTTTTACGAAATAGATGGACATCTAAATTTCTATATTACTCTTTATAGGGAAATGTAGCCAGAACATTTGCATTAGCCGATTCGAGCAAAAGCATTACTAGATTGTTATCTCAGCGATCAACTCTATCTTTTCAAGTACGGAATCTATGGTACAAGGCTCGACTTCAGATTCTCCAAATAAATCTTTACCCGGTTCACCAGTTATGTCGTCGATGTTTCTTGAAAATGAAAGCACTATACACATACTTAATAAATGTTCATCTATGTTCAGGAGGTTGACAGAAAGACATAATAAAATGCAAACTATAGTGACAAATATACTAGAACAATTAAATATTGATTTTTTAATAACTTCTTTTTTCAGCGAGGTCGTAAAACTGGCATAGTTATTGGAAATGAAAATAAAAATTATATCATCGATATCACTGCGGTAAGAAAATACGTCTAATGCTAATTCCAAGAACATAGATCAATATTGTGATTTAGGATTTGTCATTACCCACGTAATAGGTTCTATTGATTCTTATTCAAATGATAATTCCATTCTAAAAGAAGAGTTAGGGATACTCAAAAGAATGTGGAAAAACCCATCGAAGGATCTAGAATGCTTTTATTAGATTTTTTCGGAAATTTTAAATTTTCACTGATCATTTACTAGTTTATATCTTTAGTAGTTTTAGTATTTTATTAAGACTTTTTTATATTATTAACTATTTATCTGTTTTATCTCATTTTTACTTATACATATTTTACATTTGTTTTATTCTTTAAGCTCGCGGCTATGATGACGAGATCACGCATCTTTTAACTTACTAGTTTAATTAACCAACAATAAAACCCTTCTGAACCAAAACTATATATATATATATATATATATATATATATATATATATATATATATATATATATGTATATATATATATATATATATATATATATATATATATATATTATATATGATTTATATATTATACAAGTATTTCTATCTATTGATATATAAATAGAGAAATGAAATACGAATCACCACAGTGTAACATTTGATAAACTAGGTATTAACTCCAACTACCCTTTAGTTATAATAAAGCTTAACTATATGTTACCTATAAGCTGCTGCTTAATTAAATAATGAATAACACGGCATATAAAGACAACAGAAAACAATGGAAACAATGTTTCATCATCTGATATGGAACACGGTCAAAGCCATGGTAGTACAAATATAGAACAAATTAAGACATTATTTATATATTTTATATATTTTTTTTTATATTGAATTTTTTAATATTTTAAATATATAAATATAAATAATTTGTAGAGTATAAAATATTACTAATATTATAACTCATGAACTTTATATAAAATAATCAAAAAGGAATTCAATATACTAATTATTAATATAATACCGTTTATGCTTGATATGTTACCTTATTATAGTGGCTTGCATAAATGTATGCCTGGAAGTGCTTTTTCGAATCCCTTGGGTGCTAATAGATGTATTTATCGAAGAAGATGAATTTCGTATGGTCTGATTTTCTGTTGTGACAGCTGAGCAGGTGTGTTGTATAAGTTATGATATTGTACCATTATATACGACAATATACCATATATTATAGTATACACCATAATAAATTGTGATGATTAAATAACGAATATAAAATGCATTGTTATATAGTAATATTATATAGTAATATGTCATATATATGTCACATATATGAGAATATATTTTATATAATATACAATGTATATTATACATTTTATATATTCAGAGAAATCTTATATTATTTAAATATAGATTTTTAATATATATATTGAACCTTAATCAATCAATATTATTGATGTTTACCTAGATATATATATATATATATATATATATATATATATATATATATATATATATGTATGTATATATACATATATAAATAAATGAAAAAAGATTATGGTTGTTTATAGTTTTATATTAAATATATAGTGTTAATACATTATTTAAAAAATATATATATTTTAATATAATAATATATATAATAGTATAATAATATTCCATACGTTTTTACGTTTAATATATCATATATTATATATAATATTACGATGTAGTTTATACATGATACACACATATACCACGCACCAAAACACACGCTCATACACATACATACAAATACATCCACACACGCATACACACATGAGCGATTGCATATATATATTTATATGTGTGTGTGTGCATGCATATATATGTGTGTTGTATATATATATATATATATATATATATAACTATGTATATATATATATATATTATATATATATATATATATATATATATATATACTTAAAATAATAACATATTGCAGTCGCCAATATTAATATAATTAAATAACGAAATAAATTAGTTAATATCAATGACATTATGTAAAAATGGTATAAATATATGATAAGAAAATTTCTGAGGTTACTAGAGTATATATAGGTTGCGAGAGTATATATAGACGCGAAACTCCGCCCTACAATTTCCATAGACCAATCAAATAGTACTAGAAACATGTAAAATTATATGTTATTTAATTCGATGTATTCCTGAGTAGGGCATACGCTATTATCTATACTAGGAGTTACACCTTTATGCATAATTAAATAATAATCCCAAATGAACTCAATACGTCGCCCTGCTATTCGCGATATTACACATTTGGATTGGAACAATGCATTAATAATGCATCATTGCATACACGATGCGCATTGTTTATCTCGAGAATGTCAATCTACGCATGATTGGTTGGGTTGGAATTTGAAAATGAAAGGTTTCAAGGGCAAGTTATACAAGTGATACTACGGCATTGTTGATTGAAAGCGAGGTACTGGTAAAACTGTGTTTAGGTGCATGAGTAAATCGTGTAAAGCAGGTGTAGAAAGTGCAGTCGGTATATAACCTGTGGAAGGAGTACGATATGTAGTTCGTTGAAGGCAGTTTAAATGGTGGTGTGGTGTAGGCGAGATATATCAGTGTAGAAGGTGTAGAAAGTGTAGAAGGTGTAGAAGGTGTAGAAGGTGTAGAAGGTGTAGAAGGTGTAGAAGGTGTAGAAAGTGTAGAAGGTGTAGAAGGTGTAGAAGGTGTAGAAGGTGTAGAAGGTGTAGAAGGTATAGAAGGTGTAGAAGGTGTAGAAGGTGTAGAAGGTGTAGAAGGTGTAGAAGGTGTAGAAGGTGTAGAAGGTGTATAAGGTGTAGAAGGTGTAGAAGGTGTAGAAGGTGTAGAAGGTGTAGAAAGTGTTAAGATGTAGAAGGTGTAGAAGGTGTAGAAGGTGTAGAAGGTGTAGAAGGTGTAGAAGGTGTAGAAGGTGTAGAAGGTGTAGAAGGTGTAGAAGGTGTAGAAGGTGTAGAAGGTGTAGAAGGTGTAGAAGGTGTAGAAGGTGTAGAAGGTGTAGAAGGTGTAGAAGGTATAGAAGGTGTAGAAGGTGTAGAAGGTATAGAAGGTGTAGAAGTTGTAGAAGGTGTAAAAGGTATAGAAGGTGTAGAAGGTGTAGAAGGTGTAGAAGGTGTAGAAGGTGTAGAAGTTGTAGAAGGTGTAGAAGTTGTAGAAGGTATAGAAGGTGTAGAAGGTATAGAAGGTGTAGAAGGTGTAGAAGTTGTAGAAGGTGTAGATGGTGTAGAAGGTGTAGAAGTTGTAGAAGGTGTAGAAGGTGTAGAAGGTGTAGAAGGTGTAGAAGGTGTAGAAGGTGT
>OZ038312.1:13230652-13235812 GCA_964035775.1 Osedax frankpressi | reverse complement strand
TGTAGAAGCTATAGAAGGTGTAGAAGGTGTTAAGGTGTAGAAGGTGTAGAATGTGTAGAAGGTGTAGAAGGTGTAGAAGGTGTAGAAGGTGTAGAAGCTATAGAAGGTGTAGAAGGTGTTAAGGTGTAGAAGGTGTAGAAGGTGTAGAAGGTGTAGAAGGTGTAGAAGGTGTAGAAGGTGTAGAAGTTGTAGAAGGTGTAGAAGGTGTAGAAGGTGTAGAAGGTGTAGAAGGTGTAGAAGGTGTAGAAGGTGTAGAAGGTGTAGAAGGTGTAGAAGGTGTAGAAGGTGTAGAAGGTATAGAAGGTGTAGAAGGTGTAGAAGGTGTAGAAGGTGTAGAAGGTGTAGAAGGTGTAGAAGTTGTAGAAGGTGTAGAAGGTGTAGAAGGTGTAGAAGGTGTAGAAGGTGTAGAAGGTGTAGAAGGTGTAGAAGTTGTAGAAGGTGTAGAAGGTGTAGAAGGTGTAGAAGGTATAGAAGGTGTAGAAGGTGTAGAAGTTGTAGAAGGTGTAGAAGGTGTAGAAGGTGTAGAAGGTGTAGAAGGTGTAGAAGGTGTAGAAGGTGTAGAAGCTGTAGAAGGTGTAGAAGGTGTAGAAGGTGTAGAAGGTGTAGAAGGTGTAGAAGGTGTTTAAGGTGTAGAAGGTGTAGAAGGTGTAGAAGGTGTAGAAGGTGTAGAAGGTGTAGAAGGTGTTTAAGGTGTAGAAGGTGTAGAAGGTGTAGAAGGTGTAGAAGGTGTAGAAGGTGTAGAAGGTGTAGAAGGTGTAGAAGGTGTTTAAGGTGTAGAAGGTGTAGAAGGTGTAGAAGTTGTAGAAGGTGTAGAAGTTGTAGAAGGTGTAGAAGGTGTAGAAGGTATAGAAGATGTAGAAGGTGTAGAAGGTGTAGAAAGTGTTAAGGTGTAGAAGGTGTAGAAGGTGTAGAAGGTGTAGAAGGTGTAGAAGGTGTAGAAGGTGTAGAAGGTGTAGCAGGTGTAGAAGGTGTAGAAGGTGTAGAAGGTGTAGAAGGTGTAGAAGGTGTAGAAGGTGTAGAAGGTGTAGAAGGTGTAGAAGGTGTAGAAGGTGTAGAAGGTGTAGAAGGTGTAGAAAGTGTTAAGGTGTAGAAGGTGTAGAAGGTGTAGAAGTTGTAGAAGGTGTAGAAGGTGTAGAAGCTATAGAAGGTGTAGAAGGTGTAGAAGGTGTAGAAGGTGTAGAAGGTGTAGAAGGTGTAGAAGGTGTAGAAAGTGTTAAGGTGTAGAAGGTGTAGAAGTTGTAGAAGGTGTAGAAGGTGTAGAAGCTATAGAAGGTGTAGAAGGTGTAGAAGGTGTAGAAGGTGTAGAAGGTGTAGAAGGTGTAGAAGGTGTAGAAAGTGTTAAGGTGTAGAAGGTGTAGAAGGTGTAGAAGGTGTAGAAGTTGTAGAAGGTGTAGAAGGTGTAGAAGGTGTAGAAGGTGTTTAAGGTGTAGAAGATGTAGAAGGTGTAGAAGGTGTAGAAGGTGTAGAAGGTGTAGAAGGTGTAGAAGGTGTAGAAGGTGTAGAAGGTGTTTAAGGTGTAGAAGGTGTAGAAGGTGTAGAAGTTGTAGAAGGTGTAGAAGTTGTAGAAGGTGTAGAAGGTGTAGAAGGTATAGAAGATGTAGAAGGTGTAGAAGGTGTAGAAAGTGTTAAGGTGTAGAAGGTGTAGAAGGTGTAGAAGGTGTAGAAGGTGTAGAAGGTGTAGAAGGTGTAGAAGGTGTAGCAGGTGTAGAAGGTGTAGAAGGTGTAGAAGGTGTAGAAGGTGTAGAAGGTGTAGAAGGTGTAGAAGGTGTAGAAGGTGTAGAAGGTGTAGAAGGTGTAGAAGGTGTAGAAGGTGTAGAAGGTGTAGAAAGTGTTAAGGTGTAGAAGGTGTAGAAGGTGTAGAAGTTGTAGAAGGTGTAGAAGGTGTAGAAGCTATAGAAGGTGTAGAAGGTGTAGAAGGTGTAGAAGGTGTAGAAGGTGTAGAAGGTGTAGAAAGTGTTAAGGTGTAGAAGGTGTAGAAGTTGTAGAAGGTGTAGAAGGTGTAGAAGCTATAGAAGGTGTAGAAGGTGTAGAAGGTGTAGAAGGTGTAGAAGGTGTAGAAGGTGTAGAAGGTGTAGAAAGTGTTAAGGTGTAGAAGGTGTAGAAGGTGTAGAAGGTGTAGAAGTTGTAGAAGGTGTAGAAGGTGTAGAAGGTGTAGAAGGTGTAGAAGGTGTAGAAGGTGTAGAAGGTGTAGAAGGTGTAGAAGGTGTAGAAGGTGTAGAAGGTGTAGAAGGTGTAGAAGGTGTAGAAGGTGTTAAGGTGTAGAAGGTGTAGAATGTGTAGAAGGTGTAGAAGCTATAGAAGGTGTAGAAGGTGTAGAAGGTGTAGAAAGTGTTAAGGTGTAGAAGGTGTAGAAGGTATAGAAGGTGTAGAAGGTGTAGAAGGTGTAGAAGTTGTAGAAGGTGTAGAAGGTGTAGAAGGTGTAGAAGGTGTAGAAGGTGTAGAAGGTGTAGAAGGTGTAGAAGGTGTAGAAGGTGTAGAAAGTGTAGAAGGTGTAGAAGGTGTAGAAGGTGTAGAAGGTGTAGAAGGTATAGAAGGTGTAGAAGGTGTAGAAGGTGTAGAAAGTGTTAAGGTGTAGAAGGTGTAGAATGTGTAGAAGGTGTAGAAGGTGTAGAAGGTTAAAGGTGTAAGTGTAGAATGTGTAGAAGGTGTAGAAGGTGTAGAAGGTGTAGAAGGTGTAGAAGGTGTAGAAGGTGTAGAATGTGTAGAAGGTGTAGAAGGTGTAGAAGGTGTAGAAGGTGTAGAAGCTATAGAAGGTGTAGAAGGTGTTAAGGTGTAGAAGGTGTAGAAGGTGTAGAAGGTGTAGAAGGTGTAGAAGGTGTAGAAGGTGTAGAAGTTGTAGAAGGTGTAGAAGGTGTAGAAGGTGTAGAAGGTGTAGAAGGTGTAGAAGGTGTAGAAGGTGTAGAAGGTGTAGAAGGTGTAGAAGGTGTAGAAGGTGTAGAAGGTATAGAAGGTGTAGAAGGTGTAGAAGGTGTAGAAGGTGTAGAAGGTGTAGAAGGTGTAGAAGTTGTAGAAGGTGTAGAAGGTGTAGAAGTGTGGAAGGTGTAGAAGGTGTAGAAGGTGTAGAAGGTATAGAAGGTGTAGAAGGTGTAGAAGTTGTAGAAGGTGTAGAAGGTGTAGAAGGTGTAGAAGGTGTAGAAGGTGTAGAAGGTGTAGAAGGTGTAGAAGCTGTAGAAGGTGTAGAAGGTGTAGAAGGTGTAGAAGGTGTAGAAGGTGTAGAAGGTGTTTAAGGTGTAGAAGGTGTAGAAGGTGTAGAAGGTGTAGAAGGTGTAGAAGGTGTAGAAGGTGTTTAAGGTGTAGAAGGTGTAGAAGGTGTAGAAGGTGTAGAAGGTGTAGAAGGTGTAGAAGGTGTAGAAGGTGTAGAAGGTGTAGAAGGTGTTTAAGGTGTAGAAGGTGTAGAAGGTGTAGAAGTTGTAGAAGGTGTAGAAGTTGTAGAAGGTGTAGAAGGTGTAGAAGGTATAGAAGATGTAGAAGGTGTAGAAGGTGTAGAAAGTGTTAAGGTGTAGAAGGTGTAGAAGGTGTAGAAGGTGTAGAAGGTGTAGAAGGTGTAGAAGGTGTAGAAGGTGTAGCAGGTGTAGAAGGTGTAGAAGGTGTAGAAGGTGTAGAAGGTGTAGAAGGTGTAGAAGGTGTAGAAGGTGTAGAAGGTGTAGAAGGTGTAGAAGGTGTAGAAGGTGTAGAAGGTGTAGAAGGTGTAGAAAGTGTTAAGGTGTAGAAGGTGTAGAAGGTGTAGAAGTTGTAGAAGGTGTAGAAGGTGTAGAAGCTATAGAAGGTGTAGAAGGTGTAGAAGGTGTAGAAGGTGTAGAAGGTGTAGAAGGTGTAGAAGGTGTAGAAAGTGTTAAGGTGTAGAAGGTGTAGAAGTTGTAGAAGGTGTAGAAGGTGTAGAAGCTATAGAAGGTGTAGAAGGTGTAGAAGGTGTAGAAGGTGTAGAAGGTGTAGAAGGTGTAGAAGGTGTAGAAAGTGTTAAGGTGTAGAAGGTGTAGAAGGTGTAGAAGGTGTAGAAGTTGTAGAAGGTGTAGAAGGTGTAGAAGGTGTAGAAGGTGTAGAAGGTGTAGAAGGTGTAGAAGGTGTAGAAGGTGTAGAAGGTGTAGAAGGTGTAGAAGGTGTAGAAGGTGTAGAAGGTGTAGAAGGTGTTAAGGTGTAGAAGGTGTAGAATGTGTAGAAGGTGTAGAAGCTATAGAAGGTGTAGAAGGTGTAGAAGGTGTAGAAAGTGTTAAGGTGTAGAAGGTGTAGAAGGTATAGAAGGTGTAGAAGGTGTAGAAGGTGTAGAAGTTGTAGAAGGTGTAAGGTATGTAAAGGTGTAGAAGGTGTAGAAGGTGTAGAAGGTGTAGAAGGTGTAGAAGGTGTAGATGGTGTAGAAGGTATAGAAGGTGTAGAAGGTGTAGAAGGTGTAGAAAGTGTTAAGGTGTAGAAGGTGTAGAATGTGTAGAAGGTGTAGAAGGTGTAGAAGGTGTAGAAGGTGTAGAAGGTGTAGAAGGTGTAGAAGGTGTTAAGGTGTAGAAGGTGTAGAATGTGTAGAAGGTGTAGAAGGTGTAGAAGGTGTAGAAGGTGTAGAAGGTGTAGAATGTGTAGAAGCTATAGAAGGTGTAGAAGGTGTTAAGGTGTAGAAGGTGTAGAATGTGTAGAAGGTGTAGAAGGTGTAGAAGGTGTAGAAGGTGTAGAAGCTATAGAAGGTGTAGAAGGTGTTAAGGTGTAGAAGGTGTAGAAGGTGTAGAAGGTGTAGAAGGTGTAGAAGGTGTAGAAGGTGTAGAAGTTGTAGAAGGTGTAGAAGGTGTAGAAGGTGTAGAAGGTGTAGAAGGTGTAGAAGGTGTAGAAGGTGTAGAAGGTGTAGAAGGTGTAGAAGGTGTAGAAGGTGTAGAAGGTATAGAAGGTGTAGAAGGTGTAGAAGGTGTAGAAGGTGTAGAAGGTGTAGAAGGTGTAGAAGGTGTAGAAGGTGTAGAAGGTGTAGAAGGTGTAGAAGGTGTAGAAGGTGTAGAAGGTGTAGAAGTTGTAGAAGTTGTAGAAGGTGTAGAAGGTGTAGAAGATATAGAAGGTGTAGAAGGTGTAGAAGGTGTAGAAGGTGTAGAAGGTGTAGAAAGTGTTAAGATGTAGAAGGTGTAGAAGGTGTAGAAGGTGTAGAAGGTGTAGAAGGTGTAGAAGGTGTAGAAGGTGTAGAAGGTGTAGAAG
>OZ038312.1:13205652-13225652 GCA_964035775.1 Osedax frankpressi | reverse complement strand
ATAACCATACAGGATGATCGTCATTTATCATAAGTTTATGCTTGACCTTGCTGAATATTTGACCTTCCGATATCGTGTTCTCCTTCGCTGAATACCTCTTGGTATTCCGTAACTAACCTAACGATAGCATTGTATTCATGTTGTTTTACTGTTACTATTATTATATTATCCAGTATTTAGTTTTGACAAAGTGGGCGAACTTTTTGACGACTCGACAGTTTACAATAATGCTATATACTTCTTCTCGCGACTTCCGACTCGAAGATAGCTATCTTGAATGAAGACATTATCTAACTCTACGCCTGCCTACCGTCTCGCTCATTCATCAATGAACTAGTTCAAATTAAATTCTTGGATGTATCGGTTTCAATATATGCTGACCCAACATTATTTCAAATACAACAGTCGAATATTTTTCGACTGCAAGCCGGTAATAATAATTATTTAGAAGATGCGAAATGTAAACTTCTTTCACTACTACTCCTATACATTCATAATAGGGATTCCATATACTATCTAGAGAAATGTATCTTACTTTTTATAGAGTAGACATAGTACGAAATAAAATGCCTCCCATTTTAATACTAGATCTAGAATTATTAAGTAACACCAGAAAACCTATACGATCTAAAAGCATATTTAATATATTAAATAGCAACTCCACATATCCTACAAAGGGTAACTCGCTTCCATCTGCAAGGGATATATTCAATCTATCGGAAGTATAGTATAGTATATTCCATTCAAAGAAATATTTACTAATTAAGTGTTGCTTCTTTCCATCTGCTCGCCTTGATTGAAGAATCGACTCGTTTCCCGAAAGAGTTCAGAAAACATGTACATTATGTACATGTTTTGGGCACGGACCAACCATGGCCTTATGCATATACACTGGTGTAGTAGGTATATACACAGGTGTAGTAGGTATATACACTGGTGTAGTAGGTATATACACTGGTGTAGTAGGTATATACACTGGTGTAGTAGGTATATACACTGGTGTAGTAGTAGGTATATACACTGGTGTAGTAGTAGGCATATACACTGGTGTAGTAGGCATATACACTGATGTAGTAGATATATACACTGTTGTAGTAGGTATATATACTGGTGTAGTAGGTATATACACTGGTATAGTAGGTATATACACTGGTGTAGTAGGTATATACACTGGTGTAGTAGGTATATACACTGGTGTAGTAGGTATATACACTGGTGTAGTAGGTATATACACTGGTGTAGTAGGTATATACACTGGTGTAGTAGGTATATACACTGGTGTAGTAGGTATATACACTGGTGTAGTAGGTATATGCACTGGTGTAGTTGGTATATACACTGGTGTAGTAGGTATATACACTTGTGTAGTAGGTATATACACTGGTGTAGTAGGTATATACACTGGTGTAGTAGGTATATACACTGGTGTAGTAGGTATATACACTGGTGTAGTAGGTATATACACTGGTGTAGTAGGTATATGCACTGGTGTAGTTGGTATATACACTGGTGTAGTAGGTATATACACTTGTGTAGTAGGTATATACACTGGTGTAGTAGGTATATACACTGGTGTAGTAGGTATATACACTGGTGTAGTAGGTATATACACTGGTGTAGTAAGTATATACACTGGTGTAGTTGGTATATACACTGGAGTAGTAGGTATATACACTGGTGTAGTAGTAGGTATATACACAGGTGTAGTTGGTATATACACTGGTGTAGTTGGTATATACACTGGTGTAGTTAGTATATACACTGGTGTAGTAGGTATATACACTGGTGTAGTAGGTATATACACTGGTGTAGTAAGTATATACACTGGTGTAGTAGGCATATACACAGGTGTAGTAGGTATATACACTGGTGTAGTAGGTATATACACTGGTGTAGTTGGTATATACACTGGTGTAGTAAGTATATACACTGGAGTAGTAGGTATATACACTGGTGTCGTAGGTATATACACTGGTTTAGTAGGTATATACACTGGTGTAGTAGGTATATACACAGGTGTAGTTGGTATATACACTGGTGTAGTAGGTATATACACTAGTGTAGTTGGTATATATACTGGTGAGTAGGTATATACACTGGAGTAGTAGTAGGTATATACACTGGTGTAGTAGATATATACACTGGAGTAGTAGGTATATACACTGGTATAGTAGGTATATGCACTGGAGTAGTAGGTATATGCACTGGAGTAGTAGGTATATACACTGGTGTAGTAAGTATATACACTGGTGTAGTTGGTATATACACTGGAGTAGTAGGTATATACACTGGTGTAGTAGTAGGTATATACACAGGTGTAGTTGGTATATACACTGGTGTAGTTGGTATATACACTGGTGTAGTTAGTATATACACTGGTGTAGTAGGTATATACACTGGTGTAGTAGGTATATACACTGGTGTAGTAGGTATATACACTGGTGTAGTAGGTATATACACTGGTGTAGTTGGTATATACACTGGTGTAGTTGGTATATACACTGGAGTAGTAGGTATATACACTGGTGTAGTAGGTATATACACTGGTGTAGTAGGTATATACACTGGTGTAGTAGGTATATACACTGGTGTAGTAGGTATATACACTGGTGTAGTAGGTATATACACTGGTGTAGTAGGTATATACACTGGTGTAGTAGGTATATACACTGGTGTAGTTGGTATATGCATAACATTATGTTTATATTCTGCTTAGTGTTGGATATCTGCACTTCAGATACAGGATACTTAATAGAAATATGTCTAGATATTGGGAACGGTATTAGATCTGGAGAGGAAACCGGTGTTTGAATACAGGACCCTGTCCCAGATCCGTTATACATTCGACCTTTGACCCGAATAGCTGGAATCGGTGAACCTGTTTTTAAGGGTAATTTATTATCTTCAACTTTAGATTGTCGGAATGTAAAGTTCTGAAATGGTTTGTTAACTATTTGGATAACTTTCTGCTTTTCAACACATTTTCGCAGCTCCCTAAAACTACAATTGTTATCGGCGGTATATTTTCTTTCTACTCCCACTAAGATATCATTATCTCGGATAGCATTACGCAATCCCTGAACAAGACTTAAATCTCGCTGCTATTTAGTATATTTACATCCGGACTCCGATTCACAGTCCTATAAATATATCCACGTACTGTTGGCTGCATCGTGTATAGGCAGGCCGTCGTAATGTACGGCACCGGTATGGTGCGTGAGTATATTTATAATCTCCAGAGTGGTTCGTCACGCTATTGTATCAAGCAGAACGTTGAATATAACTTCGAAGTCAGTGGATCTACTGCACTCTTTGAATCTCATCTCGTAACGAGCGTCGGACACAAGATGATTTAGTAATAATTGACTATGCTAGCCTACCGTGTAATGACTTATGTAACTTCTAACCTAATTAATCCGTCTTTTTATTAGTGATTACTCTTAAATGCTACTAACTCAGTAGCTTACGCTTAATACCGCTATGGCACCGTATGTATAATAAATTCATAGTACACTTCAATAATATTACGTTACAAAATGATGTCGAATTAGTTGGGCTAACTAATTTGACATATCGTAGTTGATAGCAATATCGTAGTTAGCACAACTACGATATCGTAGTTGTGCTAACTACGATATCGTAGTTACAGCAGATCTTGTATCCCAACGCCATTCAGTACATATGTCCGGGTATTTTGTTCAGCGATAAGATCCTGTTGGCAACGCCAATTGTAATACGTTGGATGCATATGATTCTTTATTTGTGCTAGAAATACGAATACGTCTATTTAGGGTACACGGAGACTTTTTATTTATGGTAAATATGGAAACTTCGTATTTAATTATAGGGTACTTCGTATTTAAATATGGGGTACTTCGTATTTAAAAAAAGTAGTGTAAAGGTGATATATATTTTGGATCGAATTAGTTTTATTTCATACGTACCCTAATTATGTTACTACTATACGAACATAGTCTGTACCGTAATTTTAGGGTATATTTTACATGTTGTGAAATAGAAATAAGTTGATACGAGTCCACATAAATATGTGAGACTAATCTTAATGTGTAAATGTAAAGAGACACTAAACATAGAAATGTAGATTATATTTATTAAGATCTTCTTTGACAATTACTAAGTTTTCATTAATATATCAATATCTAACATATCAAGAAATAAATCAAATAAATAAAAAGTTAAACGAAATCAAAGAATGTGGAATGTCACAAAGATGACAAAACAAATCTAAAACAAAATATCATTTATCAATTTATATAATACTATTATTTTCAATTTATAATTGAATAATTGAAACTTGTATTCAATCTTATATTTTATAATACAATTATGAAACTGTTAAGTTTTAATATTATAGATACTTTGATATTATATTATATTATTATAAACAAATTATTGATACATCTTAATAACTTAAAATGAACCAATACAAATAATAATTTTTATAATATTGTATTTCCTTGAGTTTTTGAATTTTAAAAAATTGAATAATAGGAATACGTGTATTTTTATTTTAAATATATAAATTATTAAAAATAAGGCAATTTAATGTGTTACAAATATAAATCATACTGTAGGTATGATAAATCATACTGTGGATATATAAATAGATCATTTAAATACAAATGCTTGAACTTATTGTACGGAATATCGTGGTGCAAATAATATAAAACTTTTACAACTCTTTGATATGCAGCATTCTTTATGGTTTGCTCCTCTGGTAACTTCTCGTATTGATTTATTTTCATTAAATAAATGACACTTTCCGGAGGATTTACATTCACTTCACATCCTCTTGTAGCTAATTGTGATTACATGCGTAGATACGGGTTTTAATTGTTTACTATATATATTAATCTAATCTTTATTCTAGTTGTATGATATAATATATAACATTTTAATTTTAAAAGTAATCCACAAATTATGAAAGTGTAAATTCTACAATATAGTAAAACATTTCTATTATTATTATAATATTATATATACATAGATATGATCACTATATTATTGTATATAAATAGACATACGCACTATAATATTATATATATATATATATATATATATATAGACATACATATATATATAGACATACATAATATAATATTCTATATACATAGACATACGCATTATAATATTATATATATATATACACAATATAATATTATATATACATAGATATGATCACTATACTATTATATATAAATAGACATACGCAATATAATATTATATATAAATACACATTCGCACTATAATACTATATATACACAGTCTATATATACATTAACATACGCACTATGATATTATATATACATAGACATGCGCACTATGCTATTATATATATATAGACATACGCTCTATAATATTATATATAAATAGACTATAATATTATATATAAATACATATGCCTACTATAATATTATATATACTTATACATGCGAACTATAAATTTCATGAAAGGTTTATTTTTAATGTATACAAATGTAATGAAATCATATCATGTATGTGCGATTGTATGCTATATTTATTATAGTATCTCCGTGAAATATATTACACCATGATATATACTATAATATATAATATCACTATATTATAGTGTACAATTCAATGTGTTACCTGACATTTTATTAGGATATAATTTATACTTATCAGAATATTTATACTACACTTAATATTATATATAGTATTATATAACACTCTACCACACTGGGAAATATTATGTAAGCTAATATCTATTAAATATATACCTATTTAATTGCCAATCCTCGCATAGGTCGATGTACAAATTACTATATTAATAAAGAGAGATTTTGTTCTTTTCAAAGTACAAAGCTCTAGAAACTAGGATTAGGTATTTTACGAATATGATTTTCGGAATTGCTCGGGAATTTACGTAGTTTTGTAGTAGGAGGATTTACTTTTAAATAGTACGTTAACCGGATGTAGTCCCGGATGGTGAACAGCCAGTAGCTCTTAGAAAAGGGCATGGGACATGTCTGGCATTTATCTCGGGACATGAGAATTATATGAAATCGAACACCTTCGCATACTTCTATATATATATATATATATATATATATATATATATATATATATATATACCATAAGTATACTTACTAGTATCATATATTTCCTCGTCCCATCCCATAATGTCGTGTATAATGGTAGAAGCGCCACGGTTGAATGCGTGTTATGGATGCGTGTTGTGAATTGAGGTAGTGAGAGGAATTCCTCGTTGTGGACATGATTTCTGTAGACCCACGAGACATATTCACGGAATTAACAGCTATAGGGCAACGAACATATGTGGGCAAGTGCTAATAGAAGTGTGAGTGCGAATGGAAGTGTGAGTGCGAATGGAAGTGTGAATGTGAATGGAAGTGTGAGTGCGAATGAGAGTGTGAATTTGAATTGGAGTGTGAATGTGAATTGGAGTGTGAATGTGAATTTGAGTGTGAATGTGAATTGGAGTGTGAATGTGAATTGGAGTGTGAATGTGAATTGGAGTGTGAATTTGAATGGAAGTGTGAGTGTGAATGGAAGTGTGAGTGCGAATTGGAGTGTGAATGTGAATTGGAGTGTGAATGTGAATGGAAGTGTGAGTGTGAATGGAAGTGTGAGTGCGAATTGGAGTGTGAGTGCGAATGGAAGTATGAGTGAGAATGAGAGTGTGAATGTGAATTGGAGTGTGAATGTGAATTGGAGTGTGAATGTGAATTGGAGCGTGAATGTGAATTGGAGTGTGGATGTGAATGGAAGTGTGAGTGCGAATGAGAGTGTGAGTGTAAAAAGGAGTGTGATTGTGAATTGGAGTGTGAATGTGAATTGGAGTGTGAATGTGAATGGAAATGTGAGTGCAAATGAGAGTGTGAGTGTGAATTGGAGTGTGAGTGCGAATGGAAGTATGAGTGAGAATGAGAGTGTGAATGTGAATTGGAGTGTGAATGTGAATGTGAATAGGAGTGTGAATGTGAATGGAAGTGTGAGTGCGAATGAGAGTGTGAGTGTAAAAGGGAGTGTGAGTGTGAATTGGAGTGTAAATGTGAATTGGAGTGTGAATGTGAATTGAAGTGTGAGTGCGATTGATAGTGTGGGTGTGAATTAGAGTGTGAGTGCGAATGGAAGTATGAGTGAGAATGAGAGTGTGAATGTGAATTGGAGTGTGAGTGTGAATTGGAGTGTAAATGTGAATTGGAGTGTGAATTCGAATGGAAGTATGAGTACGATTGAGAATGTGAGTGCGAATTCAAGTGTGAATCTGAGAGTGTGTATGTTAATATATATCAGATGGTGAGTGCGTATGAATGTATATGAGTGTGAGGGTGTGTGAATGTGTGAATTAGTGTGTATATTAGTGTGGGTTTCAGTGTGCAGGAGAGTGTGAGGGTGTGCGAGTGTGTGTATTAGTGTATATATTAGTGTGGGTTTCAGTATAAAGTTGAGTGTGAGGGTGTGTGAGTGTGTGTAATAGTGTATATATTAGTGTGGGTTTCAGTGTAAAGGTGAGTGTGTGGGTGTGTGAGTGTTTGTATATATTAGTGTGGGTTTCAGTGTAAAGATGAGTATGTGGGTGTTGCAAGTGTATGAGTGGGTGTGCGTGGATGTGTATTTATTTATGCAAGTATGCGTGTGTGTCAGTATGTATATAGGTATATGTGTATGTGTGTGTGTATGGGTGTTTGATTAGGGGTGTCTGTATTCCTGTAAGTATTGGGAAAGTGTGTGGGTGGTTAGGTGTTCAGGAGAAAGCGAGTATGTTCATTGTATATGAATTAATGTGTACGTTTGTTTGTGTATGCATATGTGTATGTTAGAGTATGTGTAGGTTTGTATGTTTATGTGTATGAGGCTATGTGTGTGAATGTATGTATACGTGTATGCGCGTTTTTGTGTATGCAGTTATGTGTTTTAGTGTACGAGTATGTTTGTGTATGTTTAGCGAAATACAATTGATATAATAAAGTATAAAAGTATGTGTTATTTAGGGAGAGGGACAAATATAATTATATAGGGAAATATATTGGTAAACGTGTTCTTATTTACCGATGACAAATATATATATATATATATATATATATATATATATATAGACATCCTATTACGCAAATAAACCATCAGTGTATATTTTTTTATAACCAGACAAATACACCTTTTTGAATAATAATTGGTTATAGTCGAAAATTTACATTTAGGCTAATATTATGTTTATAAATAATGCCTTGAAATTTGAGCAAGAATAAATCAGTATATTATGATATACATGTTTTTGTGGGTTTTTCCATTTTCATTATATCCTATTCACGAAATATACACCCACCTTATTTTCCAATATAAAAACAGACTAATACATCCTTTTAATACATTATACTATTATAGATAAACACCCAATAAAACATTTATAGATTTAGATGCATTACTAGATCATTATTATTTATATATAATACACTTAAATATTATATATTTTTAATAATAGCTTAATTTAACTAATAATTTCAATATTAATAATATATTAACTATCAATACTATTTTATTTTAAAATATGAATTACATATTATATTTAAATTATAATTTATATAATTCAATATAAAAATATGGTATCATATAATTTAATATATAATTTAATATTAAACCACTACCAGATATTCCATTGGTAATATTGGCGATTATATATATATATATATATATATATATTATTATATTTGAAAATGTGATATATGTAATTTTATAATCATCAAAACCATCTAAATACAAATATTTCAATATCAACTCTACCATAGCCATATCAAAGTAACCTATAATTATGCATTCCTCAATATATATAATATTCTAATCATATTATACAATGATATTCAAATATATTATAATTTAATATCCATTTATATATATATATTATATACATGTTGGATTACGAATTATGAAAAATATCAATATATATATTGTTCATAATAAGTTGTAATAAACTACCTTCATTTAAACCGTATCATATATTGTCAAAATCCATTACAACTATATTAAATATAGTATACATATATGTATTATATATTTAATTTCAATCAATTATTAAATATATTGTTATTGTAAATGTATAATTATATTGTATTATAAAAGGTACACATTTGATAAAAACGTGTTGCATTTTTAAAAAAAATGTTATTAGAAAATATCATTAATTTATAGATATATCAAATAGATATAATATAGATATATCATATACATAGATATAGTCAATATTACATATAGCCCAGTTATATTGTGATATAGGTTGTATAATCATATATTTATGTTATAAACAACAAATACTCTCTAAACTAAATGCATAAATGTATATCTAATGAAAAACTAATATATTAATTTTATAGAAACGCATCATGAATATTACAAACATGATATTCACATGTATTATGTGTAAATGTTATGTAAAATAGTATTATATATAAATATTATATAGCATATACTATGTTAATATATCATAGGTTAATATAATATATAATAATACTATATTAATGTATTAACAGGTGTATGCTTCATTTAATTTAAATAATAATTTCTTTTTATTTTTACATCATACAATGAAAATAAAATTGTATACGTAGATTTGATTAACAATAAAAAGTGTTTATTTTCCCAAGTGGTTATAACCGTTGCATTATAATGCGCTTTATAAATATAATTATATATTTATATCATGATCTATTACTTTTAATTATCGCTCTTTCAAATATTTGATTATATTTGTAATTATAATTCATACATACATGCAATTATAATTATAATTTTACAATGTATTTAACTAATTATAATATATATATATAATATATTATATAATAATTATATTCTAATATATAATTACTAAACCAATATTTCAATGAAAATTAATTTCTTATATTAAATTTACAGTGTTTATTTTTTTAAATAGTATTCAATAATTAATCATAATGGGGGTAAAGATTATTTATAAAATCTTTAACATAAATCTAAAATACTAAATTGAATTAAAACAAATAACATATCATACATTGCATAGCACTTTATTAGTTTCTAACTTAGACATTTAGGTTGCTAACTATTGAATATTGTATAATTATTTTATATTGACACAACATATTCAATGCATTATGTTACATTTAATTTGAACAATTGGTTTAATACTATTAGTATGTGTATGTCGGCCCCTTTCTTGGTCGCATACACTGTTAGGAAAAAGGGTTTCCTAGGGCATATGAAAAATGGTTTCCAGAGTCGTCTGTATTAGAACCTTTTGAGAGTGTTTTGGATGCTTGAAACTAGAAAACCCTTTTGACGGTTTGTGATAAATGTAGATAATAAATACTTATGATATACAGACATTTATAACAATATAAACAATATACAGACAGTTATATAACAATATAAATGGGATATTTACAATTTAAGTTTTTTAATTACACCCCTTGTACATTTTCGAACATATACATAAATTAAAAGCATAAACATAAAATAAATATATAAAATAATTTGTTTTAAATTGAATCTGTACTCGCTATGTTGCATTTCTTCAATCGTGATTGTATATTCATTATTACCTTCCATTCTTACTATTGTAGGATATGAAGATTCTATATTTTGGAATAATTTTAAATACATTTGAATTAAAATTTATAATAATCTAAATATCAATAACTAAACCTTTGAACATATAAATAAATCTTTGCATTTTAGTAAATTAATGATAATTAATTATTAATTTTACCAATGAGTAAACTGTAACCGCAAATGTTGCATCTGTAAAAATATTAATATGTAATTAGTGTATTTATTATACATAATCCATGTCATATTAAAAATTCATTGTTCTGGTATATATACTAACTCGATTTAATGGTTTATTTTTATGGTTCATGGGTTAATGGTTGATTGTTATCGAATGCCGAAATATATGTATTACATATACTTGTATTTTGGATATCTTTCTGAGTTTATTTAATGATATAAATTGGAATGCGGAACATTTTATTAATGTTATTAAGTTCTATCCCCATTTTGTTAAACTCATCAATGCATAAAAATATAAAACAATATTATACAATATATACTCTTATTAAAGTGAATATCAAATAAAAGAATATATTATATTTTCACAAACAATTTCGACAATTGACAGGCCGGATATAATTAGAATATTTCTGCAATATTTATGTTTTTTTAAATACACCAAATCTATGTAATTTTGTATTCTGCATACAATCCCTTTATGAAGATTATAATATCAATATTAAATTGATAGAATACAGTTAATTAAACACATGTATAATATGTATTATGAATACGTACTAAATAACTAACTTCAAAATACAAATATTTGATGTTGATAATAACATCTGATGTTTCATATATCCATATATTTAGAAATTATTTCAGTTATTGGAATTATCTCTATTCTCTTTATGAAATATGAAACATATTACAAAACATTATAAATAAGTTATAGAATTACCAACATCATTATTAAATATTTATCTTTCTTGTCTCGCTACACATTCGATATTATTAGATTGATTTCACTAACGCCCAATTTGTTCTGATAATTAATAGAAAACAATCTAACATAACTTTTATACTAGAAGTAAAATCTGAATATCTGAAAAAGTAGTTATTTAAAATTATAGTTCAAGTTCATATAATATATATGTTATATCTTAGAATATATATATAGATTATTAATATAAATATAATATATAACATAGATAAAAATATAATAACTAACACATAATTTAAGAGATCATTATTGTATTTGAACGAATTTTTCCCCTACATTTAATTCTCTGTAATCACGAATAATTATAATGTATAAAAATAGTTTTGGTAATAATAATACTTAATATATTTTAAGAAAGGTGCACCATTTAAAAATGTTAAAATGTATTTGTTTTGAAAATGATTACAATTTTGTTTTGATATTTTGATTCAATAATTGTAATTAAACTTACTTTTCATTTATTAAATTTATTTCAGAACTATACTAATTTGAATATATTGAAGAACTGTGTGGTAATAACAATATAAAAATACCATATTATACATGGCATAATAAATATAATATAGAAACAAAATATTATATGAACACGAGTATTAAAATGTATTAAATCCTATCAAACAAATATTTACAAATATAGGGAAAATATATTATATAACATAACATATTTAATATTTTATTATTAAACTATTGTTATATGACATACAAAATATTTACATTATTTATTATAAATAAATTAATCGATATTTAGGATAAAAAGAAAATAAATATATATATCATATGATTTAAATTCTGAATATTCTGAATTCGAACTTTAAAAATTACTTTTGTTTCTATATTTGTACTAATGCTCTAAATTTACTTATATTATAGACGTATCATTTATTTTATATAATTATTATCGTAGAAAGTATTGCACATTGATTTAATATAGTATTAACATGTAATTTGAATATAACTATTACAAATATACTTATAAATAAGCTTTATTGGTATAAAAACAATAGTAAATTGTTGGATAACATATATTTTATAACAATAAATGTATAAAGATTATATATATATATGTGTGTATTTAATGTAAAATAGTATTTCAATAATTGGTGAGTTGGAAAACCCTTTTTATAATGTTTATTATTTTAAAAGGGGTTTTCAACTAAACTTAACTCTAGAAAACACTTTACAAATTTTAAAGGGTTTTAAAGTCAATTACAAACCTGGAAATCCCTTAGAAAATTGAAATGGTTTTCTAGCAAAAATCGACTCATAGAAAAGCCTTTTTCTAACAATGTATACACTCGAACAAATAAAAAATATATATAACAATGTAAATATAAATACATAATATATTTATAATTATTACAAATAATTAACATGGTAGAATTAAATAATCTATAATAACCAATATGTGCTATGTTATTGTTATACTATATATCATTTATGTAAGTTTTAATAAATGAGTATATTTAATATTAACAGGAAATATACTAGGGAAATCTTTCTAGATTTATTCCAAAATAATTAAAATATCAACCAATTCAACAAAGAAATGTTTGTTAAAGTAACTATTATTTTTGATTTAGAAAGCTTCAATTTATAGAACTATAATATTTAACCTAGTTAACTAAAGCATTTTTTAAATTCGACAAGGGGATACTTTAGTATCCAATTACAATATAATGTATAGTTTAAATTATAGATTTGATATTTACTAATATTTTATTATAAACAACATATAATTTATACGATATAAATGCATACATGTATATCTAATGAAAAACTAATATATTAATTATATAGAAACTCCTCATAAATGTGACAAACATGAAATTCGTTGTGTTATGTGTAAATGTTATGTAAAATAGTATTATATATAAATGGTATATAAATATATATATAGCATATATTATGTTAGTATATTATACCTTTATACAATGTATAATAATAATATATTAATTATAAATTATTAATGTATTAATAGGTGTATACTCTATAATATAATTTAAATAATAATGTTTTTTTATTTTTACATTATACAGTGAAAATATATTTATACATAAATTTGTTTAATAATAAAAAGTGTTTCTTTGCCCAAATGCTTAACGCGCTGTATAATTATAATTATATATATATATATATATATATATATATTTATTATTATTATTATTTTCAGATTTTGTGTAAGACAGGGTAATAATTTATTAAAACGATAATCATATTTAAATAAAAAATACATGTTTAAATACTTGTTTACAATATATGTATATATGGTTTAGACTTATCAAACATATTTGAATCATCGTTTAATACGTAATAAGATAAACAAAATAATTTAGTAAAAATGGAAATAAATTGTAATATCAAATGAAAATGTTAAAGAATAACAAAAGAATAATCTGTGGTCAATATAAAAATGTATTATAAGTTAAATAAATACTTAACATTACTTTAAAAGTATTTTATCTATATGTTTAGAGAGTAATTTATTGGATTAAGAATAAATACAAATATAAAATGATTAATACATAGGCAGTAAAATAATGTCAAATTCTATAAAAAAAGTCTTCTTATATATATACTTTCTTTTTAAATAAGTTTTTATTTAATTCTAGTTTTAGTTGTTGTTAGGATATTTCATAAAAGTGGGCAATAGGTTGTTAATATTTTTGTTGAAATCAGATATAATAAGTGTAAATTGGTTGAACATGGGATTATGTTATTAGTATTAATGTTAGGGTAGGAAGAAAGGATTTGTTGGTATGTGTTTGGGGTAGTCTGTGTTATGTATATCAGTTCATATATAGATATCTCCTAAAATGTTAGCAATTTCGTATTTTAAGAAAAGAAATCTTCACTGCATATAGTAATAATCATTTTTTTCTTTCGTTTCAATTATTTATTCTGTAACTATAATGTTCACGTAAGCTAATATTGGTTATTACGTTTTGTAGTAAATACATGTTTAGTAAGTTCTCTATTTTCCTCTACTTTAAATTTTTATAATCAATTCGTGTTATTTTTTTAACAGTTGAGTACATTTAATAATTAAGTGTTGTGGGAGTTAAGGAGAAAATCAAGGTTTTTAAAAGTAATGTTTAAGTATAAATTTAAATTAGATACAAATTAGAGTTCATATTTTAAGAATTTATTTATTATAAAAAATAATACACTCATTTTTCTCAGCTATATATATTATTTCAAAGTCAGTTTTTAGAGTATTAATTTATTTAAGTATGTCTATAAATGCTACTAGGTTATTACTGACTATTTATATTATTCTAATTATTTCTGTTAATTTTGCTTTTTATTGATAAGTATTTATTTAAATGTTAATATCTTATTGATAAATATTTCTGTAAATATTGTTATCTTATTACTAAGTATATAAGTGAATGTTACTAGGTTTATATAGAGCTGTATATAGTTGTCATAAATCTGATAGTACATTTTAAGGGGTGTTTTATGTAGGATATAAATATTAAACAATTATTGTCATAAGGCAATATGGGAACAACAAAGGGATATTTATAATATCGGTTATTATTATCGTTATCATTTATGGAAAAAGTTCTATGTTTGAGATATTATTTTATGAGTTGTATTGCGTCATCATTAATAACAATTATTTTAATTTAATATAAATAATTTCTTTACTGATATCTATCATATTTAACTAATAAGTCAACACATATTAGTATTACATAATATTAATGTGTAAAATCGTAAACGATGTTATCTGTAAGATTAAATATAAATGGATTCAGTATTGGTTAATATTATAAGAACTTTTTAGTTGGTCAGTTTTATTCGATTTATTGAGTCAGTCGGTGTTTGGTTATAGATTTTTCTATAAATCTTAAAAGGACTATCAACTGTGATATAGTTCAATGTTTCTAAATAAGGCTGTCTCTAGGTAATTTTTATTATTTTACGTATAATGATTAAGTAGCATTACATTTATTTATAAAGTCGCAGTATATTGAAATAGAGTAACTTATATTTACTTTGAATCTAGTGCAGGCATGTGTGGAAGTATGAGTTAGTATGTAAAGTAGTATTAGTAGTAGTAGTAGTAGTAGTAGTAGTAGTAGTAGTAGTAGTAGTAGTAGTAGTAGTAGTAGTAGTAGTGGTAGTAGTAGTAGTATATGCATTATACCGTAGACTTACAATATATACCTTATACGATAGACCTTGATCTTGAATGTAAGGTAAGAGTATTTCTGGAACACTTTGTTTCATTAGGAGTTGATTATATTAATATGCCTGTATTAGTATTTATTTAGGTAAGTGTGTGAATTTATGTAAATATGGATATGCTTTTGTATATAAGTAAATAAGTAAATGTAGAAATTTATAAGTAGTAGTAAGGTAGTGTATATATTTATAAAGAGAAATATATTTTAATTAAGTTGTAGTCAATAAATCACTAATCTTAAAGTGTGTCTGTAAAAATAGTGTTATATAACTTTAAATATAATAATAAAACCATTATAAATGATTTAATTTCGTTTCATTCTGAAGGCATATCATCATTATATACAAAGGAGAATCTTCACTTTTTATGTTCGTAGAGATTATTTGAAAATATAAGATATGAAATGCCTATGAAACTCTTTTGTTAAAAACTTCGTATACGTAATTATTATAGCGAAATTATGGTCAAAGGAAATCTTTAATGAACAATTATATTCAACCTTGTGATTCAACCATCAAACTATGGGAGAACATCTAGTATCGGAAAGCGAAACTATGTAGATCAAAGGTCAATAAACATGTTTTAAGGTAAACATTTATATCCGTTAGTATTTTTTAGCGCACAAATGTATTTTTATAATACTTATAGCCTTGCTTAACTTATATAAACGTTCTTAATTTATGGCTTTACCTAACTTATAGCTTTTCTTAACTAATAGCCTTGTTTAACTTATAGCCTTTCCTAACTTATAGCCTTGTTTAACTTATAGCTTTGTTTAACTTATAGCTTTGTTTAACTTATAGCCTTGCTTAACGTATAGCCTTTCCTAACTTATAGCCTTGCTTAACTTATAGCCTTGTTTAACTTATAGCTTTGTCTAACTCATAGCTTTATTTAACTTATAGCCTTTCCTAACTTATAGCTTTGTTTAACTTATAGCTTTGTTTAACTTATAGCTTTGTTTAACTTATAGCCTTTCCTAACTTATAGCCTTGCTTAACTCATAGCTTTGTTTAACTTATAGCCTTGTTTAACTCATAGCTTTGTTTAACTTATAGCTTTGTTTAACTTATAGCTTTGCTTAACTTATAGCCTTTCCTAACTTACAGCCTTTCCTAACTTATAGCCTTTCCTAACTTATAGCCTTGCTTAACTTATAGCCTTGTTTAACTTATAGCTTTGTCTAACTCATAGCTTTGTTTAACTTATAGCCTTACTTAACTTATAGCCTTGCTTAACTTATAGCTTTGTTTAACTTATAGCTTTGTTTAACTTATAGCCTTTCCTAACTTATAGCTTTGCTTAACTTATAGCCTTACTTAACTTATAGCTTTGTTTAACTTATAGCCTTACTTAACTTATAGCCTTGCTTAACTTATAGCTTTGTTTAACTTATAGCTTTGTTTAACTTATAGCTTTGTTTAACTTATAGCCTTTCCTAACTTATAGCTTTGCTTAACTTATAGCCTTACTTAACTTATAGCCTTACTTAACTTATAGCCTTACTTAACTTATAGCCTTGCTTAACTTATAGCCGTACTTAACTTATAGGCTTGTTTAACTTATAGCCTTGTTTAACTTATAGCTTTGTCTAACTCATAGCTTTGTTTAACTTATATCCTTACTTAACTTATAGCCTTACTTAACTTATATACTTACTTAACTTATAGCCTTACTTAACTTATAGCATTGCTTAACTTATAGGCTTACTTAACTTATAGCCTTGTTTAACTTATAGATTTGTCTAACTCATAGCTTTGTCTAACTTATAGCTTTGTTTAACTTATAGCCTTTCCTAACTTATAGCTTTGCTTAACTTATAGCCTTACTTAACTTATAGCCTTGTTTAACTTACAGCCTTTCCTAACTTATAGCCTTGCTTAACTTATAGCTTTGTTTAACTTATAGCTTTGTTTAACTTATAGCCTTTCCTAACTTATGGCATTACTTAACTTATAGCTTTTTCTAACTTATAGCTTTATTTAACTTATAGCCTTTCTTAACTTATAGCCTTGCTTAACTTATAGCCTTGTTTAACTTATAGCTTTGTCTAACTCATAGCTTTGTTTAACTTATAGCCTTACTTAACGTATAGCCTTTCCTAACGTATAGCCTTACTTAACTTATAGCCTTTCCTAACTTATAGCCTTACTTAACTTATAGCCTTTCCTAACGTATAGCCTTACTTAACTTATAGCCTTGCTTAACTTATAGCCTTGTTTAACTTATAGCCTTGTTTAACTTATAGATTTGTCTAACTCATAGCTTTGTTTAACTTATAGCCTTACTTAACTTATAGCCTTTCCTAACTTATAGCCTTACTTAACTTATAGCCTTTCCTAACTTATAGCCTTACTTAACTTATAGCCTTTCCTAACGTATAGCCTTACTTAACTTATAGCCTTGCTTAACTTATAGCCTTGTTTAACTTATAGCCTTGTTTAACTTATAGATTTGTCTAACTCATAGCTTTGTCTAACTTATAGCTTTGTTTAACTTATAGCCTTTCCTAACTTATAGCTTTGCTTAACTTATAGCCTTACTTAACTTATAGCTTTGTTTAACTTACAGCCTTTCCTAACTTATAGCCTTTCCTAACTTATAGCCTTACTTAACTTATAGCCTTTCTTACCTTATAGTAACTTATATAATTATAGTATTACTTAGCTCATGGTATTACCTAAATTATAGTAATACATAACTTATAATATTACCTAATGTATAGTATTACCTAACTTATAGTATTACCTAACTTATAGTATTACCTAAATTATAGTAATACATAACTTATAATATACTTCCAATATAATTCCTATTATTATTATCTACATCATATAGCATTGCATTTCTCATCAAACCTCTGTAGTAGATGAGTAGAATTGAATACACGTCATGATGGCTACGGGTTTTTTTATTATACACCTTTGCTTAAGTGAGATACGATGAGTCATCGACTGGTAAAATAACCGAGCCATTAAATAACATTTACACAAAGAATAAATTCCCAGGTCATGCGGTAAGATTGTATTCTAATTAGTATTAATAACATCCACTTATAATAATAAACGGATTACTCTATACATTAAAAATTAATTACATTTTTCTATACTATAATTATAAATATCATATTATTAATAATAACCAATAGAATATAGGATACATATTGAAATATATCATAAATCTATTAATATTACCCATATATATTACAATACATATATATATATATATATATATACATATATATATATATATATATATATATATATATATATATATGTATATATATATATATATATATATATGTATATATATATGTATATATATATATATAAATTCAGCGACATCAATTCTTCGCTAATCTTACATTTACACCTGAGTCAATTAATGATGTTATTCCAGTGAATCAAATGCAGTTATGAGGTAGATTGTCGATTTACCGTTACGCCCTTAAACTACGCCCTTAAACTACGCCCATCGCATTTATAAACACAGCCCGGAGAGTGTCAATCTCTTGATTATACGAATCACACTCAGTTGAAAAGGGGAGTGTCGCTTACGTACGATTCTTTCAAACACTTTATGGATGAATATCGGTTTCGCGTTCCGAACAGTCCCGTTAGATACCGCAAGAGAAGTTCACTGTAATACTAAGTTACATTCACAGTTTGATCTGTAATAGTTACGCCAAGCAGTGCCCTGGTTTATGCCCACATTTAAGAGTGCTCCAATCGCTATATATCTACTGTCCTCGAATTGCCACCATTATATTGACGACGGTGGTTTTCTCCAGGCACGTCCGCCCGTACACCATCTCCCATATACCACCTCCCAGGTACCCTCTCCCATACTCCTCCTCTCAGAAACCTCCTTCCATACACCACCTCACAGGCACCGCTTCCCATACATCACCACCCAGACAGCTCCTCGCATGTAAATCCTTCCAGGCACAGGTAAACTCACAGGTAAATCCTCCCATATTTTCATCCAAAGAACTTCCTTCCAGGCACGGCCTCCTATACACTTACTCTCGGGCCTCGAAATGCCTCCATATTACCCGTATGTACTGCAGACCTGTTCGGCTTCGCCTCCGCCCGTAACCCAGTGTGCCACATATCTCCAGTTGCCGCACAGAGCTTGCGTTTACACGTATCCACTGCCCATGGGAATATCGGCTCCGGGGGCGTTGCTGGCCACGCCTCCTGTAGTAGCTACGCCCTCTGTTCTCGGAACGCCTCCGATGATGTCGACGCCTACTTTTGCTGAGTATTTCCACGGGAT
>OZ038312.1:13188152-13200652 GCA_964035775.1 Osedax frankpressi | reverse complement strand
CTACTACTACTACTACTACTACTACTACTACTACTACTACTACTACTACCACCACCATTACTACTACTACTACTACTACTACTACTACAACTACTACTACTACTACTACTACTACTACTAATACTACTACTACTACTACTACTAATTTAAAATATATTCAACATAATTTCTGAAGAATGAGAATAGTGGTATCAAGTTTGAAATATAAGACATGCAGTTGATTAATGTGGTTTTATAGTGGATATTACCGGTTTGAGCGAGGTGACTATCAGTTATTATGTTGATATAATGTTAGTATATATACACGATACAATATCTAATCACATTTTCGGGTGTCTACATGTATATAGGCGTAAATATTGCTTAGGAAACAATACATAATGTTGTGTAATATTAAATAGAAGGAATACTGGTTTTGAATTTACGAGCAACGTAGGCAATTTAATTTGTTATTTAATAATATGTATTTATTTTTTTATGTGTTAATAATCTGCTTTTAAATCTCTAAATCTTCTATTATATGCATTGTTATGGTGTTAGAGTTAATTAATTGCAATGACAATATAAACATGAAGAAATCTACACTCTTAAATACATCTCTCAAATACATAATATACTTCACAGACACGCACCACACATTCGGAGAATACTTTTTAATTCCCATACACGAATTACATTGTACCTACCACACCAGTCATTTTAGTTACAAATATAAATTTCGTTTCATTTCAAACTAAATAAGTAAGTCTCTCTGAATACTCCCTGTGAAAAGAGATGTACTCGTTATTATGTAATAATATAACTATCAGGATTAACTGCGTTACTAATCAGATACATATACACTAAAGTCGACGCACACCGTACACTGTATACTGTACTCCGTACACTGTACATTGTACTCCGTACACTGTACATTGTACTCCGTACACTGTACATTGTACTCCGTACACTGTACACTGTACAGTGTACAGTGTACAGTGTACAGTGTACAGGGTCATTATATACTCTTTGAACCATTTACGGTCTGAAGTCTCCGACGTTTTATATATTTTCTCATTCGTAAGCAATAATTCATAAGTAATGACTCATAAGTTAATGACACATACATCAATAATGATTCATAATTTATCGTAGACGATATCGTAGCCTGGATAATGTTCACGAATCTTGAACATACTCTACTATTCAATAGTTAACATGTGATTATAGGTATACCCGTTACATAGTGACATTCACTGCAGAACAATTCATTCTGGTTACAATGAGATTAAAAACATAATTATACCCTAGAATGTTTAGGGTAGAACTAAACCACAGACTTCTAAATTACTTACAACTTAGCCTCGATAACGCAGCTTAGATATCAAATTGGCCTACATAATGTATATTAGATATCAACCTTATGATATATATTACAATTATCAAATATCAAATTTAACATATAAATATAAATATTAAGTTACATCTAATAAGCCAAATAAGAAGGGTTTTCACCGTTCTATTAATAGCGAATTCAACTTGAAGACATGTTTTTAAACCGTACATATTTATATAACGTACTCGTTTGTTGTCGAGATCCAGGCAGTAGAATATAACCTGGAGGTAGTCACTTAAACAGAACTGATTGGATCCTGTGGAAACGCCTATAACCGAAACCCTATATTGAAAATGTTCTATAGGGGGGGATGACCGTATTACGACGAGATAAGATTGATGTGTATGAGAAGTCAGACAATGTAATCGTTTCAATGTATTTTGTATCGGTGCGGTATGCGAGGTGTGCGAGGTGCGCGGGTGTTAGCGGTGTGCGGTATGTGCGACGTGTATAACGTGTGCGTTGTGTATGCGATTTGCGTTATCTCGGTAAATATATATTTAGTGCGGTGTGCGCTGTGTACAATGTGTGTGCGGTGTGCGCTGTGTACAATGTGTGTGCGGTGTGCGTTATGTACAATGTGTGTGCGGTGTGCGCTATGTACAATGTGGGTGCGGTGTGCGCTGTGTACAATGTGTGTGCGGTGTGCGCTGTGTACAATGTGTGTGCGGTGTGCGCTGTGTACAATGTGTGTGCGATGTGCGCTGTGTACAGTGTGGGTGCGGTGTACGCTGTGTACAATGTGTGTGCGGTGTGCGCTGTGTACAGTGTGGGTGCGGTGTGCGCTGTGTACAATGTGGGTGCGGTGTGCGGTGTGTACAATGTGTGTGCGGTCTGCGTTATGTACAAGGTGTGTGCGGTGTATGCTATGTACAATGTGTGTGCGGTGTGCATTGTGTACAATGTAGGTGCGGTGTGCGCTGTGTACAATGTGTGTGCGGTGTGCGCTGTGTACAATGTGTGTGCGATGTGTGCGGTGTAAATGAAGTTGTATCGACATATGAGTGTGTAGTTCGGTGTTCTTCGTATACTGGGCATGGGTTGTCTGGAGTATAATGCTAGTCATATAATGTAAACAAATTATGAATATGTTAATTATCATGTATTTAGATAGCTTATTAGAATACATATATATATATATATATATATATATATATATATCATAACCATACATTTTATTAATTCATTGTTAAGAAAAGGCCAAAAACTAAAATAAAATGTTATGATTATTGGTCCGATTTCTAAGAAATAAAATATATTTTTAATCTTGAATGATAATTTATATTGTATTCATAAAGGTTTAGTAAAACCATCGTCCATTTGTATTCATTATTTTCAGAAAAGAACCTATTGTACATTGTACAGTTTACAATCGTAGTTTAAATGAACAATGCGATTGTGTACGGCATTCCATACGCAAACGGAGTCTACTTATTATATCAAATATTTAAAACATAAATAAATTCTACATTGTTTCAATATATATATCAACATATCATATGCGCATTCAGTGACGACATTAAAACTCCCCATGTAAACAGTTCAATTCGTAATACCCTAATTAATACATATTCACATGCACGAAGGCATTATAACGGCGATTTTCCAGATAAATAAGTTCATTAATGAAGTTTATTTAAAATACATTATATGTAACTTAGTGAAACCATAGTGTTTTATTCCCTTGATAACTACTCCATAACTACTTTTAGCTACTTCATTGCTACTACATATATACTCAATATCAACTTTATAGATACTCAATAACTCTTTATAGCTACTTCATAGCTGCTTTTAGCTACTTCTTAGATACTTCATAACTACTTATTAACTACTACATAGCTACTTATTGCTTCCTATACGGAGTTAAGTTAACATAGGGTTCATAGAACTACATGAAACTACCAGTAGTTCCGTGACCCTGGAGGTAATTTATGGGTGTATACCATAAGATAACAACATAGGGTTCATAGAACTATATTAAACTACCATGAGGTCCTTCACCCTGGGGGTAATTCATGGGTTTATACCATAAGACAGCAACATAGGGTTCATAGAACTACATGAAACTACCATGAGGTCCTTGACCCTGGGGGTAATTCATGGGTTTATACCATAAGATAGCAACATAGGATTCATAGAACTATATTAAACTACCATGAGGTCCTTCACTATATGACACATTATAGGTGTTATGCTACTATAAGACTACCGTAGGGTCATTGTTATAATGTTATGTACATATAAATGTATTATATATGTCATAAGTAAATAAATAAAGCTGTTATGATGTACATAATTAATATACACACGTATATGTATCTCTCCGTAGTATATACACTATTATATATCTGTAGCTATACCATGGTGATGTAGGGCTTTAGGACTAAAGTCTATATTAATCTTTTATCTAAATTCCTTCGGAATTGAGGATATATTTAGTATAGTGGTTGTCTAGTTGCAATTATATTGAATTCAATAATAACAATTTCATTTCTGTCTAATTTGATAATCATGTATACCTCTCTATCATTTAACCGATGCGATATTTTGTTGGAATAGTAAAGGATTTTATATAATTCTTATAGCACTGCTTGTTACGTGCCCTGGTGCAAATTAGTATGTTTATAATTATATCAGTATATTGTTGACGTTATCATTTGCGTAATATGTCAGTTGTCAGAAGGTGGTGCTTGACAATGAGTAAACTAACATGTCATAGTAATAATAATAATAATAATAATAATAATAATAATAATAATAATAATAATAATAATAATAATAATAATAATAATAATAATAATAATAATAATAATAATAATAATAATAATAATAATAATAATAATAATAATAATAATAATAATAATAATAATAATAATAATAATAATAATAATAATAATAATAATAATAATAATAATAATAATAATAATAATAATAATAATAATAATAATAATAATAATAATAATAATAATAATAATAATAATAATAATAATAATAATAATAATAATAATAATAATAATAATAATAATAATAATAATAATAATAATAATAATAATAATAATAATAATAATAATAATAATAATAATAATAATAATAATAATAATAATAATAATAATAATAATAATAATAATAATAATAATAACAATAACAATAACAATAACAATAACAATAACAATAACAATAACAATAACAATAACAATAACAATAACAATAACAATAACAATAACAATAACAATAACAATAACAATAACAATAACAATAACAATAACAATAACAATAACAATAACAATAACAATAACAATAACAATAACAATAACAATAACAATAACAATAACAATAATAATAATAATAATAATAATAATAATAATAATAATAATAATAATAATAATAATAATAATAATAATAATAATAATAATAATAATAATAATAATAATAATAATAATAATAATAATAATAATAATAATAATAATAATAATAATAATAATAATAATAATAATAATAATAATAATAATAATAATAATAATAATAATAATAATAATAATAATAATAATAATAATAATAATAATAATAATAATAATAATAATAATAATAATAATAATAATAATAATAATAATAATAATAATAATAATAATAATAATAATAATAATAATAATAATAATAATAATAATAATAATAATAATAATAGTAATTGATTGAATAGTTTATTTAAACACCGTAAATTATAAAATAATAAATACAACAGTGTGGGAACGGAATTAAATATATAATGAGAGCAAGTAACATTTTACTTTGGCTCTAAATGAAATAACGTTACTTATACATCGTAACTTATTTGGAAGTAAATTCAAGTTTAGTGGTGCAGTAATCTAAACGATCTACTCAAGAGTAATCTGTAATTGTATTTTGGTAGATTAAGTTTTACTGACTTGGCAGATCTAAGGGATGAAGACAGGAAGTAATATTTAATTAACGTAGATAGGTTAGAAGTATGATTAGGATAAATTATGTTGTGGACTAGTAATATAGATTTAAGGAATGACCTCTTATCAGTATCAAGTATTTTTAAATTATGTCGCATTTTGCTTATTGGTGAATGACAATATATATTGATATTATTAATGATTCTTACAGATGAACGGATTATCATATTTAGTTTGTTGAGTCTATAGTTTGGTAAGCTATAGCTTATACAGTATACAGTAGAGGGAATTTGCGTAGTCAATATGCGAGAACACAAGTGATTTTTTAAAAACACAAGTATTTTCTAAAAGCCAGTTGCTAATAGTATTTGCACAGAGACAAATATCTAGATTTTTAGGCATATTTTGATTATGTGAGAAGATCGAAAGTAATTGGATATCGTCTGCATAAACAAAGTATTTAATATTAGGGAATGATTTTAGAAGATATTTAAGAGGGTTAATATATAAGGAAAAAAGACGGGGCCGAGAACACTACCCTGGGGGACCTCATGAGTTGAACAAGCACATACAGAAATTTAATATCGAATTAATACTGAATAGCTTCTTTTTTTAATATAGTTTTTAATAAAGTCAAAAGCATTGTCAGTGATACCTACGTCATTTAAACGAGTGAAAAGAATCTCGTGTAAAATTGTATCAAGTGCGCTTGATAGGTCAAGTAAAAGTAGTTGAGCAATAAGGCCGTGATCAATAGGTTTTAGTATTCAGTCAGTTAACATGTTAAGATGTTAAATAATAATATTAATGATAATAATAATAATATTAATATAAAAACAAATATACTTATTATTCCTATTGTATGTGCAAAACCTAATAACAATTCTATCGGTTGACTTATCAACCGCCTAATAACTTGGTGTATCTCATGACATTTACCAGAACCGCTCAAGTTAATTCAATTAACATTAATGTATAGCCGACAGGAAATCTAAATGTCCTGCGAAAATATTAACAGTGTTGTCGATAATTAATTCTAAACATAAATAAACGTACGCTATGAAGATATATATATATATATATATATATATATTTATATATATATAGATTATTTTTATATTTGTATAGCGTTTTATTTAATTGGTGACAGAGAGAGAGAGAGATATAAAGATTAATCATATTCTAATAAGATGTGATTAATTTAATTTATGTATAATGCAATTGTATCTGTATTCATTATGAAGACTGTATCGGGTATATAAATTGTATACCGTTATATTATTGTGTAATAAATCTAATAGTATATAACTAGACCTCAATATCATTATGGTGATATACACTCGTGTTATATCCAAATTATCATGAGTTCGATTTCTGCTACAGAAGATTTAGTATAATAGTGCAAGGTAGTACTTTAAATACACGTATGATTTACCAATAATAAAAAACTTAGCATTAAATATGCATTAATAATCTTTACAAATATTGTATATTCAGAGTGTTATGTGAAAATTGACAATTTACGACATGGTTAAATTTTGTACAAATCAGTCGACTACACAGAATAACTTATTATCATGAAAATACTTATCCATTTTACCTACCAAATTTACATTACATATATTTATATTATATATATATATATATATATATTTATATATATATATATATTTATATATATATATATATTTATATATTTTTTCATTAATCACAATTCTATGGGCATGATATATCGATGTAAGTTTGTCTATACAATATATTCATATATATATATATATATATATATATATATATATATATATATATATATATATATTTACATGGACCACTTTACCGATACTTTATTGAATTGACATCCGGGGGAAATAACCAATACATACGATGTAGCGATAAGGTTTGGTTTTTGGGTCATGGGAGTAATGGTTTAGTATCAAGTATTACATCGAGGAACTAAACAATGGCTCGAAGTATGTCTGGGTATATTTTACTTCTAGTATAAGAAAGTGAAACTTAGTAACAATACCTTAAGTATAGGTATCAATACCTTAAGTATAGGTAACAATACCTTAATTATAGGTAACAATACCTTAAGTATAGGTAACAATACCTTAAGTATAGAGTATATTGTGTATAGGTAACAATACCTTAAGTATAGGTAACAATACCTTAAGTATAGGTAACAATACCTTAAGTATAGATAACAATACCTTACGTATAGGTAACAATACCTTAAGTATAGAGTATATTATGTATAGGTAACAATACCTTAAGTATAGGTGACAATACCTTAAGTATAGGTAACAATACCTTAAGTATAGGTAACAATACCTTAAGTATAGGTAACAATACCTTAATTATAGGTGACAATACCTTAAGTATAGGTGACGATACCTTAAGTATAGGTAACAATACCTTAAGTATAGGTAACGATACCTTAAGTATAGGTAACAATACCTTAAGTATAGGTAACAATACCTTAAGTATAGGTAACAATACCTTAAGTATAGGTAACAATACCTTAAGTATAGGTAACAATACCTTAAGTATAGAGTATATTATTTATAGGTAACAATACCTTAAGTATAGGTAACAATACCTTAAGTATAGGTAACGATACCTTAAGTATAGGTAACGATACCTTAAGTATAGGTAACAATACCTTAAGTATAGGTAACAATACCTTAAGTATAGGTAACAATACCTTAAGTATAGGTAACTATACCTTAAGTATAGGTAACAATACCTTAAGTATAGGTAACGATACTTTAAGTATAGGTATTTTATTTTCCCATACCTTAAGTATAGGTAACAATACCTTAAGTATAAAGTATATTGTGTATAGGTAACAATACCTTAAGTATAGGTAACAATACCTTAAGTATAGGTAACAATACCTTAAGTATAGGTAACAATACATTAAGTATAGGTAACAATACCTTAAGTATAGGTAACTATACCTTAAGTATAGGTAACTATACCTTAAGTATAGGTAACAATACCTTAAGTATAGGTAACAATACCTTAAGTATAGGTAACAATACCTTAAGTATAGGTAACGATACCTTAAGTATAGGTAACAATACCTTAAGTATAGGTAACGATACCTTAAGTATAAAGTATATTGTGTATAGGTAACAATACCTTAAGTATAGGTAACAATACCTTAAGTATAGGTAACAATACCTTAAGTATAGGTAACAATACCTTAAGTATAGGTAACAATACCTTAAGTATAGGTAACGATACCTTAAGTATAGGTAACAATACCTTAAGTATAGGTAACAATACCTTAAGTATAGGTAACGATACCTTAAGTATAGGTAACAATACCTTAAGTATAGGTAACAATACCTTAAGTATAGGTAACAATACCTTAAGTATAGGTAACGATACCTTAAGTATAGGTAACAATACCTTAAGTATAGGTAACAATACCTTAAGTATAGGTAACGATACCTTAAGTATAAAGTATATTGTGTATAGGTAACAATACCTTAAGTATAGGTAACAATACCTTAAGTATAGGTAACAATACCTTAAGTATAGGTAACAATACCTTAAGTATAGGTAACAATACCTTAAGTATAGGTAACGATACCTTAAGTATAGGTAACAATACCTTAAGTATAGGTAACAATACCTTAAGTATAGGTAACAATACCTTAAGTATAAAGTATATTGTGTATAGGTAACAATATCTTAAGTATAGGTAACAATACCTTAAGTATAGGTAACAATACCTTAAGTATAGGTAACAATACCTTAAGTATAGGTAACGATACCTTAAGTATAGAGTATATTGTGTATAGGTAACAATACCTTAAGTATAGGTAACAATACCTTAAGTATAAAATATCTTGTGTATAGGTAACAATAACTTAAGTATAGGTAACAATACCTTAGGTATAGGTAACAATACCTTAAGTATAGGTAAGAGTATCTTGTGCATAGGTAAGAGTGTCTTGAGTATAGGTAAGAGTTACCTATATATATAGCAGTTCCTTAAGTATAAGTTACAGTACTTTATGTATAGGTAACAATACCTTGGGCACATAAATATATCTATATAAATAAAGAGAAGTGTCTTGCACTTGATGTGCGATGAAGCGAATCTAGATAGAAAACTATAACAATTCAATATAGATGCCATAGAAAACCAACTCTTTGTAAAGTGGTAATATTGATATGTTTGTCAATAATATTACGGTATCGTTTATAATCGTATTGTTATTATCTGACCAGTAATCAGAGTTTATCAATTATGATGAATTGTCGTCGGATCATTACAATAGATAAACTCGCTGATGGCATCTCTCATAGTTCAGATTACGTATCTTTTGGGTTAGAGTTGTGTACCGCATTTGTTAGGCCCATATTAGAACTAGGAAGTCTTATTGAAAGATATAAATAATCGTCTGAAAATTCTTTCAGTTTATTTATCGACTACGTAGAAAAACAAAAGAAATTATACGATGTTTCTACCGATTCTATAGTTGAGACCGCTGTTAATTACAGTTAATAACAGTTATTAATGTACGACACACTCTATTATTTACACTATATACATTCGTGTTATATAAACGTTAAAGAAATGTATTCGCTATATGTACGTTCTAAATCATTTACCCCTTCTTACATAATTGTACCCGGGACCTAACCGATATGAATAGCATACGGTTGGTATTCCTCCCTAACACCGAGTTTAACCACCTAACCCAAACCTTAACGTTACGCATAGCATGGAGCAACTGTGGCAGGGTCTGTTTAACCTGTACTTCTCGGCGTTCTTGCCTCACCAATGGTCACTACATCCAGTGGTCAGCGAACCATTCATTGAAGATCACGGTCAGTACCTTCTGACACGACGTTGCACACTTTGCCAGTATTGATTTTCAGGATTTCACTATCGAGGTATAGGAAAAAATGTCCCCCAATTTTAAAAATATAAAATGAATTAAATTTCATTCCTCAACTATTCCGGTAAATCTATATTTTTTAACTTATAAAATCCAATTTAAAATTAAATTTCTTCCATATAAGGTATACTATATGGATAATTATTGTCAGTAACAATTCCAACTTTAGTTAGGATTATCTATATAATATAGTCATATATATATATATATATATATATATATATATATATATATATATATATGACTATATTAAATTTAAATGAGAATATATAATAACATATGTTATATATTGCATTATTTTTAATGATTAATTCGGGGATAATCTAACTCATTTATGTTTCTTTACTCTCTAATGAGAGACATATTCCTCATAGGAATACGTCTCCTTATTCACCATAGCCATAGTTGTATTCATAATCATAGTAACGGCCATAGTTAATAGGCATAGTTACAGTCCTAGACATAGTTATAGTCATATTAATAATCATAGATGTAGTCAGAACATAGTTATATCCATAGTCATGGTAATTTGCCGATATGACATCAATCAGTAACATCACACTTCAAATCACATACTTCGTATATCATACGGTGTGCTATGAATACTACATACTTATACATTATATAATGTAAATGAAAACATAGTGAAATGCTAATAATGCATAACAATGTCATGACTGTAGTTGATTGATATGTTAGACCCAAGGATCGAATTGTTTATAAAATGTTTTTATTTCGTCGACTATCCAATAAATAAATATGTCTTAATTAGTTGAATATATCGTATGTTATAATATGTCAAATTAATTATTCAAGATTAATAAATAATAACAGCAAAAAAAGTAAAATGTGTTGTAATAATCTACAATTGTGATTTCGATTGATTTTTCTATTTCTGTGATTCAATTTACGAAATAACAATATTTTTGCTAATAATGATATTTGATAATAATATAATTATATAATATTTGCTATTTCATTATAATATTAATTACCAATATGATACTTTACATAAATATAATGTACATAATCAATGTTCGTCACTCGTACCGTTATTTCCGTGAGATCAGTAACAAACAGTTAAGTTAACAATGCAATTTTATGGCCACTTACAGAACTTGAGAGTTACCAGGACAGCGCCAAGGTACGTTTTTCTTGCAGGTACTGCGGCCACGGCTGGACCTCAATGAAAGGACGCGTAGTATTCTGGTTCGAGTCGAACGACACATCTTGCGGAATCAACGGTCAAGTGTTCTTTAAACTCTACGGACAACGGTGTATCGGATGCGTCGATAAACGCGATGACGAAGCCGATTTCCAACATGCTATGTGGTACCCAGAAGAAGTAGAAAAGGTCAGAGTTCACCCAAGTTGGTGTTCAGTTTATATACTGCATATATGTGGTAAATCTCTTTAAACTCGTATTGTAAAATAACACGTATTTGGATACCCTAGAAGAATATTAACTGTATTTTTATTTAGTAATACGATATCATTTATTATATTACTAAATTATTATCATTCAAACTATATCTTATTTTAGTGATAAACACAAGTTTACGATAATTTGGAAAAATTCTGGCTTAACTTATACAACAAGTATATTGTTCTGAAAATGTATATATAATATTATATAATACTATATAGGCTATTGAACTATAATACATGAACTTAAAACTAAAAATTCCCCTTTTCAGTGAATAATATCCCCAATAAAGCTTAATTCGAATTTAGCATAATATATCCGAGAAATTCAATTTATTTAATATGGATAACTTCGCCTATTAACATCCCAACCACCAACTTCTTTGTAAGCTAATGACGCAATGACTAAATTACTACTGTAAGCATTACATAATACCTAAGGCGGGCGATGTATTAACTAAACTGGGAAGTCAAGCGATTGATAGGTCGTTAATGTCGTAGATATAGGTGTATAGGTATGTAGTAGTGTAGGTATGTATTTGTTTAGTAGTGTAGGTGTGTATGCGTGTAGGTGTGTAGGTGTGTAGGTATGTAGGTGAGTAGGTGTATAGGTGATTAGGTGTGTAGGTGTATATGTATGTAGGCGTGTAGGTGTGTAGGTGTGTAGGTGCTTAGGTGTGTAGGCGTGTAGGTGTGTAGGTGTACAGGTGTGTAGGTGTGTAGGTGTTTAGATGTGTAGGTGTGTAGGTGTGTAGGTATGTAGGTGTGTAGGTGTGTAGGTGTGTATGTGTGTATGTGTATAGGTGTGTAGTCGAGTAGGTGTGTAGGTGTATGTGTAGATGTAGGTGTATGTGTAGGTGCAGG
>OZ038312.1:13156655-13187952 GCA_964035775.1 Osedax frankpressi | reverse complement strand
ACTATAGAGAGATTCTGTTTAATTACTATGTCGTCTGAAAATTCAATTGTCGTATAGCAATAAATATATCATTTGTATGGCAATAATATAATAAGTTGTAATTGATTTAATTACATTGAACTTAATTTAAATCACCAAGATTTGATATCCTAGAAATATCGTAAGTGAATGAAAATTAACTGAATATCATTTTTAAACTTTGACTTTCATTTTTTTTTCATTTACCCGTTTCATTTTTATTCGTTATTATTTCATTTTTTTCATTTATTAAACATCTCTGAAGTATTATATATACGTTACTTGTCTATTTTCTGAACATATATTTGATCATTATCGTATTTACAAATTGTAACCATTTTCTGAAACCAATTAATATTATAATATTTAATCGAAAAAATGAAAAATTCCCTACTTAGAAATAGTAATTCTTTACCACGATGTCTGCTATATAAGCATATATATATAAATATATATATATATATAAATATATATATATATATACACATATATATATATTTAAAATCAAACCTCTGATAAAATGAAAAATAGTCGAGATAATGTCATCTTTGAAATAATGTAACCGATTTCTTATTTCGTCCAAATGAATATTAATATAAATATTTACAAATTCTTGATAAAGAATATATTTCTAATATTTAAAAATGATGATCTTGATTTCTTACGACGTATAGTCATTTGAGATACTCGCTTATTGTGTTCGGTACACTGCGTTCAATATCTCTACAGGTCCTAACCCTACTCAAATGCTATTCAAACCATTCACACATTTCCGATTCAACATACATTATTATTATTGTGATTATTAGTGTGCTTGTTGTTATATCGACGTTACCATAGTAACAAAGTTAACATAAAGTTTTTTAACAACATCTTCCTGTAACATCGCAACTTTCTAATCGCGACTATGTTGTATCATAACGTTCAAACAACGCGCCATGCACACGTACTATCAAGCTCATTCGTACACGATTACCAGCGAAATATTACGACTCACTTTACAATTGTATCCTACGTCTCAGTCGTGCGCGGCGATATTGTTTACCTTTTACGTACTTTCGTTAAATATTGTTGATCGAGTTAACCGGCCATCTTAGCCGGGTTTGTCATAACGTGTGTTATGTAATCGCATAAAGTATTATCTACAACTTATTTATTAATTACTACTGCATGTTGAGTTTAAAAAATATAGATGCATTCTAAATCAATATAAAATATATAACTAGTTTTCTCTATACACCAATTGATATTTTAAAATTAATTGTAATGAATTTTAAATGCATAATCACAATAGTCAAAATTAGTACCGTTATTTATCACAAGAAAAGATAGATGTCATTATATTTATATTTTTATATATTTTCATAATAATTTATAACAGTTACATCTCTTTACTTAGGATACATATTATAGTTATCTATAGTCTTAAGTTACACATTATAGTTATCTATCATATTAAGATGCCCAGTATAGTTATCTATTATCTTAAGATACACATTATAGTTATCCGTAGTCTTAGGACACACATAGTTATCTATTTTCTTAGTTTATATATATATATATATATATATATATATACTTATAAGTTTATTTATTTTTTATTAATCATATATAAACCAAGAAAATAGATTTTTTATAAATTGCCAATCACTTAATAATTATAATTACCTTAAAGAACTTGAAGGTCGATATCATGTTTCATATTTGGATATCTTTATAAGTTTAATTGATATGAATATCATTTACAAATATAACAGTATACAAATTTAGAATTATACATTACAAATATTATTAGATAAATTAATATTATAACAGAAATACCGTTATTTCATATAGTATACATGAAATAATCATATCATAATACAATTTATTAAATTTAATTAATACAATTTCAATCGCTTATTTTAAATTGCCAAATCATATAAAAAAATGTATTAATCTTTTGTGAAAATAAGATCTAATTAAATATATAATTATAAATATTTTAAGATGGATTAAGGAATAGTTATTATCTAAATAAACATATATGTATTATATTCTATGATCTAGTTTATAGACAATCTTTTATACTAGATTATACTAGATCCAGAATTTTTAACTATTATACAAGCTTATATTATTATTACGAATAAAAAATATACATAATATATTTTTAATGCAAATTAAATAACAAATTTCACTTTTATATTAACTATTATATAACTATTATATAACAAAAAAAAACTAAAATAACTTGGATAGTTTCTTTGAATTGTTTTACGCAAAAAGTTAATTGAACATTTATATAGTACTACTTACTAATAAATTGCTACTACGATTTCAGAAAGAACTGTACATTATGTGTGGTAATGTTAGTATAACTATAGCTATACGACGTGCTTACGGTTAGATATTAATGCAATATAGATATCAATATAATGTATGCATTAATATAATATAGATATTAATATAATATATACATTAATATAATATATACATTAATATAATATAGATATTAATATAACATATACATTAATATAATATAGACACATATATAATATAGACATTAATACAATTTAGTCACACATATAAAACAAGTAAGTTAAATAGTAAGTTAAAAATCTTTCAGAACTATAACTGTATAATGTACCTTAACAAATCCAATATATGACTACGACATTGACTAATGACATTTAATTCGCACTGCTTCCTTCTTCTCAAGAACTCCGCAAGCAATTGGCCATCTTCTACCAACCATACATATGCAATTGATGGTTGAGATAAACTGAAACATTTACATAGTTATTTTAACAAGCGTAAAACATATAAATGTAATACTGAATAATTACAAATCAATATCTTCGAAGAATGTAACAATATCAAATGTGTTCAAATTGAATCTACTAACCGTGTACCATTGTACTCCATGAAATTGTTTTAAACTAATTTCACATATCATAATATTACCGTATGGAATGATTTGCATAGGTATATTATAAATTATTCATGTTATTTATTTTCGTAATTAATAACAATTCATTTATCCCTATATCTTTGTTCGATTTTCTTTTTTGTCGCTATCTAAAATAGTTTAGTTATAAGAAGTGTGTATTTATTATTATTTTCTTTAAATATGTTAATATGGGGATATTATTATTGCATACAATATTAATATCCCCATATCTTTCATCGTACTTCCATATTCAACTTCACAAACCCTACACACTCTAATTTCTTTCCATTTGATGCCATCAACATATACGTATATCTATAGAGGATGCCAGTTTCCCCAGTTACGTCAACCTTTATTACGGTACCACCAAGATATATGGCCATGTTCACCGCACATATAACAAATCGGTTCATTAAAAATGGTTTCCATAACTCGAGGTTTCTTCTTTATATCTTGTAATATTTTCTCTAACTACTTATTTCTATTTTTACTTGTCTTTAACCGTTCCGCCATTTTCTCTAATCCGTCCTATCATGTCGTCACTATTCCTCTAACTTCTTAACATATGACGCAATAAACTCCCACCATCTCATCAATTCACACATCAGCTCTTACATCCGTGACATTTGCATATCTACCAAACATTATCTCTATACACTCCCTCGTCTTAATTTACCTCAAATTAACTTTAAATGTTACCGTCATCAATCCTCCTACATATCACAGATATATTTAGTTTTAATACGCAATAACCATTATGAATCAGCAAACCCTATAGCCATCTTCTCATCCGTCTGCTTTAGTTCAACTGTTTCCCTTAATATTTCTAGTTTCGACATAACACTACCCCCCCCCCACTAGCCCCCATTCCCTTAGTATCCCAAAAATCATATTTGTATGTATTTTGTTATATATATTTTTTTGGTTTACAATTATATCTATTATTTTAATATAAAGAAATTTAATTGTTTTACTATATTTATAATGTGTAATTATAATATATAATATATATAATATTATATAATATATAATATATAATATTAAATTATTATTAATTTATTTGGAATGTGATGTATTAGGAGTGGATACTTATAGTTATAGCGATATAAATATATCTACAATTTATTACTAATTTTATAAAACAATGATAATTAATAATAGGTTTAACAACAACAATTATTGTATCGTGTTTTTTAAATGACAGACTTTTTTTTAAATATATATCTGATGTATTTTAAAATTAAGTCTAACATTTAAATAAATCAAATAATTTCCACAGTGTACTACATATATATATATTTATATATATGAATTGTTTAGAGAATTAGATATGTGTATACCACCATTATCTATATATCATAACATATAGTAGTTATAAGTATTTAGATTGTGTATAAGTAACAAACATATAATAGAATAGAAATTTAATAATCTTGAAATTAGTTAACGTACAATGTACGACGTACAATATACGTCGTACAATGTACGACGTACACTGTATCGAAATGTAAATATATCTAAGATTATTACAATGCACTCTCGATTATACCTCTCGATTATTCAATTCATGTTTGATAGAGTTATGTAATGAACAGTTAGAATATAATATAATGTAAATTGGAGTCTTTCCTTGAAGACAAATTTGATGCTAATACTAGCTTTCTTTGACGAACGATAGTATTATATATATTATATTTTGTTTTTGATATCAGATTGATATAGTACTAGTTTTCTATTTATAAAAAAATATATTAAGAGGTAATCATAATATGTATGGACTTACACAAACAACAAAATAGAACTATGATTATATATAATATTAAGTTATTTTATAACTAATTAATAAAACTTCACTCTTTTAAGGCATTGAACATAAGAATTACATATATCAAGTTAATACTATAAACAAATAAAATTATATAATATACACTTTTGTTAAAACTATATATATATATATATATATATATATATATATATATATATATATATATATATATATATATATATATATAGATAGTTGTATATGTGTAGCATTTTGAAACAATATTTTTAAATATAAATATAATAGTATTAAATTGTTAATTGGTTGTTATTAAGTAATTTAAAGTATAAATAGTATCAAACTTAATTATACATGTATGTAATATATTATTATATTTAATATTATTAACAATGCATCAATTATTTTAGGCCTTTGATATTATCTTTATATGTATATAAATATATTTACCGAAATGCCAAATAAACCAATTAACATAAACTACCATATTTACACTTAACTTTACATAGATTTTATTCTTGGTTCAATAAAAAAATCACAATTAATAAAATATAACAAAACGTTAATAACATATAATAATATAAAAATAATAATACAACTATATTAATAAATAGATCTACATTATATATATATATATATATATATATATATATATATATATATATATATATTAATGTTATATATATATAACTAATACAGTTAAAGACAAAAAAGTGCAGTTGAGAATCTTGGATATAACTATACTTTGGAAAATAATACCAATAGGATTGTAATTACAACTTATAATGTAGGATATACTATAACAATGTATATATACTATAATAAATATCGTAAAGAGTATGTCATTATTGCTTAGTAACGTACTAGTAACTTCCCTTGTTAGATTAAACTTGACTATTGAAATTCTATATCGATACGATTCTCCTGTAATCCAATATGAAGAACTTAAAAAATAACTACATAAAAGTTCTGAAACAAGATTAACATATGACTTACTTAGATATATAAAACAATAGTTTCTAAAGTAATGGAATATTTGCAATGACTTCTAAGTAGATATCGCATAATCTACTAATTCATAAGGTATTAAGAAATCATTTTTTTTAAACCAAGTAGTGGTAACATATTTGTACTGGTAATATCAAACCTGATATATAAACTTTTGTTGATTAGATTACTTTCAGAATTTTATATCATAAACATACTAACATAATCATAATCATATCTACTAACTATTATATGTTATGATATTTATGAATGGATTTAAATTGTTTATGTTAATGTAAACCCTGCAAACTATGCCAAATTATTTAGAGTATAATGTGGCAATATTTACATATTCAATTTATTCGTGCCATTTTAAAAAGATATTCGCTACATTGAATTTAATAATAATCTAAATCTATATCTATGGATTATTCTTAATTTATGTACAATAAAAATCCTAGTTTATTATAATATTTATTAAAATGGCCTCCATGGAGGTTTGTTTACATATTGATCATACTTTGTTTAACGATTATATGTTGATCCTTACTTTTTAAGAACTAGAAATTTATATTTAGTTTTTCTTAATAAATTTCTACATACCACATATCAACAGTATACTAAATAATTATTTTAAAGCATATTTTTTAAAATAGATGTGTTATATAATATTTTGATAATATTAAAAAAACACTTATTGAGTGAATATTTGTTTATAAATCATATATATATATAACTATTGTCTTTAGTATTAGATAAATATGAATATAAAATAATAAATAATTTTCACTGTAATTTTAATACTGTTAGTGTAGTCTTAAAAACGCATTAATCTAAATAATAATTCCTAGAAATTTTACCGAATATTTTTGTTTTGCAAAAATAACCCATTATTATTCATTTCGGGTATTATGATTAAATTAAATATTTTAGAAATACACTCATAGTTTATTCTATAATAAACTGCTTATTTATTGTATAACCAAAAACATAATTATACATGATTTAGATTTCGACGTAATACACTTTATATAATATATATATTTATTATTTATATTACATTCAATACATTTATTTTTATGAACATAGTTTAGACACTATCAATTAATAACATATTTAATATATATATCATTATTATTAATTGATTGATTGGATAAAAAGAATAAAACCCAGAGGTAGCTCCAGATGTATAAATTGATATAAATATATTTATAATTAATAATATAACAGTAATAAAATAATTATAATTAAGTAGATAGTATAATAATATATCATTATGTTTAATATTAAATCTATATTTATGTCATAAATATTATTACATCTATATATGCAAAGGAATCAAATATTGTGTAGGAATTATATTTTTAAATCTTTTTTTTGTTTTAATATTATAATATCTATTTGATAATGTTATGGGCGATACCTAGAAAGTTTATTATCAATACCCTCATACTGGAATTAGGTATAAGGTTGAAATATAGTCATAGGCAAATATATTTTGTTAGTTCAACCAATTATAATTGACTACAGAAAAGGCTCCACAAAGAACTGCTGGCGTTGTACAAGGATCCTCCACCAGGGGTATCCGTTGACTTGGAGGAAATCAGTAAGAACATCGCTGAGTTAGTCGATGACTGAATTGTACCAATAAATTAACATTCCTAACATGCCTTATAAGCATATAATTGCATGGTTAATATGAGTTAATAACACATATGGTTATAACGTTAGAATTATTTTATATATTAGATTTTTATTCGTTTCAAAATATTGTAGAATATTATTAATAAATATATAGCTTGTATGTCATCATTAATATAATAATACAGTGTATTAATATTTCAGCATTACCTTTGATGTTGATAATTATAATTAATGGTATTATTTATATTTAATCATACTCATATTCTATAACTTGTAGTGATAACACATATGTTCGCTATTTTCGCTTATTTATCACACATCTAGAGAGTCACTATCATTTAGAATTTAAACACACTCCCAAAAATGTTGTTACAAATTAGAATAAAAGTTAGCTGTTGTAATATTGTTTTGTATAGCGGATTTATATTTTACTCTACATTATTACTCTAAATAATATATTATGCAACTCTTGCTACGGATTCACTTACCCTTCTATTAAATAATGAGAATACAATTTTATTATAAAAAAAGTCATTGATTCAGTGGTTTCTATAAATATTAATGTTCACTATAGTGTAGATTATATTCTAACATCTGTTCTAATATTAGCCTAGGAAAATATATGTTAATTTTTCTAGGTAGATCATATTATTGTATAACTTAATTAATATTATATTGCTTACTATATTATTATTTGTTGTTATGATTAGATACATTTTTAATAAATTTTTCGATGTAACATTAATAATTTTAATATAAGAATGAATAAGTAAGACTTTTTTTTTAAGTATATAAAAGAATCGCGTGAGTTTTGATTGACGTATTCCAGTGCTGATAGTCACGACATATAAGATGATATATCTAGTTAAGATTTAGACTGAGGTACATTCAGCTCTAAGATGTTAGTCAATCTCTGAAAGCAATAATACACGTTAGACTATAAGTCACATAGAATATTAATGCTTTAAAAGTGATGGACAAAAGTTGATACCTTGCAAATGTATGATTTGATTTTGAATTGTTGGTGATATTACAATAAATAAATTGAATATCTGTTTACTTTTACATACAATTATATTATTAATACACCAAATAATAGAAGATCTTACATATTATATTAAAAGCATTCAAAATTGTTCATATATCATCGTTCACTATTTATAAATCTAATAGAAATTTTTTATTTACCTTATTTATAATAATTAAATAGATTAACACTAAATTTATACAGAATACAAATTTAAATTATTAGTAAAATTAATAGTAAATTTACAAATTGATGATAGATTGATATTCTTACTATAAATTGTATAGATTATAAATCAAGTAGATTTACTGGTTTTAGTAATAAACCTGACAATTTTTTATTATCGTATATATTCTAATAATAAAGATATAGTTGCTTTAAATAATATGAATTCGGTATATTTGAAAATCAGTCAATAATCAAATTATGGTTATAATATTATTTCTATAATTTCAGATAATAAAATTAATGGTAAATGTTTAATCTAATGATGGTTAATTAAAAATATTTGTTCAAAATCTTTATTATATTAATAAACTTTTATTTGTATAGTGTTTATCTTATTCAATTTATTAGAAAGAATTGGCTTCATTTATAAGATAATGATAGAACATTTGGTTATCCATCATTAAACTATAATTCAATTGTAAATAAACTTCTTTTGAAAATTTAAGAATACGATACTGAAATGCTTTTATATATCTAAAAAGTTTCTTTAATAGCTTATAAAACAATGCATTTTCATATAATGGTACAAAATAATATCTAAGTGATATTTATTAAAAACTATTTTTATATTAATTATATATAAAATATTATTTTATAACCATATAAAAAACTAGCTTTTCATTCAAATAATGATAAATGGGCAATTTTGAAATGATACATTGGTATTTGTCTCTACACAGATAATATCTGCGTTTATATTACAGTTTATGTCCATATCAATTCATAATTCATATTCACACATTGTATATGCGTTCAATCCACCAGATGGACTGTAGAAATTCGTGGAGCTTCTGAAACCTCCTATGCCGACGAAGAATTTCTTTTGCAATTCAAGTTCAGCTCAAAGTATCCTTTCGATTCTCCGCAGGTTGTACAGGCAATGATACTGTCGCTTTCCTCTAGATTTGCTTTTAGAACTTAAAATTTAGAAATACTTTAGATTAAAATTAGATGCTAAAATAGGTATAATATATTTTAAAATGTACTAATATTAATATTATTTTTACAAATGAATTGTAATATTAAATTATATTTTTATTTATTTTAGATTTTAATATTTACTAGTTCATACATTTATTAACTTAATTGTTTTAATTTGTCATAAAAAGATCTAATTTTCATAATATATTTTAATTCTATTTTAGAAATCTATTAATCATTTACAAGATGATAAATTTATTAAATATAAATATTTATAAAGATTTTACTAATATAATAATGTTAGCTTTTCAATTGGATTTATGATCAGAAAACCCACAATATAATTGTTAATAAATCAGTCAATTTGCAATTATTACTTTATATATAGAAATGTATTTAAATAATTTAATTTTCATTTTGAAAGATCATTTCCATAAATCTTGTATCAAATAAAATACATATATTTATTATGAAATTTATGTAATGGGTTCAATCGACTTGAATTTATCTTTCTTAAATCTACATATAAATTAATTTATGGTAAGATTCTAAGTTCTGTTCACTTTTAAATTTATCTAAATTTAATTAAAAAGTCTAATTCATAGATTTTTAATTTACACAATCTAAGATATCTCTTATAAGATATCACTATATACTTAGGCAATTCTCCCTATTGTTTAATCATCTAAATATATTAATTAATTAAATACCTATCTAATCAATATTGTAAATGTTAAACAAAAACGTTTTCATTATATAGTTTAGTTTAGATCACAAGAATTCAAGAGAGATATTTCTAAATTAATTTAAATAAACTTTATTCAATGACAATTTTTCCAGACAAAAAATAATTATATGTTAAATTATATTTTATATTTAACAAATATATATTTATCTGGAAAGTTAGCATGATACCTGATTAGATAGCCTTCATCGAATTGTACCCACCTTATTGTACCTTATTGTACCTTATTGTACCTTATGTACCCTTCCACCATATTCACATACAATATGATGTATACAGTAATATAAATTTTAAGAGCTATGAGTGTTTAAATTGAGATGCGTAAATGTAAAAAAAAATATATAAGTAAAATTATTAATTTCTTAATCTACAATTTCTATTAACGATATAGTAATACTCATATATACTTTAAGAAAGTAAATTATTATAATAGGTAAATATATAAATATAATAGCTATATTAATAAAGGTTTTATCTCAAATTAAATAATAAATTATTGAAGTTTAATTTAATAAATACAGTTAATTTTTAACAAAAAAAAATAGTAAATATTTCATTTAAAATTTTAAAATAATTATAAACATTGTAAGCATTTATTTAGACATGTGAAAAACAAGATTTGCAAATTATACACTTACTTTTAATTAGAATGTTGAATATTTACATTTTATTAATATTATCTTTGGAGAATGTACTTAAAAAGGACCAGACTTGTATTTACACGGTGAAGACCATTTTTTCGACTGTTTGGGACTACTTCTAGTCCTATCTCAAAGGTGATTGTAGATAAGGACCAGATCTACATTATGAGATTATATTATTTCCATGTAAATATGCCCTATATAGTAATATCAGAATATATATACTGATTACTATATAATAATACATTACATAGTTAGGCTTTCAGGTGAATATCATATACATATAATACATTTATAGCATAGCATATGATATAAATGTATTATATGTATATGATATTGACCTGAAAGCCTAACTATGTAATGTATTATATTTAAATAATCTAATCATTATTTAATGTATATTAAATACTATACAAAATTGAAAAAAGTATAGATAAGCCATGGGCACATAAAAGTATACATAAGATATATGTTATATAACATAAGACATAAGATATATGTATTTAAATTTTCTTAGGACTTAAATTTTCACCTTTACAACTTATTTCTGTTTATTTATTTTGCAAAGTAAGCAATCGGAATAAAACCAAGTACAATTATTAAAAATGCATTTCAAGTAAATATTATTTTATATTAATTTTTATTTCTAATATTGAATAGATTCGTTTCTAGATTATTTTCCATAGATACTTTAGTCATATATTTAGGAATATTAGTAAGAAGTCACTTATAATAAAATATTTCAGTGATTTAATAGGCAATTCAATTCAGTCATAATACATCTTAAAAATGCATAATAATAATCTCGATATTTATTTATATAACAATAAAAAGTTGTGTTTGGGTTTGGTTTCCCACTCTATTGTCAATGGCAATTTGAATTTATACTCTCCTATTTATACATCATTGTATAGGATATTTAACAAACCTAATTTAGTCTGCATGAATCATACATATTTATTTCATCGACTACCGACACAATGTACTACACCCACTTCACATTACTTTCTGACAACGTATTGAGTATATTAACTTCTATTAACACCCATATAGGTTTACTTCATCGGGTCGAATATCCCGGTACATCCCCATGTCTACAGCAATGGCCACATCTGCCTGTCTATTCTTACCGACGATTGGTCTCCCGCTCTCAGCGTGCAGAGCATCTGTCTATCTGTTATGTCCATGTTGAGCAGCTGCAAGGAAAAGGTTACTATTCAACATTCCACCCCTTCCACAATTTTTTTCCACAATATACAATTTAATTTTCTATGCATCCTTTTTCATATTCTAACTTGGATCACATAATTAGCTTTTATTTTATTGAGGTTTATCATTAAGTCTATTACAACTATTTACCTCACGTACAGAAACGTCCTACCGACAATAACTTTTACATAAGAACTTGCAGCAAAAACCCAAAGAAAACTCGATGGTGGTACCATGGTTAGATTTGTGTATAGTTTACGAAATCATTATTTTATAGAGTATTCATTTTAAATTAAACTCAATTATAAATAATTATAAATAATATTCTCCGATTTTCAGACGATGCAGTTTAAAGAAAGTATTTATTAAAACAATATTCCAATTCTCATTAATAATAATTTGTGTGTCATGCCAATAATAAATATATTTGATATATTTAAACTCCAATTTACTATACAAGTTCAATAAATTGTTTCATTCTATATACATTTGCGTATCGATGATGGAGGCAAGTTCATAGCTGAGAAAGAGAGAGAGAGCGAGAGAGTGAGTGTGTGTGAGTGTATGTGTGTGAGTGTGTGTGAGTGCGTGTGAGTGAGGCTGGTACTAGTTTGAAAAGCTGCGAGTGGGACGCGTCTCACCGAGCCGCGTCCACCAACGTACGCAAATCTTCGATAACTCGATGAAGGCACGAGGACATGTCCTTAGAGCGGTCGGACTGTTCGACGTCGAACAGGGCGTCGAGAAACCGCGCGTCCGAGAAGAAGTCGAACACGTTATCGATGCGCTTCAGTGATTTCGGCGTCAGGTGCGGCTGGCAGATTTGTACCAGACGCTGCTTACAGATCGACATACTCTCACTTAGAAACTTATAATCGTACGAGTAATCCACCTGAAACCAATAAATATTATTATACAAATACGTTGGTTGAACATTATTAGGCAACGTAATATATTAATTGTAGTTTTTGGCATTTAATTAACGAAGCTATTTTGACCTCGTGGAAGCTTGTGATTGTGACCAGTAAGGCATATAGTTTTCTCTTGAAAATTTCTAAGTTATCCAGCTCACTAGAGTTAAAGATCTCATTCTTCAAAAGTAGGCCTATCTTTACAGTCAACTAAAATATACATGCAAATATGTAATGTAAGTTATTATATCGATAGATTAAACTCATAGTGGTAAAATACCTTTAAAATATCTTTAATTAGTTTATCGGCAATTTTCCTAGAATCCGCATAGATTTTAGCCACCTGGTGTAGAACATTAAGGCATCTTGTACTGGAGTCATCCAACATCATCTAATCGACAATAATGTAAAGATTGATTAAGAGATATTGTGATTTGAGGATTCAGTGAGTTTGTTTGTTTGTTTGTTTACCTGTCTAGTCATTTTCTTAGTTGCCATTTTCTGAAGGAATTTCTTTTGAATGCTCTTCGCTAGAATCTTTGAGTCGAAACTTCTTGCATTTTCAGTAGTCATTATTAATAAGTCTGTTTAATATTGGCACAAAGTTACTAAGGAGATGAGTGATACTATTTAGTTTTATTAAACATAATTAAAGGAAATTTGCAATATGAACATTAATTGGTATAGAATATATACTATATTCTTATAACCTATATATTATATAATCTTATAAACTTGATACCATATATTATATAATAGGCAATTATGATTAATAATAATGGATAATTATAGTTTGTAAAAAATAGATATTAGTTTTTATTTCATACTTTGCTTAATGTTTACTTTTACTTTTTTGTTATGAAAACCAGGTCATTCTTAATGATAAATTCATTTAGTCATAAAGATGACTGACTAAAGTCAAATTCTAAAAAAATAATACATTTTCAACATTTAGAATCCATATTGAAAATATGTATTAATATTTATAACAATATTGAAGCTGCTATTTCACTATGAAATACATAATAATAAATAAGAAGTATGCACTAATAATCGTGATTAATAAATAACGATTGACGTTATCAAAAAATAACAATCGCAAACCTAGAAATGATATCATACCGTTACTAATAATTAACTAATAGAATAGTAATTCGAAATCGGTAGCTACTAGTGGTCAAAGCTGCAGTGCCATTGAAAATCAATTAAAAGCGGAATTGCAGCTTCCAATCAATAAATTATCTTAGAGACGCGCGCAATTTAAAAACAGGATTCGTGCAGACATATTAGGTAAGCAAAAGTCTTAATTAACGACACAAGCGCCAACTCTTGGCAAAAACACACGTACGTCGTACTACTAATAGGACGACTGTTCATGATATATTTCTTGGTGGCTAATTTATTGCAGACGATACGGAAGAATCGTAAATCAACAACAATGAAACAAGAGAGTAAAAACCGCTAATATGTAGGATACATCTCGTAATATGAACATAAAATATATCGCTTTCATAAATATGAGTATACATATAAAACCTCAATTATGAAAATGATATAAGTGTAGTGTACATTTTACGTAATACGCCAGTGTACGTAGTGTGGAGTATACGATGTGAATTATAATGTTATTTACATATCGAAAAGTTGATATCGCATTGATTAGAAATAAAAGAAAGAAGTCATTACACCTATACATATAATACAAATTCCATTTATCAAGAGATAATTAAAATTATTTATTATAGGTATATATAATTAATGTGATTATTATTGTTTTATAATCCCTATTAAAATTATTTATTATAGGTATATATAATTAATGTGTATATATACTTGTTTGAGAGGTATACTATAAACATTATTAATATTAATGTTTTATAATAATATAATAATCCTTAAAATTAAACAGCAAACAATCCTAGTAATTTTATTTGTTGCGTTGTTTAATTTCTTACATTTTACCCAATAATATGCATAAAGGATTTTATTAATCTACTCTATCACTATGTTTGCCTGTTAGATATAAATATGTACTAAATCAATTGCTGATTAACATTGATAAGCCTGTTGACATTGATAAGCAGGAATTCATAAGAATTCGCATACTCAATGTGATAAAGTGTATCTGTTATCACAGATAAAGATATAGAATATGTTATTAAACCCAATATATATTCTAATAGGTATTATTTGTAACTTACACAGAGTAGAATTGCATTGATACGCATTTTAATAGATTATATATATGACCCGAGGTCAAAGGTAAGATGAGATAAGATTAAGTAAAGTTATATTATGTAAGGTGGGGTGAGGTGAGATGAGGTGGGGTGAGATGAGATGAGGTGAGGTGAGATGAGGTGGGATGAGATGAGATGAGGTGGGTGAGGTGAAGTGATATGGGGTGAGGTGAGATGAAGTGGGTGAGATCAAATGGGGTGGGATAAGGTGAGATGAGGTGGGGTGAGGTGAGATGAGGTGGGGTGAGGTGAGGTAGGGTGAGATGAGATGAGGTGGGATAAGATGAGATGAGGTGGGTGAGGTGAAGTGAGATGGGGTGAGGTGAGATGAAGTGGGTGAGATGAAATGAGGTGGGATAAGGTGAGATGAGGTGGAGTGAGGTGAGATGAGGTGGGGTGAGATGAAATGAGGTGGGTGAGGTGGGTGAGGTGAGATGAGGTAGGGTTAGATGAGGTAGGGTGAGATGAGATGAGGTGGGGTGAGATGAGATGGGGTGAGATGAGATGGGGTGGGTGAGATGAGGTGGGGTGAGGTGAGATGAGGTGGGATGATGTGAGATGAGGTGGGACGATGTGAGATGATGTGGGATTATGTGAGATGATGTTGGATGATGTGAGATGGGGTGAGGTGAGATGAGATGGGATGATGTGAGATGAAGTGGGTGAGATGAAATGAGGTGGGGTGAAGTGAGATGAAGTGAGATGAGGTGAGATGAAGTGAGATGAGGTGGGTGAGGTGGGGTGAGGTGATATGAGATGAGGTGAGGTGAGATGAGGTGAGATGAGGTGGGATAAGGTAGACGAGGTGCGATGAGGTGAGATGAGGTGGCTGAGGTGAGATGGAGTGAGGTGAGATGAGATGATATGAGGTGAGGTGAGATGAGGTGGGATAAGGTGAGATGAGGTGGGATAAGGTGAGATGAGGTGGGATGAGGTGAGATGAGGTGGGATGAGGTGAGATGAGGTGGGATGAAGTGATATGAGGTGGGTGAGGTAGAGATGAGGTGGGATAAAGTGAGATGAGGTGAGATAAGATGAGGTGGGATAAGGTGAGATGAGGTGGGGTGAGGTGAGATGAGGTGGGATGAGATGAGATGATGTGAGGTGAGTTGAGGTGGGATAAGGTGATATGAGGTGAGATGAGGTGAGATGAGGTAGGGTGAGGTGAGATGAGGTGGGATGAGGTGAGATGAGATGGGGTGAGGTTAGATGAGGTGGGATAAGGTGAGATAAGGTGAGATAAGGTGAGATAAGGTGAGCTGAGGTGAGATTAGGTGGGATAAGGTGAGATCAGGTGGGATGAGGTGGGATAATGTGAGATGAGGTGAGATAAGGTAGGGTGAGGTGAAATGAGGTAGGGTGAGGAAGGTTATTATAAGGTATAGGTGTAATGTGCAGTGTGAACAAATGGCTAGACAGTTAAAATATAGAACATGATTATGTTAATAGAACATACAGAGGGTTTATAATATATACTGTATACACATAGAGTATTTACACTATATGCAGTGTATATTATACAGTGTATAATATACACCCAATAGGCGCCACCAGTGTTGTATCCAGGTGCAACTTGTGAGTATATAGTGGAATTTCAACGAATTCAAATATAATGAGTTGGTGAGCAATTGGGAGATGATTAGAGTAGAGTTGCAAACTTCTTCACAACAAAATATGTGTCATCAGTAATCAATATCTTAATTTCTTATAGAGCAATATCTCATACCGACTTGTGTTATTGGTTGGAAAACTTACACGTGTAATTCTAATGCTGTCATCATATCTACAATGTCACTTTTAATGTTTATTTTGTATTGAAATACAAGTTCTATAGTATTGTATAGTATACTATATATTATATAGTACATACATTATATGCATGTTATATTAAATATCTTTAATATATATATTTAATATCCTACACGGATAAATAGTATGTATTTATAATATTTTGTTTTAAAAATAATTTGCATTAACATTAGCAGTCTTATTACGTGTATTTATTATACGTCATTTTGCACTACATTTTGTATAGGATCTTTACTGAATTTGATCTAAAAAACTAACGATATCGTCGAATACCAAAAGTTAAACAAATGAAATTTATTTCTACGGTGAGAAAATCTTGATCGGAATACTTTCTTATAACTAATAAAAAGTATCGTTAGTATCAATGCTTGGTAAAGTAAACGTAATACTGACATATAGTGTCATATAGTGTCATATAGTGTCATCAATCTACATTGCAGTCCAATTAATGAGTCATTAGTTAGTTACAGTACGCGGCAAATTATATGTTATGGCAATCTCGATTTTCCATCAACATGGAGGGAGAGAGGGAGGGAGGGAGGGAGATAGGGAGAGAGTGAGATCTCCATAATTGGATTGGGTATTGTGTAATATCTAACAAAAACCTAAATAAAACTTAAGTAAATATAAGCTACAGATATAAAGTAATACTTATTAGATATCAGTTTTAGATATACATATAATGCATTGGATTTAAATAACAAAGATTCATGATAACCCGTGATTATATATTTAAATATAAGCAGCAGAGATTTAGAGTATTACACTGAAGAATACATTTAATATATGTGTGTGGAGAATACAATATAATGTACGTTAAAATCCACGTTACAATTTACGTTAAATAATATCTCGTTCATAATAACATCGCCAAGTTAAAGAATACGGAGTATTTGTATGATAAATGTAAAAACTGTAGTATCAGGGGGTAAACAACTGTATTGAATACTATAATCGTTAATAGCGTTTACATAGTACACTGTGTAGTGCAGAATACATAATAAATACCTAATAAGTACATGATAATGCTACTCTAGATATAGTTACTATTTAATATACAAAATACTTACAGTTATAATTATTTTGTGACAAATCGTGATGCATTTTCAAATATAAATATTGAAGAATTATGATAATTAATCATCAAAACTTAATATACCAGTTGTAATATACCAGTTGTAATATACCAGTTGTAATATACCAGTTGTAATATACCAGTTGTAATATACCAGTTGTAATATACCAGTTGTAATATACCAGTTGTAATATACCAGTTGTAATATACCAGTTGTAATATACCAGTTGTAATATACCAGTTGTAATATACCAGTTGTAATATACCAGTTGTAATATACCAGTTGTAATATACCAGTTGTAATATACCAGTTGTAATATACCAGTTGTAATATACCAGTTGTAATATACCAGTTGTAATATACCAGTTGTAATATACCAGTTGTAATATACCAGTTGTAATATACCAGTTGTAATATACCAGTTGTAATATACCAGTTGTAATATACCAGTTGTAATATACCAGTTGTAATATACCAGTTGTAATATACCAGTTGTAATATACCAGTTGTAATATACCAGTTGTAATATACCAGTTGTAATATACCAGTTGTAATATACCAGTTGTAATATACCAGTTGTAATATACCAGTTGTAATATACCAGTTGTAATATACCAGTTGTAATATACCAGTTGTAATATACCAGTTGTAATATACCAGTTGTAATATACCAGTTGTAATATACCAGTTGTAATATACCAGTTGTAATATACCAGTTGTAATATACCAGTTGTAATATACCAGTTGTAATATACCAGTTGTAATATACCAGTTGTAATATACCAGTTGTAATATACCAGTTGTAATATACCAGTTGTAATATACCAGTTGTAATATACCAGTTGTAATATACCAGTTGTAATATACCAGTTGTAATATACCAGTTGTAATATACCAGTTGTAATATACCAGTTGTAATATACCAGTTGTAATATACCAGTTGTAATATACCAGTTGTAATATACCAGTTGTAATATACCAGTTGTAATATACCAGTTGTAATATACCAGTTGTAATATACCAGTTGTAATATACCAGTTGTAATATACCAGTTGTAATATACCAGTTGTAATATACCAGTTGTAATATACCAGTTGTAATATACCAGTTGTAATATACCAGTTGTAATATACCAGTTGTAATATACCAGTTGTAATATACCAGTTGTAATATACCAGTTGTAATATACCAGTTGTAATATACCAGTTGTAATATACCAGTTGTAATATACCAGTTGTAATATACCAGTTGTAATATACCAGTTGTAATATACCAGTTGTAATATACCAGTTGTAATATACCAGTTGTAATATACCAGTTGTAATATACCAGTTGTAATATACCAGTTGTAATATACCAGTTGTAATATACCAGTTGTAATATACCAGTTGTAATATACCAGTTGTAATATACCAGTTGTAATATACCAGTTGTAATATACCAGTTGTAATATACCAGTTGTAATATACCAGTTGTAATATACCAGTTGTAATATACCAGTTGTAATATACCAGTTGTAATATACCAGTTGTAATATACCAGTTGTAATATACCAGTTGTAATATACCAGTTGTAATATACCAGTTGTAATATACCAGTTGTAATATACCAGTTGTAATATACCAGTTGTAATATACCAGTTGTAATATACCAGTTGTAATATACCAGTTGTAATATACCAGTTGTAATATACCAGTTGTAATATACCAGTTGTAATATACCAGTTGTAATATACCAGTTGTAATATACCAGTTGTAATATACCAGTTGTAATATACCAGTTGTAATATACCAGTTGTAATATACCAGTTGTAATATACCAGTTGTAATATACCAGTTGTAATATACCAGTTGTAATATACCAGTTGTAATATACCAGTTGTAATATACCAGTTGTAATATACCAGTTGTAATATACCAGTTGTAATATACCAGTTGTAATATACCAGTTGTAATATACCAGTTGTAATATACCAGTTGTAATATACCAGTTGTAATATACCAGTTGTAATATACCAGTTGTAATATACCAGTTGTAATATACCAGTTGTAATATACCAGTTGTAATATACCAGTTGTAATATACCAGTTGTAATATACCAGTTGTAATATACCAGTTGTAATATACCAGTTGTAATATACCAGTTGTAATATACCAGTTGTAATATACCAGTTGTAATATACCAGTTGTAATATACCAGTTGTAATATACCAGTTGTAATATACCAGTTGTAATATACCAGTTGTAATATACCAGTTGTAATATACCAGTTGTAATATACCAGTTGTAATATACCAGTTGTAATATACCAGTTGTAATATACCAGTTGTAATATACCAGTTGTAATATACCAGTTGTAATATACCAGTTGTAATATACCAGTTGTAATATACCAGTTGTAATATACCAGTTGTAATATACCAGTTGTAATATACCAGTTGTAATATACCAGTTGTAATATACCAGTTGTAATATACCAGTTGTAATATACCAGTTGTAATATACCAGTTGTAATATACCAGTTGTAATATACCAGTTGTAATATACCAGTTGTAATATACCAGTTGTAATATACCAGTTGTAATATACCAGTTGTAATATACCAGTTGTAATATACCAGTTGTAATATACCAGTTGTAATATACCAGTTGTAATATACCAGTTGTAATATACCAGTTGTAATATACCAGTTGTAATATACCAGTTGTAATATACCAGTTGTAATATACCAGTTGTAATATACCAGTTGTAATATACCAGTTGTAATATACCAGTTGTAATATACCAGTTGTAATATACCAGTTGTAATATACCAGTTGTAATATACCAGTTGTAATATACCAGTTGTAATATACCAGTTGTAATATACCAGTTGTAATATACCAGTTGTAATATACCAGTTGTAATATACCAGTTGTAATATACCAGTTGTAATATACCAGTTGTAATATACCAGTTGTAATATACCAGTTGTAATATACCAGTTGTAATATACCAGTTGTAATATACCAGTTGTAATATACCAGGTATAATATACCAGTTGTAATATACCAGTTGTAATATACCAGTTGTAATATACCAGGTATAATATACCAGTTGTAATATAGCAGTTGTAAAAAGAACATTCATTTATAAACATGCAATGACCGAGATGCATTAAAATCATATATTCATATACAATATATATTATATAAAGTAATTTATCTATATGCACAGGGGTGAAAATGTGAAAAGTGTATACAGTTGTATAAATAGCCTATGACCAATAAACAATTAGGATTTATTGTAGAAATGTGTGCCTATAAATAGAAAATAAAAAATAAGGGTTTTAAGATAATATTACGATGTTAGAAAGACATTCAATTAGAAATATTTTGAATTAAAAAAATATGCTATTTGAAATTACCAACGAAAATATTCTGCCACGTTAAACAATTAACAAGATATTATAGAAGCTACTGTCTTAAATGTCGTTATCAATTACATAAGTCATTACTTTAACTACTACCTAGCTACAGCTGCATCTATTGCTGCTACTACAGCTATTGCAAATATTATCGCTACTACCTTAGCTACTGGCGATAGTATAGTTCCTACCTTAGCTACTGTTTTATCTACTACCCTATCTATTATATTAGCTACTGACTTTACTACTGGATTAACTACTAATTTAGCTAATGTGTTATCTACTACATTATCTAATACATTATCTACTGACTTAGCTACTGCCCTAATTACATCATTAGCTACTGCTTCGCTACTTTCTTAGATAATGATTTAGCAACTATATTAGCTACTGCCTATGCTACTATCTTAGCCACTGCATAATCTACTAAATTAGATACTTAATTAACTACTACCTTAGCTACTGCATTATCTACTGGCTTAGCTAATGCATAACTAATGCCCTAGATACGTTCTTAGCCACTCCTTTAGCTACAGTCGTTCCTACTCCCTACGCTATTATCACTACTACGGGTATATAACATACCTGGAGGCATTTAGTTCGAGGCGAGCCCTGTTGCCATTGCGATAGCGTAAATATGCGATTACTAGCGGAATAGTATTGTATTTCAATGTTAAGCTGTGGTAGAACATTCCGTATATGGATTATGATGCTATATATGGTTTTAAAGACATAGACTAGATAATACACCAACGTACTATACATGAAATCTATCACAAATAACGAATACGTAGCGGTATAGAGGAACGGGCCGCGAGTCTGCATTCTATTATTCTTGATAGGTGACCTTGGAACATAAAGGGCGACTCCTGCACCTGGAGAATTATATGGACCGTACGAATGGTCGTAGATCGCAAACACGGAAGTAGACGTAGTTGGGAGTAGATGTAGTTGGAAGTAGATGTAGTTGGAAGTAGACGTAGTTGGGAGTAGATGTAGTTGGAAGTAGACGTAGTTGGGAGTAGACGTAGTTGGGAGTAGACGTAGTTGGGAGTAGATGTAGTTGGGAGTAGATGTAGTTGGAAGTAGATGTAGTTGGAAGTAGACGTAGTTGGGAGTAGATGTAGTTGGAAGTAGACGTAGTTGGGAGTAGACGTAGTTGGGAGTAGACGTAGTTGGGAGTAGATGTAGTTGGGAGTAGATGTAGTTGGAAGTAGATGTAGTTGGAAGTAGACGTAGTTGGGAGTAGATGTAGTTGGAAGTAGACGTAGTTGGGAGTAGATGTAGTTGGAAGTAGACGTAGTTGGGAGTAGATGTAGTTGGAAGTAGACGTAGTTGGGAGTAGATGTAGTTGGAAGTAGACGTAGTTGGGAGTATATGTAGTTGGAAGTAGACGTAGTTGGGAGTAGATGTAGTTGGAAGTAGACGTAGTTGGGAGTAGATGTAGTTGGAAGTAGACGTAGTTGGGAGTAGATGTAGTTGGAAGTAGACGTAGTTGGGAGTAGATGTAGTTGGAAGTAGATGTAGTTGGAAGTAGATGTAGTAGGAAGAGGGCACTAAAGTGATCAATTGCACACGAATTTGCAACGTCAATCTAATTACATTGAATATATTATTTGATGCAAAATCGTCTTCGCACGATTTGAATAGAAAATAAATTCGGCCACCATTGAATTATACGAATTTAAATTCGTTATTGTTTGCGTTTCGTAGCTTTGACCACAATGGTCAGTACTTACCTAAGGGAATACAATTGATCGATTCAACTGACCGATTAATACCGTAAACCGGTACAGTGTGTAATGTACATTGTACACTGTACAGTATAAACGGTGTACAGTATACAATGTACACTGTACAATGGACAGTGTATACTGTACATTATAAACGGTGTACACTGTACAATGTACAGTGTACAGTGTACAGTTTACAGTGTACGGTGTACATATTGTACAGTGTACAATGTACACTACAAGCTAAGAATATTAAGAATAATATATTTGCGAACTGTTTACTACAAAAGTATACAATCATTATACGGAAGTATTGTACTCAGGTGATGTATATAAACCATGTGTAAGGTTATTTTTATATAGTGAATGCTTTGCGCGTCGATTAAAAGTATACATTGCTATAGCAGTGTTCAAATCATATAAATACTATGAATGTATAATAAACAATGTATATACGTATATATATATATATATATATATATATATATATTTATATATATATATATATATATATATATATATATGTATATATTATACATTGTATATTTTCTATGTAGAAGTGGACGGCGTCCACTGGACACCATCCGTCAGATTTTCTGATAATAACTTCATACTAAACAACTAATAAATACTAAATACTAGATACTACATACTTAATATTTACTACTTACTAAATACTAAATGTAATACTTAACATTAAATAATTAATACTAATACTTAATACTTAATACATATTACTAAATACTCAATACTTAATACTCAATACGTTATACTAAATAAAGTATTAACAATGTATCATAATAGATTACATAATTTACATCTAGATATATTTAAATCACAAAATATTTATATATTTTATTTAAAAGACCTATTCAGGGATTGCTTATATACAGTATATATACTATAACAGTTTATATATACTATATTACTTATAGGTAGTATATTATATAAAGGCATTCTTAAAAAGTGATATATACAATCAGAAAGCGTAAATCATTTTCACTTAAAACAAGAGATTTGTTGAGACTCGATAAAATAGAGTTTTCAAGAGTTATACAATGGTTGAAATAAAACGCTGACTTTACATTAGTTATTTATCAGAATTGCGTACGCAATACATAATACATTTTAAAGCTATATTAATTAAATAAATATATAAATTATATAATTAATAAAATGATATATCATAGCCATTATTGTGCATATACTCTATGGAAACATTGAATATTGTTATCTTTTATTCATACAACTATTGTTTACGTCAGATGTAGTGGTGTCCAGTCAAGTTATTATTTAGTAACTCTCCATGTTTGTTCATTCTATTTGATGTATATATAATCATACTCGTGTGTAATAATTCTGGGTATATTAAGTTATACATTTGCTTTCAGTTATTAACTAATTGTATATCAAGTTATACAGTTATATAATAGAATAAGATATAGTTGTAATACTCCATCTAAATAAGATAAATGTATAAAAGATCTTCGTTTATTAGAAACAATTTGTGAACATAAATTGAACTGTTTAGTTGAAATGTTAATAAATTTTAACAAAATTATGATTAAGAATATTATGGAAATATTTTGGAAATTTAAAATATTTCTAATAATTCTATTTTGAATATACAAAATTCTGTAATGTCAGAGATGAAAGTATTTCCCCGGTGGAGTATAAATAGATATGGTAATTTGCAAAAAAACAATAATATAACGTTAGGGGCAATGAATAAGTCATTTATTTGACTTTATTTGTGATTTCAATTAATATAAAAAATATAATTTATATTGCATAACCAGTTTATTTTGTTACATATATTTGTTAATATATATATATATATTTAATTTATTGTTATCATTTATGATGTTAATGTCATAAATGATCATATTTGACTTTTTTATGAGTAACGCTATTTTTATGAGTTTATATTTAACTAGTGTACTAAAGTATATAAAATATATCAATATATATATTTCTTTCAGAGCTTTATTCTGTTTTAGCGGAAAATATTCAAATAGTGTCGTCAAATATATTACCAGTTGTAAAAATTTCAAAATATATGGTGCATCGTTAATATCTAATAAAAATATACAAGAGATACTAGTAACGATTCATGTATTTGAATCTATATTCGACAATGTTATTACAATACAATACCCAATAAAATACAATACATAATGTTTTCGGTCAAATAAATCATTTTTTATTAGATACGAGGCTGATTTATAATTCCATAATTATTTAGTTTGGCAAATCAAATCGAATGGATGTCATTCATTGGACGAGTGAGTCGAACGCTTTTTGAGATCAATAAATAATATTACACATAACTTATTGTAAGCTATTGTTCCCACAATAAGGCAACGGCTAATTGCACCTGAGATTGAGTTATTGTTTCTGAAAACGAATTGACAATTTGCATAATAACTTTATATATATATATAAGTATGTAAATATAAAAAGTGTACTACACGATAACATACAGAGATTACATATAATATTTGCAATAGTCATACAGTACATTTAAAAAGCATGCGTAGATCAGTATCATATATATATATATATATATATATATATATATATAATATATATATATGTATATATTATAAATATATATATATATATATATATATATATATATATACATATATACATATATATATATATATAGAAAGTTATAATATTTTGAAGTCAAAGTTGAGATTCTATACAACAAACTTGATATATATGAATAACGTAAACTATTGTGAATGAGTTTGAATGCGTATGATTACGTGTGAATTCGTGTGCATATTTATGAATTCGTATCTCTATATAAGGTACTGATATTCATAACTAAATATAAACATCATGCGTCTGTTAATAAGATGACTTTATCAAAGGTAGACGGAGAAAGGATTGACCTCGGCATGTCTAGTATAAAATGTAACCTGCGCAAGGCATATATCGTTCTAAATGACGAAATCGCACGCGATATCGCACCGATTCTGTTATTTTATCTCGGCATTAGATGACTTACGATTAAAGCTATCACTTCCGCTAAAGATTTGCATTTTTATAATTATATATATATTTATATATTTAAATATGCATATTTATGTATGTATGTAAGTATGTGTGTGTGTGTGAGTATGTGTGTATGTGTGTGTATGTATGTACGTGTGTGTGTATGTGTGTGTGTGTGTGTGTGTGAGTATGTGTGTATGTGTGTGAGTATGTGTGTGTGTGTGTGTGTGTGTGTGTGTGTGTGTGTGTGTATGTATGTATTTAACTTGACACCTATATTGACAATCATATTTGCATAGTTATTCGTGTACAGGCCATATCATAGGTAAATCATTTGTTATAATATCACCGGGTAAAAGAATAAGAAAGCATATATGTTTAAAGTATTAAATAAGAGGTCAATATGTGTAGAGAGGATAATAAGAAGGGTGTATACTAGGGTATGTGGAGTTGGTATAAAAGGGAGTTCATTGGATTGATGTTTGGTAATATTTAAGTATGATTGAAAAAATAGTCGTGGTTTGTAAACGTCAATATATCAATTAGTGGTCGATAAGTACGCTTCAATAGGATAGTTAATTAAATGTAAGTAGTTATGCAATCTATTTGATGAGTTATGTCATTTCACATTAATTATAATCTTAAGGAGATTATTTTAAGTAGTTTAGTAATTAGCGAATATTTCGTTTTGAAAATAGGTGGATGACCTTGAAAGTTTGTTTTTATATTTAAATGTAATGGTATCACTGATATATTTCGGAAATTTGTACGTATATTAGTATGTATAATATTAATAGTGTTGTGTATAGTCATGTGACTTTGAGTACATATTTAATTAAAAAGAAGCAAGTCGGATTTGTTATACAGTGTGAAATATCAGTTCATTTGGGAAGTTAAAACTAAATCTACATTTTATTATTTTGTTAAGTAGTTTTTCTTGCAATTTAAGTATGTCAAGCTATAGCTTATTATAATATCCTAGTTGTCGTTTTATATAGACGGATGCTTTAAAATGTATTTGTGATTTTAAGAGCTTCCTGGATTAGAAAATGTTTCATTTATTTATTTTGGTAAATATTGTTACATTTTTTGTATCGATGTGTGCGACGCACACTGTGCGTATACGTATGTATGTATATATATTGTTATGTGTCTATATGTGTGTGTATATATATATATATATATATATATATATATATATATATATATATATATATATATATATATATATGTATATGTGTATATGTGGGTATGTATCTATGTGTGTATATGTGTATATGTATATTTGTGTATATGTATATATATGTGTGTATGTATGTATTTGTGTATACGTGTATATACATATATATATATATATATATATATATATGTGTATATGTATATGTGTGTATATGTGTATGTATATATGTATGTATATAGAGTATGTATGTTAGTGTGTGAGTAGTTTATATTGATTTAGATATATTTCCGATTTCAATAAAAATATTAAAATACTCATTTAAGTGGTCATACCGTGTTATATAAGTATCTATTGCAGTAAATCACCAGTATTAATCACATTATACACATATCAATATCAATATATTATACATGTTAGGATATTAAACAAAATGTAATTATAAAATAAATACAAAATACGGAAATGTAGAATAATCTAAAATTGCAAAATTATAATAAATAGATATCAAATTATTATTTTAAAAATATATATATCATTTTCTAACAAAATATCCTTTTTATATGTAATGACATTACACCATATTAATTAGCTCTCGTATATTATAGTAAAATTATCTTTAATAGCTGCACCTATAGGTATATATATATATATATATATATATATATATATATATATATATATATATACGGTATAATAAATTGTTATGATATCGTAAGAATGGACAATATCATGATTAATAGAATTTCGAAATTACAAAATATATGTACTTGTCACCTGTTTTGCTAGTACGTGGAAAGTAAATACCCAGAAGTAGAGTGGAAACGCGTAATAACACGTGAACATAGCCACGTAGGTGACACGTGAAGATCTCCCAGTAGTTGTTATATAATCGCGTTAATCAACGCAAAACTAACTCGTACGGAGCACGATACGTACGGGAGCCCGTGCCAGCCTATAGGCCACATACATACGGACGTAGAGTCGTGTAGAGCCCGGTACGGTACGGTACGGTACGGTACGGTACGGTACGGTACGGTACGGTACGGTACGGTACGGTACGGTACGGTACGGTACGGTACGGTACGGTACGGTACGGTACGGTACGGTACGGTACGGTACGGTACGGTACGGTACGGTACGGTACGGTACGGTACGGTACGGTACGGTACGGTACGGTACGGTACGGTACGGTACGTAAACCTGCGGGTTTTCCTAGGACACCTAGGCGAGTAATGCCCAGAGTCGACACGGAAAAGGAATATTGATATCGATATAATGCATACACAAAAGATACGTACACGTAGGTAGAGGATGAAGCGAATGTCGACATCTACGAGAAATACAAATTGTACATATAGCAGGTGCCCCTTATAGCAAAGAAGGACGTTCACCTGAAGAGGCTTATTACACAGGGTGAGACTATTTCAACATAGCATCAACGTACGTAGTTATATGGTGTATTACGTCTTCTATTACGAGTGCCTATAGTTAAGACGTGTACTACGTACACTGTACTACGTACACTGTACTACGTACACTGTACTACGTACACTGTACTACGTACACTGTACTACGTACACTGTACTGCGTACACTGTACTACGTACACTGTACTGCGTACACTGTACTACGTACACTGTACTGCGTACACTGTACTACGTACACTGTACTGCGTACATTGTACTACGTACAATGTACTACGTACACTGTACTACGTACACTGTACTACGTACACTGTACTACGTACACTGTACTACGTACACTGTACTACGTACACTGTACTACGTACACTGTACTACGTACACTGTACTGCGTACACTGTACTACGTACACTGTACTGCGTACACTGTACTGCGTACACTGTACTACGTACACTGTACTGCGTACATTGTACTACGTACAATGTACTACGTACACTGTACTACGTACACTGTACTACGTACACTGTACTACGTACACTGTACTACGTACACTGTACTACGTACACTGTACTACGTACACTGTACTACGTACACTGTACTACGTACACTGTACTACGTACACTGTACTACGTACACTGTACTACGTACACTGTACTACGTACACTGTACTACGTACACCGCACTACGTACACCGTACTACGTACACCGTACTACGTACACCGTACTACGTACACCGTACTACGTACACCGTACTACGTACACCGTACTACGTACACCGTACTACGTACACCGTACTACGTACACCGTACTACGTACACCGTACTACGTACACCGTACTACGTACACCGTACTACGTACACCGTACTACGTACACCGTACTACGTTCACTGTACAACGTACAGTGTACGTCATATATTGTACAACGTACAATGTACGTCATATATTGTACAACGTACAATGTACGTCATATATTGTACTACGTACAATGTACGTCATATATTGTACGACGTACATTGTACGTAGTAACTATACCCAGCAAACAATGCAGACGATTTCATTGCAAAATCAAATATATTTATTTTTATTGAAAAGAAAAAAAACTAATTTAAATTTCAAACATTATAAATAATGATTGCATCATTTCTTTAATAAGTAGTATAGGAAACCTTATATATATATATATATATATATAATATAATTTATCATATTCACTACCATGGTATTTCGTATAAACTTCGTGAAAGTTGAAGAGACTAATTAATTAAAAATATTCCTTCGAAGATGCTCTTGGCTCAATTATTCTAGTTTTGGTTTAGGTTACTAGTTTTAGCAATGTCTAATTAATTAATATAGCATTTGTATGTGTTATTTTTTAGATTTATTCGTTATTAAGATCCCAGAACTCCGTACCTGGTATACACCACACCGAGTACTTTTATCAACATCATAAACAAATTCATTAAATAAAAGTATACTTTGTAAAAGTATAGACCATATATATATATATATATATATATATATATATATATATATATATATATACATGTGTGTGTGTGTGTGTGTGTATGTGTGTGTGTGTGTGTGTGTGTGTGTGTGTGTGTGTGTGTGTGTGTGTGTGTGTGTGTACATGTATGTAGGCGTAACGGTGATCCGATAACGTAAGCTTTAGTAAATAGGTTCATTGCCGTATATACAAACGAATTATGTAATGTAATGATATATAATTAGAACAATGCAGGTGTCGTATAATAAAAGATTGCCAACGACCACGTGACTTTATAAATTCATATAACTCGTTAAATATAACTTTAAACAACATACATATTTACGTGGTTATAAAGTATATACATATTCGTATTACATGTGAATATTAAATTATAATATTCTGAAACTATCGAGTATTTTGAATTTTAATATTTTAAATTGAAAAATTAAAATATTATTATTAGTATTTTATTCTATCCATATTTAATTCTATTCGCAATATGAACACTCATTTTTAGAGAATCACAACACAATATATTTAGTTAAAATAATAAGTCTAGTAGATATTTAAGACTATGAGCATAAAAGCTAGATATATAAATTTTATATATTAAATTTTCATTTTTCGAAAGTATTTAAAATAATTTCTATAATATTTCATCGCCATGAACTCGTGACCCTGTAATTGGACCTTTACATCATTACTTTAAAATAGAAAATTATTCAAGTATATTTTTTAAGTTTAAAAAAACTTCCTATAATATCTGATTTAGATATGTATATACTAAATGTATTGGTTAGTATTAACTATATATATATATATACATATATATATATATATATATATATATATATATATATATATATATATATATATATATATATATTATCTAATTGTATTA
>OZ038312.1:12994155-13151655 GCA_964035775.1 Osedax frankpressi | reverse complement strand
AACGCAGAACCTATGATCTATATATAGATTATATTGGCGCATTCACTAGCGACTTAATTAAGTATTTGTAAATTTACGCGGAATACGCTAACTGTATGGCTAACTTATGATAACTTATAACGATCATAGATATAAATGATAAAATTAGTATAAATATGTCATACTAACTAATAGTAAATATCGATATAATTGCGTGACAATAAGAATATATTAAATGAATGTAAAAAATATTATTTATTTAAGAATTTAATGTTCGTATTTATGTTATTAAATTGTCGTTTAATTCCTAAATTCAACAAGGACTTTTGTAGCTATGGTAAAACTATCCTAAATATTAATGTACAATGTACATTGTACATTAAATATATACGTTGTATATTGTACAACGTATATATTTAATATATAACGACATCTGTAATAATCAATCAAGCTGTTTGTGGATATTTCGGTCTTTAAAGCTGTTTGTAGATATTTCGATCTTTAAAGCTGTTTGTGGATATTTCGATCTTTAAAGCTGTTTGTAGATATTTCGATCTTTAAAGCTGTTTGTAGATATTTCGATCTTTAAAGCTGTTTGTAGATATTTCGATCTTTAAAGCTGTTTGTAGATATTTCGGTCTTTGAAGCTGTTTGTGGATATTTCGGTCTTTAAAGCTGTTTGTAGATATTTCGCTCTTTAAAGCTGTTTGTAGATAGTTCGGTCTTTAAGATGATCATATAAATCTAAGAGCCATGTCAATATAAAATTTCCATTCCATGTACATGACATAACTAATTACCGACACACATGCTACTCTAGCGTATAGTTTGATATAATCGAGGAAGTCATTCCAAAGAAGTCACCCACACACACGTGTATAAGAAACATGTTGGAATCATCACTCCAGCTATGGTTACGGTTCGCAACAAGGACCTACACTTATGGGAAGTGTTGACAGGCACCTTTAGTGTTTTCAATAAGCTAGTTAATACTAAACAAGCATATTGGCAATAGCCCTCAATAAAGGATAATTATAAAGTAATCAACAATAGTTACCGTAAATCGACTGGGCGATATTAAATGAGAAACTAACGATAATAGAATTTGATTAGATTTGATTTGATCGTGAATAATATTCACTGAATATATGAAAATTCTACTCGATAATTTACAAAGGTACTGAACTGCATAATTTCACTGTATAGTGTGCAACCTGTTGTGTGTGTTGTATCGACAGTGTAGTGTATAGTGCATATAGTTAACTGGTGAATAGTATATACACTATACAATGTACGATATACTAAATGTACAATGTACATTGTACACTGTACATTGTACAATGTACATTTTACACTGTATATTTTACACTGTATATTTTACACTGTTAATTATTGTTATTACATATTGTGCAATTATTATATATTATAACTGTTCACTGTACACACCGTACAATGTACGCCGTACAGTATAATAATATTTAATAATTGCCCACTATTTAACACAACAATATTTAACGGCATCGTACTGTATTTTGTACAGTTTTAATGTCCAAGATAAACACGACAGCATCCTTATTCTACCGATTAGATTGTGTTCGTAGATAGTTGTTTCAAAGGTATACGAGTATCGTCGAGAAACTCGTTGGTATTGATGGAACAACGTGTTTAAACATGTTCGATAATTAACAGGTATACACTTGAGTGGGTAAACTAGTCGTACTAATAGTATTGAACACAATATAATATAGTACACTATACTATATAGAGTATTATACATATATACATATATCTATATATATATATATATATATATATATATATATATATATATATATATATATATATATATATCATACCATAAGCCATTGACTTTAGTTCCGTATCTGCATAATTCCTTCATCAAAAATAGAACAAAGTTCGATATTGAAATAGTTAAACAATGAGTTAGCGATCAGATTAAATATGAACAGAAATAATGCATTACCATTGTGTGCAAAGATTTGATTGATTTATAAAATGTCATACTAAACAAAAATCAAATTATATATAAGTTTTTTAAGTTTATAAAAGATCCTCAGTATAATTTTTAAATACAGGTATATTATATTTATAATATATTCTATAATTTATAATATTGAATATACTCCATATTGTATATTAATATACGTTATAGAACTAGTTAAAATTAATAATTAATAACAAAATTTAAAATAATTGTACTATAATAAAATTAGAACTAATAATAAAATGGTATATATAAATAAATAGTGTTAATCTAAAAAATTAAAATTCAATTATATCTGCCAATTTAATGATATAACATTTTATATATGTAATATTAATAGTTTATGAATTGAGAATTTTAATATTTCATTATAAAACTTACTTTCAGCATAATGAATATGATGTTATCAGTGAGCGATAATTAAATAATATGATAATATGCATATATATCTTATTACCATTTAGTTTTTACAATAATGCCTAATCAATAATCATGAATATAATTTAAATGTACTACATATGATTTGATATTGTAATATATTTAATTCCACTATATACATAGATATTATTAAAGGAATTCCTACTTGGCAAACGATGTTATTTATTTTTCATTAGTTCTGATTGTCTTTATTTGTATTTCTATAGAAATATGTAAACAAAATTATCAATATAAATTGTTACATATACGGTATGCGCTAATAATTAGATTGATACTTATAATAATATATATATAGTTGAAATTATATTTAAAATATATTATTATTATTATTAGCAATAATGAATGTTTATATGTATTATAGTATAATATGAGTTATACATAAATATACAGATACATAAATAATTACTATAGAAACTATATTTACTAAATAGTAGACACACAATAACTTGTAACTAGATATGAGATAATAATATATTAAGTTAATAAAGTTATAACTTTTAATTAGTGATTTAGATGTATGTAATAAATATACAGAATCCAGATAATAATTATATTCACAATTAAATTGATATATTGGTAATTTTATATTTCATAAATGATAATTACTTTTAAATATATGTGTATGATATATATATATATATATATATATATATATATATATATATTGATATAAAATTAAATATATAGTGTATTAAATAATTAAATATATATATGTGTATGATATATATATATATATATATATATATATATATTGATATACAATTAAATATATAGTCGTTTGGTTATTTAATTATAATTATAACATTTCACAAATATATTAACTTAGTATTTGTAATATATAGAAAAAACCAGAATGAGTAAATATACAATAATTGATTAATATATACTAATATCCAATATTAATCTTGACTATTATGTATTAGTATGCCATACCTACTTTATCCCTGCATATATATGTATGTTATCTGTACATATATAGCATACCATCATCTCACAACTCAACGACGTATCAAGGATCATAAAACTGTAGAGTTAACTGCTGTAATTACAATTCTAAATTAATTTGCTTACCACCAGCTAAGGGTTCGATTATAAACCGTAAGTATTTAACGAATTTTATATATATATAAACTTTTAAATATTATAATCCCAATGATATACAAATGCATTAAATATGTTGTATTTCATTTCACCTTTCATCTATCTATAGCTGGAGGTATACCTTAGAAATAAACTTCTGGAAATCTAGATGAAACTCGATATTAGAGAAATACATCTTCAAATCCATGCTAAATAACTTTATTTAAATTACAGTCTTTAACTATTTAAACTAATTACTAGTTTATTTATAGTCTTCTATTTAAATTAACATTTGTGATCGAGTTGATGATGATTTTTTCTATTTATTTACGCAAATTCTTAATAATAATTTCTGACGTATATAAATAAAATTATATAACATATACGACTCAAAATAAAAGTATTAATATTAATTGTATTTTTTTGCGATTTTAATTAGTAAACTTAAAATAGAAATGGATAATATATGAAAAATACTGTAAAATGAGTATTTCAACATCGACCGACATCGACCGACATCGACTGCTGGGAGGTAAAGGGTTAACCAACACTGACTGTGATGTAACAGTTTTATAAACTACATTCGTGTGTTACCAAATTATTGGTTATCATTATAGAAATTATGCAATAAAAAACATAACATTGTATACATCGTTTACCGGACAATATGGTATATTGGTAAAAAGTAATGAACAATGAAAATCATATAGGAAATTAAGAAAACAGTTGTTTTGCATTAAACTAATTGTAGTTCGTCAAATGCGTGATTTAGAATATATTTAGTCAGAATATTCATTACTATTAAAAAATGTATATTTATTGTCAGCATACCTAATACATTGTGTATAATACATACATTTTGTTAGTATTATTATATGTGCGGGATAAATATCAAAGCCACTTATTTTCTGGAGTTATTGAGCCTCTAGTGAAGGCTAGGTTATAACAATATATCGAATAACCTTGTATACTAATTTAGAGAATGGCGTAAGTGTAAAGATTTTAATTTAATAATAACATTTTAAAAGCCTGGATATATGAATTCCGGTGAAATATATTCAAATATTATCAATTTAATTGTGTATTATTTATCGTGATTTTATATTTGATAAATGTCAACTACAGCTCAAATGATGAATATATGAGTTTATATTGTTCTTATATTCTTAATTATAATAAGGTAGTCAACATGCTGATTATTCTAGTGCAATATACTAAATAATGTGAAATGTGGTACACATAACAATAGATAATAAACATTGTAATTAGGTTCCGAGAAGAAATATTGAGTATAATGGAAAGCATACTTATATTATTATACGTCGTAGAAAATAAAAGAGAAAATTTAAGGGAAAATAATATGTGGAAATATCTTATCTTGAGAGATATAAATAAAGTTCAAAACTATTAACCATATGGTGAATTATTAAGTATCCCAAATTATATATCAAATTATGATACTCGAAAAAATATAGATAGTTATGCTTTTATGAAATTTATTTTGTCAGGTAAAAAAGAAAGATAGAATGTACTTGTGAATTTGCTATTCAATGCAATGTTAAGGAATGTTAAGGAAAATGGAGAGCGGAGTAGAGGTGTTTTTCTAACATATGGCTGTATATACATATGGAGTATTTATATATCTGTGTATATATAATGTGTAGAGTAAATATTGTGAATATGTACTCGAACGAGTAGAATGATACACACGCGTGGGGATCATGTATTCAGATAACTAACGATACGGCGGGTTTTGTAATGTTAATCGAGTACAAATAAAAGATGTATTGTTACCCGGATTTGCTAGGTGGTCACGTAACATAGATCATAGATCAGCATTTAGTGATGGTTTCGATATCGGATTTGACTTGCTAATTCGATACCGACTTTTAGTTGCGTGTCGAAGGTGGCGATAATGTAGATTTGGGACTATCAACTCCTGCTAATTGCTACACGCGCGAAGACATCAATAGTCAATTAAAGTATCGGCCCGATTTTGGTTGGCCTAGTTGAATATTTAGAACGGTGCTTTGGGCCGTACGTCGGTATGTAGTTATTTATCAAAAGCTATACAGGTATTCTGAAAGTAACACGATCTCTTTGAGTAATCATATACGATTGAAATCCTACCCAGCAAACCGAGTGATCCCAGCAAACCGAATAATGCCAGCAAACGCAGTGATGTAATAGTATTGTAAAAATTCATTGATTTTTTCATCAAAATAAAAATAATGTAAAATAAACTATTTAATTCAAGAAATGAAATTACCTGTATTGTTTATTGAATGTGTATTCATCTTGACCTCTTACAATGTATCAGTATTATTCATGACGTCGAGGATATAAAGGGCCTCGATATTATATAAATACTTCAAAATATGCAGATCATAGCCATTGCATCTAGTTTCAATTAGTAATGATAGAATGTTTTGATTTACTAATCTTATAAATATCTCGAATACAGATAGATAAAAGCAATTCAATATAACTATTTCAGCCAATATAACTATTTAAATTGCCTATACATATATCGGTTTATGTATAGGCATTTATTAGTAGACAAATAAGTAAGTCAGAATGAATTACAAGAGTAATTACAAATCTTTTTTATCAGAAGAATTAAATGAATGAACATTAAATTACACACCGATAATATATAAATAACTTATTGTGAATATATTAAACATAGATATATACTAAATCATTAATCAAGGCAATATATACGTTTATAATACATTAGACATAAAGTCCACAAATAGTCCCTAATATGTCCGTGGTATACGTTGTCTTCGTAAATATTTAATATTAGATTTACGACACGACTCAATCAAACTTAATAGGGTTTGAAAACCGCTGAGAAAGAATATGCTATATTATAATATATTATATGGTCGGCAATTATTCTAAAATTAGTAGAGTAATAATTTTGAAATAATCTCTTGGTATATGGGTATTAAGGGTTATACCATTTAGTTACCTGTACAGTGTACGGCGTACATTGTACGCTGTATGGGTATAATAATGTATCAACTATTCACTATCAGAGAATATAGTACACTAATACTTTATGAATTATAATATACATGTACAATGTACGCCATATAATTAAACCGTATACAATGTGAAATTAGAATAATTAATTCATTGTATATTATATAAGACTAATATATATGCAATGACCTAGATCCTAAGCTTATATAACTAGTAATTAATAAAATGTTTAGCGTATAAGTAGTTATTTTCACATCACCGTAAGCCTAGTAAGTGAATATAGACACATAAGTCGGAAATCTGGTAAAGGAATATAGCAAAATAACATGTTATAGTAGATATGAGTAGGTATATATGTAGGTGTAGTCTACTAATAGTGTTTACTAAATATCATTAGTGCTATTTAGTAACACTGTTAGATACTAAAGGTTACATACAAGGTATGAATATTACTGTATGATATTAATATTAGATTTTAACTAAATTAATTACATGTAGATCATTAACTCTAACCCAAAAGCTAAACAAATAAATTTGTATCATAAAATTAATAACTAAATAAACAACGTAACAAGTAACCACGATTATATATAACTATTATTGTATAATAATAGTTATATTATGAACATAACATTAATATTTTAGATATTTTAATTGGATAAAACCTAGCATAATTATTTAAAATATTAATAATATATATAATATAATCTATATGTGAATGTATGTAGCTTACCTAAAGTTCACGAGGATGATTATAAAATAATAATGTTGATAAAAAAACTTGGTTATGATAAAAATAATTATAGTAGACTATAAATGTGTAAAATCAGATATATGGTGAAACTAATGATATTTGAATAAAGCTTCTCTAGTAACTAAACTTTGGCGGTGGTGTCAATCAAGCTATAGTTAACTGTGATTGGCTGATTATATCACACCCATTAAAATCATTGCAAAACAATTTAGAATATTTATATTGATAAATTTCCTTATAATATTTATTATACTTTATTTATTTTATAAATATAACATTCCAAATAATTGTAATATTATTTTAAATACATTTTTATATTTGATTCAATTCACATTTATAAAATGAATGTTTAAATAAGAATGTTATCAAATATTTTTGAAATACATCTATTTTAAATAATTGTATTGATATAAAATTTAATATATATATATAAATATAGATTTATTATTTAATTATATTTATATATTTAAAATGGAAATACAAACTAAATCTGATTTCTATAAGAAAAAACATATCAAGTATTTTAAAAATTGTTTTTATGTTATACCAACAAGCTATTCGTCATATGATACTAGCCGGTTATTATATGTATATATATGTGTATCGTTGAAATATTAATTATTCAATTATAATAATATTTATTGATAATATTATAATTATAATAATATTTATTCAATTATAATAGTGTATTTAGTGATAAATTTAATGATATAGTATATTTATTTATAATATATGATATACTTATGTTTAATATATAACATTTATTTTTAGAATGACCATTGCGTTTTTCGTTCTCTCCGGATTAGATATGCTAAGTGCAATCGAGGAGTTGGGTGAAGAACCCAAAGCCATTATCGATTGGGTTTTATCGCTTCAAATTACCCCGAATAAAGATTGTTAGATTTTATAATTAAATTTAAAATATAATTTATATAAGGCATGGAAGTTAAACAAGGGAGTTATTACAAAAGTTATTACAAGAGTCATTAACAAGGGAGTTATTACGAGGGAGTTAAAATAATAATTAGAACTATTTTACGTGTGCAGTGAATTGTAATATTAGTGTCCTACTTAATAATAAACCTGGCAATTTACTACGTACTAACAGTAAAGGCTACTTACAATCCTATTGCATAGACGTTATGGCATGACCTTACTCATATGATGCACCCTTGTTATGTAATCAATCTTTAATGATTTCCATTTACTGGAAGAACCAACGCATTTTTCTAAACAACTAATTTTATTTGTATTTATGTATTATCCTAGGAAACCATCCAGGTGATTTTAGTTTTTTTGTTATAATGAAAGTGAAAATATATTTTATTTGTATTAAATAGATTATTTTTATTTAAAATAATCATATACTATTAATAAACTATGTATAATAGTTATATCATCTGGTTTCTTGGGATTTATTAAGTTTTTGTTATTGCCCTACTTATATTTTTCTACTCATAAAATTCCTCTATAGAAGAATTTTATACGCATAGATAATTACACCTTATTATTAAAAAATACTTCTTAAATATGTGTATAATAAATAAATAAAAAAAAATATATCAATATACTATTAACTATATTATTTTATAATATTGTAATGTTACATAATGTATGGTTTACATTATAATAGTTACTAAATATGCAAAATCAACACTAATTATTTGACTCTTGTTAATTTGAATAGAGATCATTACAAATTAAATTGCATGCCTTACTTCTTTTATAAATTTGTAATTTCCCAAATTATGCTCCCAATTTCTTTTCTACGCGCTCTCCTCTTGTACAGCACTATACCAATCCATCCTGAACTCTACAGACCACACTTCAAACCTCGCTCAAATACCATTCCCCAATCCTCACCCAAAAACGCCTCAATCCCCAACTACAATATGGTAGCCTTCCCAATACACCACCCAGCTATCCACCCCGACTTCTCTATAACACCCACCTACACACCTGCCTATCCTAAACCCTACCCGAATACCCCTCCTCTAACCACATCCAGGTACTAATCTGGACCTATGTGGGTTCCGCGGGTCTCCCTCGGTGGCTGTACATGACCTGACTTACGACACGAGCTCCATCGCTATGACGTACACTGCGTTGGCTTCGCTGGTAATCCTCGGCGATGATCTATCTCGGGTTAATCGCAAGGCCGTAATGGCCGGACTCCAGCGACTCCAGCTGCCCGATGGCAGGTTTCCTACTGGGCGAGTACTGTTGTATTCGGCGCGATACCAGGTATTCGATACCTGACCCGTATTCGACTCCAAATTGCATGATCATGGAATACGCATGTACCTAGCGTAGATATGCAATGTGTTAACCGCATAGTAGTTGGGTACTTAGTAGTTGGGTACTTAGTAATGGGTATTTAGTAGTTGGGTACTTAGTAGTTGGGTATTTAGTAGTTGGGTACTTAGTAATGGGTATTTAGTAGTTGGGTACTTAGTAGTTGGGTATTTAGTAGTTGGGTATTTAGTAGTTGGGTACTTAGTAGGTTGGTACTTAGTAGTTGGGTACTTAGTAGTTGGGTACTTAGTAGTTGGGTACTTAGTAGGTTGGTACTTAGTAGGTTGGTACTTAGTATATGGGTATTTAGTAGTTGGGTACTTATTAGTTTCGTGCTTAGTAGTTGGGTACTTAGTTGTTGGGTACTTAGTTGTTGGGTACTTAGTAGTTGGGTATTTAGTAGTTTCATACTTAGCAGTTGGGTACTTAGTATTTGGGTACTTAGTATTTGGGTACTTAGTATTTGGGTACTTAGTAGTTGGGTACTTAGTAGTTAGGTACTTAGTATTTTTATACTTAGCATTTGGGTACTTAGTTGTTGGGTACTTAGTAGTTGGGTACTTAGTAGTTGGGTATTTAGTAGTTGGTTACTTAGTAGTTGGGTACTTAGTATTTTTATACTTAGCATTTGGGTACTTAGTAGTTGGGTACTTAGTAGTTGGGTACTTAGTAGTTGGGTACTTAGTATTTTTATACTTAGCATTTGGGTACTTAGTAGTTGGGTACTTAGCAGTTGGGTACTTAGTATTTGGGTACTTAGTATTTGGGTACTTAGTATTTGGGTACTTAGTAGTTGGGTACTTAGTAGTTTCATACTTAGCAGTTGGGTACTTAGTATTTGGGTACTTAGTATTTGGGTACTTAGTATTTGGGTACTTAGTAGTTGGGTACTTAGTAGTTGGGTACTTAGTATTTTTATACTTAGCATTTGGGTACTTAGTTGTTGGGTACTTAGTAGTTGGGTACTTAGTAGTTGGGTATTTAGTAGTTGGTTACTTAGTAGTTGGGTACTTAGTATTTTTATACTTAGCATTTGGGTACTTAGTAGTTGGGTACTTAGTAGTTGGGTACTTAGTATTTTTATACTTAGCATTTGGGTACTTAGTAGTTGGGTACTTAGCAGTTGGGTACTTAGTATTTGGGTACTTAGTATTTGGGTACTTAGTATTTGGGTACTTAGTAGTTGGGTACTTAGTAGTTGGGTACTTAGTATTTTTATACTTAGCATTTGGGTACTTAGTTGTTGGGTACTTAGTAGTTGGGTACTTAGTAGTTGGGTACTTAGTAGTTGGGTACTTAGTAGTTGGGTACTTAGTAGTTGGGCACTTAGTAGTTGGGTACTTAGTAATTAGGTACTAAGTGATTAGGTACTAGGTGTTTGGCTGCTTAGTAGTTAGGATACTCTGTAGTTGTTTATTTCTCAACATTGTTACATATATTTATTATATTAAAATTCAATACTACTAGAATGACTAATTCATATACTAAAATGTTAAATTATATATTAATATCTCTTGTAAAAGTATTGTTTATAATAAGATACATACGAATTCTAATATATATTCATTTTTTAAGTTCTCTTAATTTTCACCTACTACCACCATTCATTTACTCCCTCCCATTACCCCCCATAGCCACTTTCCCCATCCTATTACTCCCTACCTATCAAACCCCGATGACACCTCCTAACTCGCTACCCCACTCCATAACCTGATATCATTCATGTCCAACTCAATATAACCTGCCTACCCACTACCACGTACCATTATCTCCTACTAGCTGATACCCACAATTACACTACTCCACACTATCCGCTATCTGTTCCCTATCCATTCCCAAGCTATTCTCCAGCTATTTCCCTCGTCCTCGTTAATTGCACCTATTTTCCCGACACCAGTTTCTATGCCACCTCATCTGGAAGTGAGAATGACATGAGATTTGTGTACTGTGCATGTTGCATTTGTTACATTCTCGACGACTGGGGCGATATCAATATAGACGCAATGCTCAGTTTCATCAAGAATAGCCTGGTCTGTATAGTAGTAGTTGGCATGCACGCGCACACGCACACGCACACACACACACACACACACACACGCACACACACATACGCGCACACACACACACACACGCACACACACAAACACACACACATACACACTAGTGATATATGTATGTTTAATGACGGATACACGAGAGTTTTTCTAGACATGAACATTTGGTTATTTGTAATAACCAAATGTTCTATTTTTTTTAATTTCGTGCAATATTGGTAATGTGAAACCCACGTGAAAAATTAACATGTAAAAAGATAGGAAAATTAGAAAAAATAAATATGTTTATTTTTCATATTCCTTATAAATTTATATCCTTGAAATTGCTTGCGCTTATGTAATATGTAGACATGTACAAAAAATTCAACATATAAAAAAAATTATGTGTATTTTTTTTCCAACATTTTTGTCAAAGTTTTTTGAAAATCATAGAATTTTTTTTAATTATAAAATTTTTAATTATAAAATTTTTAATTATAAAATTTTTAATTATTCTTATGTAATTTATTAAATAACAATTCACTAAACTACTATGTGTTAAAATTTTGATTGTAAGTAATTCATTTTCATGAAATACCCTTTATTTGTTGCAAAATTTGCATACAAATGCATGTTTTTTTTCTTACTACAATACCCCTTAAAATTTAAATTTTTTCGATTTTTTTTATCACATTATATTCTTAATATTATATATGTTATTATATATATTATTAATATTATATATATACGTAAAAGTACTGAAAATGGAAAATTATTGGTGTTTATAATTTTTAAAATTCGACAAAGATGGATAAAAAAATTAATTTAATGAAAAAAGAAGAATAAAAAAATGGCCTGTTTGAGGTTGTGAATGTGGGTAGTTGAGTTTTATTCATTTCACTCGGAACAAATAAATTGTTATCATCAGTATTCCTGAGATCCATATTATAGTTTGAATAATAATAAATTTATTAAATAATATTGAATTCAAATAAATGTCATTGTTTATAAAAAAGGTGACAGATAAATAAACTGAGCTCGTTTCATTGGTCGCATTATACGACCATTTTTCAAGATTCGGCATGATTCACTAATATTTAATTTCTTATTAAAACGTTTACAGCAATGTGAATATCGATTATAAATATAAAAGTGTTGTAGATGTTATAAATAATAAATATCTATATATTCTATATCAATCAGCATGATAAGTTAATATCACCAACCCTAATGCACACATATACACAAATACACACACATACACACATACACACATACACATACACACACAAATGCACATGCAGACACACGCATCCACATAAATATACATATACATATACACATACACACACATATGCACACACATACAATGTATTATGTAAGAACTTTGCAAATTAATTCATTGATAAAATTGACAAAATATATGATAAATTGACTATAAAGAAGACTAAACTAATAAACTTAACTAAACAGAAATACATGACTACAAATACTGTATTATCTACTTTTGACCTCCTGACTATAACTGAAATATACAACTTAATTGTTACAGCCTAGAATTCCTCTTCTAATGACCCACTTTGACTATAACTAAATCAATTGCTTGGACATTAGCTCCTTTATTTAAAATAATAATTGATGAATCACTGACTTACGGAACAATACCTGACTTACTAAAACATTCTAAAACTGAACTTTCCAACTATATGCCTATTTCTAAACTACCTCTTCTAGCCAACATATTAGAAAATATAGTCAACAAACAACTTAGTTCATACTTGTCTAAATATAACTTACTTGACATTAGATAAAATGGTTTACGACGAGGACATAAAACTGAAACAACTCTACTTTCACTTTTTGACGACATATACACTTCACTGGACAATAACAAACCTCAACAACTAATACTACTTGACTTATCCTCTGCATTCGATACATTCGACTTTAACGCAGTAATAGACAGATTACAAAATTTAGGACTAAAAGATATTCCTCTCTTACGGTTTAATAACTTTTTATTCAACAGACGTTTTTCCAATAAAATTAATAATTCAATGTCATCAATAATCCGTACTTTCAACTTTCAATTTTTATCTACCGTTCAATTTATATTTAAATCTTTATGCCGATGATATTGAATTGCACTCTAACATAGACTCAACAAATCAACTACGGAACTGTCTTACTGACTTACATAACTGACTGACGACAAATGACTTACTACTGAACTCTACTAAAACAGAACTTATTAATATGAATACTGTTTATATAAATACACAACCCCCATTCCTAAAGATTTTCATAAATGACATGTCGATTAAACCATCTGACTCGACAAAATATTTTGGAGTCAAATTTTACAACAAATTAAACTTTGACCAACATATTCTCTCACTGAAACAGACAACTACTTACCATTTATACAACTTATATAAACTCCGACCTTACATAAATAAAAACACTGCCACTCTACTTACACATTCGCTAATACTATCTCGACTAAACTATTGCAATACTTTACTCACTGGACAGACTAAGACTACATTCAAAAGACTTGACGCAAATATTAACAGAAGTATCCGACTAATTTACAAACTAAATTACGGACTTACGATTACGACTAAACTGGATGACAACTGCTAACTCCGTCGACTATAAACTACTAAAGATGTTAAATAAACCCTGACTTATGACCAATCTTACGACTTAGGACAAGTACTAAATATGAAGAAAAATTGCATAAAACTACGATCTTCTCACTTCATAACGCTCTCACTACCTTCTATGCCATTAAATTTGGTTGGTAACTAAAGTTTTCGTCACACACACATATATATATGCACACACGCACATACACACACACGCACACATACACACACGATCACACGTATATACACACCCACTCACATATATACACACACACACTCGCACACACTTTTAATTACACAAGTTTTTAATAACAAACCAGAAATGTCAATATTTACTTTCACATATTTATTAATTCATTAATTCGCCTTTGAATACAAATAATTAGAAATAAGATAAGGAAATATTATGCAAAATTTACTAGAGAAATTAATTAAATATGTGATTATAATCGCATGTAACACTTTCACATGAGTCACACTTAACGTAAGATATTTCTAATTCAATTACTAAATCTATACATAAATACACAAATGCGTTCCAAGACGCTAATCCTTTGTATAGCTATATATACGACTAACTTTTTATAATAAATTTCTATTGTCTATAAAAATTCAATTAATAACTTTAGATTATATAATTATTGGAATCATTTTTGAATAATAATATACAAACTTTCTGGATAAATCTAATTCTTTATTAACCAAATTATTATTTAATACATATTTATTACATAGTAATATATATATATATATAAATTATATATTTATATACAAATTTAATACATTTAAATCGCAGTCTTCCAATATTTAAAATGACAAATTGAAAGTAATTTGTTGTAAACTATCTAGTTTTGCTAATTAATAAATAAATCATATTAATTAATCTTATAATATCTTTTTGAAAATTAACAAAATATATTGTAATTTATAATAATTTGTAATGTGGGGTATCTAGTTTAATTCTTAGTTTTAAAGCGGTTTCATACAAAATTACATCAATAACTCATTTTAGCTCAAATTCTTCGAGCGAATTTTGAGTTGATATTTAATAGAACATGTTAAATTTATTAATGACATATTACGTGATTAAAGGTTATGTCTACTATAAATAATTCTTCATTCTATGTTTAATGTTATTATTTTGAAATATATTTACTTTACTCAGGAAAGTAGATAGAAATAGGTTATTCTAATTCTTAATGTAATGATTTAAGCATTATCAAGATAAATCATTTTTCGACTTGAGACAGTAAGAAATTAATTTAATTTAGTTAATTTTTTGATTTAGTATCATATAGTTTGTATATTTATTTTTTGTTTATTTAACTAAAACTTACACTTACACTTTAGTCAATAATTAAGTAGTAATTATTTATCAACATTTTTCAAAATAACATATTATCTAACAATATATTATTCAGTCTAGAGTAAATCACCGCTTAAATAAATAGAACCAAAATGATTTTATTTTGATACAAATTTATGTTTTTATTTTATTATTGTTATTGTTAAATAATAACAATATTTCGATGATATTACTTATTCAATGTGAAACCGATTATAGTTGAAATGTATTATTTATAATAATAATCATAAATAAATAATACATTGCATACATAATATTATGTTTAATATTATTTATTGATTCAATAAATTAATAATTATAAAATTTTGCAAATGATAAAAAAATATTTAATAATATTAAAATTACAATATATGATCTTTGAATTATTACAATTTTAACTAATGTTGCAGACTAAATTATTTACCCAAAGTCAATTATTAACCGATTGATTAAACTGGTTAATTTAATGTTAGGACAAAGCTTACACAAAATCAAACATTATAAAACAGAATTATACTCCTGGAAAAATTTCTAGATTGTTTACATAATTTGTACTAAATTATTTACTTTTTCATAATTGTAAGCATCATCTAGACATTTATAAAGCTTTTTTATTAACTTTTACCTATAATATTAAAATAATCTATATTCATATTCATATAACTGGTAAATTTGAAAATGCTATGAAATTAATTTAATGCATAAGTTTCTATAGGATAAAGTTGATATTTAATAAATTGCAGGGATACGATGGAGCCTTTGCTCAAGGTCCCGGATTGGAGAGCCATGGTTACTAATTAATTGTTAAACGTTAATATATCACAATAACGCATTTATTTAAAACATGAATATTATAATCATTAAACGATTAGTAATTTTAAATCATTATTTTCAATTAATTATCAATTGAAATACTAAATTCTATATTTATAAATAACATTATTTTGCAAAATTTCAAAATATTATTTTCACAGATATATATTTGTCCTTATATGTAGCATATATATCATATATGAATATATATTCATTATCTTCAGGCATTTTACTGTACTCACTTTCTATGCACATTGCCTTATTTCCACGCATACCAAGGAGTATAGCTTGAAATTGTCACAACTGCACTATTCCCTCATTCATTCTAACTACCACCATCAGGGGACTCCACCTACTTCTCTATCTCCTCTACCATGTTAACCAGCCAACTAACCCCAACACCACCATCAGGGGGCTCCACCTACTGCAATATCTCCTCTCCCATGTTAACCAGCCAACTAACCCCAACACCAACAGGGGCTACACCTACACCTACTTCTCTATCTCCTCTCCCATGTTAACCAGCCAACTAACCCCAACACCACCATCAGGGGGCTCCACCTACTTCTCTATCTCCTCTACCATGTTAACCAGCCAACTAACCCCAACTCCACCATCAGGGGGCTCCACCTACTTCTCTATCTCCTCTCCCATGTTAACCAGCCAACTAACCCCCAACACCACCATCAGCGGGCTCCACCTACACCTACTTCTCTATCTCCTCTCCCATGTTAACCAGCCAACTAACCCCAACACCACCATCAGGGGGCTACACCTACACCTACTTCTCTATCTCCTCTCCCATGTTAACCAGCCAACTAACCCCCAACACCACCATCAGGGGGCTCCACCTACTTCTCTATCTCCTCTCCCATGTTAACCAGCCAACTAACCTCAAACACCACCATCAGGGGATACACCTACTTCTCTATCTCCTCTCCCATGTTAACCAGCCAACTAACCCCCAACACCACCATCAGGGGCTACACCTACACCTACTTCTCTATCTCCTCTCCCATGTTAACCAGCCAACTAACCCCAACACCACCATCAGGGGCTCCACCTACTTCTCTATCTCCTCTCCCATGTTAACCAGCCAACTAACCCCCAACACCACCATCAGGTGGCTCCACCTACTTCTCTATCTCCTCTCCCATGTTAAACAGCCAACTAACCCCAACACCATCATCAGGTGGCTCCACCTACTTCTCTATCTCCTCTCCCATGTTAACCAGCCAACTAACCCCAACACCACCATCAGGGGGCTCCACCTACACCTACTTCTCTATCTCCTCTCCCATGTTAACCAGCCAACTAACCCCAACACCACCATCAGGGGGCTACACCTACACCTACTTCTCTATCTCCTCTCCCATGTTAAACAGCCAACTAACCCCAACACCACCATCAGGGGGCTCCACCTACTTCTCTATCTCCTCTCCCATGTTAACCAGCCAACTAACCCCAACACCACCATCAGGGGGCTACACCTACACCTACTTTTCTATCTCCTCTCACATGTTAACCAGTCAACTAACCCCCAACACCACCATCAGGGGGCTACACCTACTTCTCTATCTCCTCTCCCATGTTAACCAGCCAACTAACCCCCAACACCACCATCAGGGGGCTACACCTACTTCTCTATCTCCTCTCCCATGTTAACCAGCCAACTAACCCCCAACACCACCATCAGGGGATACACCTACTTCTCTATCTCCTCTCCCATGTTAACCAGTCAACTAACCCCAACACCACCATCAGGGGGCTACACCTACACCTACTTTTCTATCTCCTCTCACATGTTAACCAGTCAACTAACCCCCAACACCACCATCAGGGGGCTACACCTACTTCTCTATCTCCTCTCCCATGTTAACCAGCCAACTAACCCCCAACACCACCATCAGGGGGCTACACCTACTTCTCTATCTCCTCTCCCATGTTAACCAGCCAACTAACCCCCAACACCACCATCAGGGGATACACCTACTTCTCTATCTCCTCTCCCATGTTAACCAGCCAACTAACCCCAACACCACCATCAGGGGGCTACACCTACACCTACTTTTCTATCTCCTCTCACATGTTAACCAGTCAACTAACCCCCAACACCACCATCAGGGGGCTACACCTACTTCTCTATCTCCTCTCCCATGTTAACCAGCCAACTAACCCCCAACACCACCATCAGGGGGCTACACCTACTTCTCTATCTCCTCTCCCATGTTAACCAGCCAACTAACCCCCAACACCACCATCAGGGGATACACCTACTTCTCTATCTCCTCTCCCATGTTAACCAGCCAACTAACCCCAACACCACCATCAGGGGGCTCCACCTACTTCTCTATCTCCTCTCCCATGTTAACCAGCCAACTAACCCCAACACCACCATCAGGGGGCTCCACCTACACCTACTTCTCTATCTCCTCTCCCATGTTAACCAGCCAACTAACCCCAACACCACCATCAGGGGGCTACACCTACACCTACTTCTCTATCTCCTCTCCCATGTTAACCAGCCAACTAACCCCAACACCACCATCAGGGGGCTACACCTACACCTACTTCTCTATCTCCTCTCCCATGTTAACCAGCCAACTAACCCCAACACCACCATCAGGGGGCTCCACCTACTTCTCTATCTCCTCTCCCATGTTAACCAGCCAACTAACCCCAACACCACCATCAGGTGGCTCCACCTACTTCTCTATCTACTCTCCCATGTTAACCAGCCAACTAACCCCAACACCACCATCAGGGGCTCCACCTACTTCTCTATCTACTCTCCCATGTTAACCAGCCAACTAACCCCAACACCATCATCAGGGGCTCCACCTACTTCTCTATCTTCTCTCCCATGTTAACCAGCCAACTAACCCCAACACCACCATCAGGGGCTCCACCTACTTCTCTATCTACTCTCCCATGTTAACCAGCCAACTAACCCCAACACCACCATCAGGGGGCTCCACCTACTTCTCTATCTCCTCTCCCATGTTAACCAGCCAACTAACCCCAACACCACCATCAGGGGCTACACCTACACCTACTTCTCTATCTCCTCTCCCATGTTAACCAGCCAACTAACCCCAACACCACCATCAGGTGGCTACACCTACTTCTCTATCTCCTCTCCCATGTTAACCAGCTAACTAACCCCAACACCACCATCAGGGGGCTCCACCTATTGTGCCATCGCCTCTCTCGTCCTTTCCGACACTCTCGATTCAGCAATGTCGCATCAGCAAATTGACGCGCTTCGTCGGTGGTGTGTCAACCGTCAACTCTCCGGCTTTCAAGGCCGCCCAAATAAGGATGCCGACACCTGTTACTCGTTCTGGATTGGCGCCACTCTCAAGGTTATCTCTGCGTTCCCCCTGGTATGATCCTCCCCCCCCCACTCCCCCTACTAGCAAGGTTGCCCCCTCTCCAGTGACATCGAAGCTACAATATTTCATGTTGATTCGCATCATTCTTCGTCGAAATCTTTATTCCATACAAATTTATAGCAATCCTGTATATTATGGTGGTATCGAATCTTCTATTCAAATTCTCCTCTGGATCCTGATATCAAACCTTCAACCATCTTATCAATCAATTTTAAATAGAATGTTCGCTATAAACACTAATGAAAAGTCTAATAAGAATTTTGTTCTATTCTCAATATTCACAAATACGTGCTTTTCAATTTCATATTTATAAATTACTTTGTTCAAATAGCTTATAAAATTAGAATAAATCTTAATTAATTAGATCATTATTCTAAAATATCCATATTATACAAATAGTATATTAGAGTAATAATGATTATATTTCTATAATAAGAAATCAATGTATATATATATATATGACTAAGTTATGATTAAGATCTTAGATTTCCAATATTAGATTAGATTTATTAAGAATTTATTTGAATAATTGTACTTATTTACAACTAATTAGTTTAAAGTAAATATCATTTTTAGGGTGAAAACTTAATTTTTTTTTAAATATTTTTATTCGAATATTAATACTGAATTATTTTTCGTTGAAATAATGTATATAAAGTTTAATAAAAGTAATTATAAGTACCTCAAATTTATAATATAAACATATATACAAGCCTGTAAATTAAGTTTCGTAATAATATTGTTATATATTATTATAATTAGTTTACTAATATAATTTTTTAAACAAGATACAGTCTATCTAGTATATAACTTTTTCCCCTATCTTTTACATTTTGGCAATGCCAAGGCTTCGCCCATTAAATATCATCCGCTCATCGGAGATATCACTAGAATTAAGACTTGTTAGCTCTTTAATTAACCTACCAAAAAAATATCGATGATGGAGTAGATATCAATTTCCTCACTATTAGAATAATGTAATTTAATGTGTTATCTATTTAGACAGATGAAAATGTTATCCTAATATTTGTATAAACCGAAATTAATTAACAACTTGAAATAATATAATTGATATCCTTTTCTCAATAGTTTTCATGTTATGTCATATATTAAATATATCTTTTTCTATTCTATTAACATTTTTAACTTTAATTTCTCCGCAATTATTTCTCAAGCATATATGTCCAGCATGTCCTCTGTGTTTAATGCTTAATGTTTACCTCAGTTGTCAATGATAACACTACTTCATCGAATGTAAATATAATTAAAATGTGTGGGAATCGTTTAGTAAATAATTTGTGATTTCTGAAATTTAATTATCATATTTAATTATCTATTAAATTAACTATATTTCACTTCGTCCTTTGTGCAGTTATTGGATAGTTTCAACTTAGTGAACTCAGAACATAATAGAGGTTTTTTGATGAATAATCAAGATTCGATGACTGGAGGATTTTCCAAGATTCCAAACATCAATTCAGGTTCTATTTCCTATAATTACTTTCAATTAGTTAACTTCGAATATCCTGCATAATCTTTTCACTCTTTCCATTCTAAACCCTCCGTCAATCTTTATTATTCCTCATCTTCCTACCTTTTGTGCATATCTACCTTACACCTGTTATGCACCTTACACCTCTCATGAATATTGCTTTAAACTACTCTCTTTAAAGTCATCTTCTCTTACACTTCTTTTCCTGCGTTCAATACTAATCTACATCCACAGTTCTATTTATTTCATTTCAATTTCCTCTCTATGCATTCATAATTTCCTTCGGATTAAATTTACTTTGGCATCTTAACTCTCTTTAAAATTCAGATTTACTCGAATCCAATTACATCTTCATGTGAACCTGTAGTTCCTCTACTTTAGATTTACTCCTTTTCCTTGCCTCCTACAAATCTCATCCCTAAAACATCATTCACCGTTCAATTCGCCTCACCTCCTACACACCGCATATTACGTAGAAATCTTATTAGAACTTCCGCTACTTTCATTTTCCCTGCTCTTTCTACATTTGCCCTTACCTCGCCAGCATTCCCGCCCTTTCTATCTTTCACTCCTCCCCATGTATACCTCAGATGTCCTGCATACCTACTTCGGTATCTGCGGTTTGTCATTGCAACAAGAGCCTGGCATACGTCCGATGTACGCGGCTCTAAATATTAGCGAAAGGGCCTACCAACATCTCAAGAAACTTCACAGCAAATCCGAAATTTAAATACGGAACTAGAACCACGAAAGTTTTTTATAATTTTATCACCAATTTCTGATTACATTTAATGATTTGTATGCTGTACTCTCTAATGTACATGCCAAAAATGTAATGATTTGTTTGTTGTTTATTGTTTGTTTTTCATTGTTATACACTACATTTACTTATTGCCTTTTAACATGTAAATATCATAATATTTATATTACATATGTGTCATACTAATTATGTTCCCTAATGAATAAAAATCAACTTACACTTTTAATAATATTGTATATTATGTTATAATATTATTTACATTGTAAGAAATATTAACTTAATGATAATACTGTTCAATAATAAAACAATTATCTTAATAAACATAATATGTTCTATTTACATATGTATGCATGTATTGAATAGTTCAATATATTACAAAATATCAAAATGAAATTTGAATAAAATTAATAATAATGTTTCATTATTTGCTTATACATTTATTTACATTTTGCCTTATTAATTATTATATATAAAAAAATAATTTCCATAATTTAAACTCTATATATGATATGATAATGAAGTACATGAGGAGATGAAACCCTGCGTAACAGAAGAGTGAAAGGGGATTAGCGACCATTAACAATGGATTGACAACTCCCTAGACTGTTGGCTCCTGATGGCAAAAAAATTTCAAAAGAATACCTTTCAAAGTATAAAAAAAGTATGTCTAAAAGGAACCTAAATATATATAAAGGATATATATTTTTATAAGTTTTTATATATGTTTTTTTATTTTATATCTATATTTGACATTCTTTTATATATTTCTTATATATTTACTTTTGTTATTTTTTATATTACTTTTTATTTAACTTTTTTTCAATCGGAGTAAAAAATATCATTATATTATGTCATGCCCATTTTTTTCCATTGCTATCTTTGGGTTTTTATTTCATTTATCTAAAATACTGTTGATTAAACCCAAAAATTGTAATAATAATTATAATACTATTATTAAGTATTCAATATGTTTTTATGCAAAAAAAAGTAAATGCATAAATAAATAAAATGTAGTTCAATAAATTATTTATTTTAAATCTATTCTCTCTAATCATATACCATAAAATATCCGTCGTACATTGTCTGTATTCGACTTACAATGTATAACGTGTAATATACGTCGTGCATACCTCTTTATTGTCTAATATCACACACATATATCCTATATTCTGGTTTGTGAATCCCCTTCTGAAAAAGGTTTTGTTTGATATTTGTGAGGTAATCGGCATTAGCAATAAATCAAAATATTGTAAATACTTAAAATATTTTCTAACAGCAGAGTAAACTACGAAATGACAACGTGATAGTGAATTATTCACTACTACTGCTACTAATTACAAATGATTACTAATTCAACTCATCAATTATGTAAAAGTAATTTAATTGTCATCCATTAATATTAATATTAATATCTATATTTATTTCGATTTGTCATGGTTTGCCAACACGACACTTTAACTGACCGATGGTAAGTGACCGTGAATTGACTACTTTAATTTACTTTTATCCATTTGTATACTTAAAATTTACGAATACGTATGAGTTATTTGAGCCTGGATATATCATTAATACCGTGAACACTTTTCTTTATGAATAATTATTTCTACTTAATTTCTAAATAGAATTTAGTTTAGTATAATATTAATATGTATCATTAATATAGTATATTATTTTACTCAAATTAACTACAATAAACTATATGATTAAGAGGATATTTAAAATTAATATATAATATTAGAGGTAAAATGTACATTGTACACGTTTTGGTTCGCAAAATAAATATGTAATTAAATTTTAGTTTATTCAAAAAATGTTAATATTATTCTAACTTATAATTAAAAAAAATAAACTTTATTTTATTTTAATATGATTAAAACTAAAATTGATAAGTAAATATATATAATTTAAAAACTTTTTCAATATTTCATATGAAACATTTTGTATTTATTATAACAACGAAAAAATATGAAATAAAATAAAAACTGCAATAAACCTCGTATGCGTAAAGTAATTGTCAATATTGGATAGTAAACGTGTATTCATCTACCAAGGTTTAATAGTTTACTATAGTGTATTTATGTATACATATTCGGGGAGTAATCATGAAGTAATTGGCAATATTGGATAGTAAACGTGTATTCATCTACCAAGGTTTAATAGTTTACTATAGTGTATTTATGTATACATATTCGGGGAGTAATCATGAAGTAATTGGCAATATTGGATAGTAAACGTGTATTCATCTACCAAGGTTTAATAGTTTACTATAGTGTATTTATGTATACATATTCGGGGAGTAATCATGAATTATATCTATAAAATATATCTAGTTAGAGATATATACACAATAAGTATTTCGAATATTGATATTATATTTAAACACCATAAGGTTAATTCCGTCTTATTACTATTATCTCATGCGTTACTATGTTGTTGTAGAGAGCACAACTCTCGACTGCATAATGGGAAACTGCAACTTAGGTTGCTGCAAGGTCTGCATTAAAGTAGGCGTTTCTGACTCTATGGGATCTAACGGAGAGTTGAATGTTAGTGGAAATTAAATTGGGCAGCTGTATTAAAAACTCGGTGTTTATTAACGAGTTTAATTAGAGTTTCAGGTGCAGAGTATTATCATGATACCATAAGTAATATAATAAATAATAATTAAGATGTCTTTATATATCGCATTATATTTAAAATACATTTTTTAAACTTTATATTTCTTATTTGATTTTAAATTATTTTAGATTTTTCTTAAATATTTGGGATATTTTGTAAATAGAAAGTATGTATTGATTTAATATTAACTAATTGAATTATATATCAAATACGCGTTAAGTAAAGTCATGTGTTTATGAACGTAAACAAATAAACATATAATCGAACAAAGAAGAATGTACTTATTAAATGTTACTCACCAAATGCATACACACATAACGAATGTAGCAAAACCAAGATTCGGACTCAGATTCCGATGAGTCTTTTGTGCCCAGGCAACTGGATTACGAAGCTACAAACAACCAAATTATAGACCCGTACCGACCTAGACCTCGGCCTAAACCGCGTAGCAAATTCACGCATCACCTGGCCTACCTAGATAGGAATGCGGGACACACAAGTTAGCACAGCTCTCTACATTCTATCAGCGACCACTACGCCGACCGTATACGATACCGAGTTGTACAAACGCAGCCAGGAGTATACGCACTTGTAAACATATGCCTTACGCATGAACTATTGGCCTGCAGATCTGTGAAATCGGTTCCCGTATTTTTCGCTCCGATCATACGTAAGATGTATATCACTTCGCATTTCATACGAATCCTACTTATGTATGAACTATATTTATTTCCTTTGTCGCGCAATACTAAATTAAATATCATCCATATTGCTGATCAACTTATATGTTGCCCAATAACGTGGTAAACAAATACCTTTCCGACCGATCCAAACTAAACATGTATAATATTAAAATACTTACAGACCTACTCTATTCGATATTATACGACTACTTATCTACAGTAATAACATTATATCGAAGACATATTATAAATATTAACCTGTTTAAGTATCGAGGAAAGAATCTTTGAACGGAAATGAATTTCACAACAATTGGCACCTTGGAGAAATTGTATCTCTTTTTGTCACGGTTAACAATCTGATAAAACTGAAAGATGTTTTAGTAAATTATCATATGTATTCATAATAAAAAATTATATATTGTATATGTACAAAAAAAGATATTATTTAACCTGTTTGATGATATTATAACCTAATCACGCTGAACATGCAAATTCCTTTATCTACTCACAGGAGATGTCAACGCACTGCGGGGTGTGTTTGAAAAGTTTGCGGTACGAGGATTCAGAAAAACTGTGTTGTCGAGTTTGCGCTACAATGATGCATCGGAAATGCGCTGAGATGATGGAACTCGATGATTCGAGTTCACAGAAAAACAACACTTCTTCCGAACTGATGTCCTCGCCTTTACTCAGCTTCAACTTGTCTCAAGATACGATACAACAAAATGAAACATCCGACGATATATCATTTCAATTAAATGTTTCGGAGAAAACTTTTCTTCAAACTAAATTAGCTAGAACTAAACAAGTTAAAATAAAATCAACGAATGATACGATTGTTGGAAAGAGCGGCATTAAAGATGAAGAACCCTCAAATAACTCCAACTATGATATTGTGTACTCGTGCCATAAATGCGTTTGTGTATAGCATAGCCCATAATATACTAGTAAATAATAAGTTATCCTAATATTTTATATTGTAAGATTTCGTGAATAGTTTTTAACGAGGTATTGTATCGTATGCAACCAAGTCAGATATATATAAACTATAGTTTATATTAATCCAAAATATATTACATTTCTTATATCATAATCTTGTTTATTGTATGTACTACACTTGTTTTGATACCATAAGTAATTATTCTGCCATTGTAGAGGGACACGAAATCGATGTTGACTAAGAAAGAGCGCAAGGAACACAAGGATATTATGGTAAAACTCAACATGGAAAACTGTTAGTTCAATTCAAGTTGTAAGCTATCTATGGTAACAAATCACCTTCGGATCAAAATGTCGCGATGTACCATCAACAACAGCTTGTATTCTCGTGAATCAAAACTACTACGTGACTAGATTATGCATACACGTACCATCAACCCATATCTCTTATGAAGAACTTCACGCACAGCTCGCAAAACCAAATATTATACTCCGTTACAGGTGAAGAGATCAACTGCGAAAACTTTTGCCGGTACGCCAAACTCACCAAGCGTATCGAGTCGAACTTTACGGGCAGGTCAACTCACCTCGGAGACAAGATGAACAAAGAAGTTTTCGAGTCGTTGGCAAGTTAGAAAAACATATACAGCGTCAGTGTATGTGAATAGTCGGCTACGTCGAAACGGAGATGTTTAAATCTATGTAGGCCGGTAATAAATAATGCTTCCTAGTCTATTACTTTCCATAACAACTATGTTTATTACATTCTTTACTAACGAGCTATTAACTAGAATTAGCAAGTATATATATAACATTTCGCAGACTGAGATATTTATCCTATACTATCTACCAAGATTATCTTGTACTCTTGGATATTTATAAGAACAATAATATCCATTATAGATTAATAGTTTCCATGTAAATGTTATCAATTGTATTAAGGTATGATTCATTTGATTGACAGATGGAAATGAAACAATATCGTTAGAACTATTTAATATATTTGTAATAAATAGAAAACTGACGAAGAAACCAAAAGTTTGTTAATCAAATTTAATATATTTACATACAATAATATAGTAATATAAAAATATTTAATATATCAATATGGAATACCAATTGTATTTGTAAATTTTATGTTGATAATTGATATATATATATTCTTTATTATATATATAATAGTTTTAATATTTTTAGATTAATTTATCTAAAAAATGCTAAGAATTCTATTATGTAATAGAATATATATTGACATTAATATCAATATTTATTAATTTGCACTGCCATTCACTTGTAACAATGTGAATATATACCCAGGAGGCACTGCTGAAGTTACTTTCGCCGATGGAGATGAGGCACTGCCGTGAACTCTACGACTACAGCTACACCTACGGCATGCCGCAACCAGACGAAATGAGAGATTCGCGGATGCTTTGGTATTTGAAGCTAGCAGCAATGCGCGGACTCTGCGAACGCAAACCCCGACCCGAGGTAGACCGCGCAGAAGATCCGTGTGCGTTGGTCTGGTGGCATTTCCTCGAACAAGAAGTGCTGAACCTGTTAATCTCGCGGTCCAGCCATTACGCCCCGGAGGTAATTGTTATTCTAGATGATCGGAAGAAGGTAGCAAATAAGGCAATTGCAGGAGGGAAAGCGAAACCAACTTTTTAAAGAAAGTCTACGCAAAAGAATGATATTTAAATATTTCTAAATAAATTTTTCTTAAGTGTGAAAAATAGTTTAAATAATAATAATTAAATTTGTTTGTTGTGGTTGATAAAATGTAATATTGTATTTATAAATATAATTAATTTTTTTAAATATGTTTTACTATATCAAATACTATTTAATATAGTAACTTAATAATTTTATTAATTTAATTGAATAAGTAATATTTACATTTTTATATATTTTCAATGTTCATATAATGTCCAGTTAAGAAATAACAATTAAAAATAAATAACACCATAACAAAGATAATAAATAAATAAATAAATAAAGGTTTGAAATTGGTCCATGGACCGAAAGTAGGTCCAACTCTAGAAGCGGGAAGACGTTTGTAGCATTTCAAGGTCCTCGGCTATTCTAGTGCCTCGTGGTCAAGCGACTAGGTAAGAGGACCGATATATTCGCAGCGTTTCAAGGTCGCCGCCAATTCGGGCCACTGCACTACAACAGTATTGGCAAACAAGTAGAGAATACGACCAGTCAGCGACAATGTCCGCACTCGGCAGATGCTCTCTACAAACACAATCTTGCAATTCCTGAACAAAAACACCTGTGCTCGCCGGAGGATGGAGGGATGTTCGAGTAGGGAGGATAGAGAAAATTTAAATCGTATCGGGAGAGGCTAGATAAGAGAAGATGAGTTGAAGATACGTTAATGGGCTTGTTGATTAGAATTGAGGATGCAGAGTAATGAGTATGATAGAGGAGGTTGAGTGTGGAAATATCAAATAAAAGAAAGTGAGAGAGAAAGAGAACTGAAGGAATTAAGAAAAGTGAAACCAAGATTTGAGGATATAATATATGTTATTATATAATAAGTTTACCGAAGTTCAATACATATTATGTAACATATTTTCAAAATAATGATACTCAATTTAAATGCAATGTATATTTTATATTATATTATATAACTTTTATTTGTATCCGGTATGAATGATTTTGGATTGACTGATATTCAGTCAACTAATCTTTAATACATCACTAGTGCGGCCATAGTAAAGATAATAGAAGATAGCAAAATATTAATTTTTATACATCATCTATTGGATCAAAGAATGAAGCACAGGGAAATGAATGTGCAACATTATTATTGTTATTTTGGTTTATAGTATAATGTTATTTTGGTTTATGGCATTTCTAATTGAGTTCATAAAGTATATATGAAATTGAACTAACATTAAGGATGAAGGCCAACACACAAACGGGTATGCAAGTACCAGGTCCATTGCATAAAATCTGAATTGATATTGTAAAAATTAATTATCTATAAAATATATTGTTAATTGAGTTTAAATTTATTAAAATATATAATGAAATGTATACGACTTTTATATAATAAAATGTATCAAATATTGAAAATATGATACTGTTATTGAATATTAGGAATAATTTCTATATAGATATGTATAGACATATATATAATTATGTATATATATATTTTGTATGGCATTTTATGTTATTTTTGTTTTAATGCTGCTAGAATAATTATACATTTGTATCTAATGTTTTTGAAATTGATATTTGTCATCCTTCCAGAACAACGTGTCAGTTTATAACTTTATAAAATATTAAATGTAAATAAATACTTGACACTATTGTCGATATTAATTCGTCCTATTGTATAAACTAGTAACATCTGGCGAACGGTAAACCAACCAGTTTCGGATGGAAGCGATAGACGATGGGTAGACAGTATATGGCACTATGCAGGGTGCTGCAAATCGATGAAACATAACTCTGACGTACCTCGCGACTCCGCGGAATCAACTCATGCTGCAAGAGTTAAATGACAACGGTAGCGAGACGCACCAGGTATGGACTTGTTAAGTTACTAACGAACCAGCGGAGTGGTTGATTATCACATTTTATAAACTGTTGTTTATATTTTTGTGAGATTCTAGTTATAATAATTGTCATCAATATTTATTAAACATAAACATAAACAAAATAGAAATAATAATATATTACAAAACTATTGTAAAGGAATAGTTCGGTACTTAAAGGGTTACTTCCACGTGTTTGGTAAGTATTTTTTCAATGAACACATATAAACATGAATAGGAGTGGGTTGCAGGATGCCTTCATAACCCAGAGAAATTATTCGATAAGCTATTTTTAAATAATGAAAGTGATTTCCACTACAATTTGACAATCGTATTCATATGATTATCAATTTAACAAGTAAAATAATAAAAACAATTGCATTACTTCAGCTAATCAATACAATTTAAAAAGAGTAGTTTTGCAGACATATATATACTACAATTATAAAATATATATCTATAAGTAAAAAATAAATAAAGTAGATACTAAATCAAACATAATTAATTTCTAAACAAATAAATATATGTCGTCTTATATTTTGATCATTTACTCATTATTAATATAATATATATTATTAACATAATATTTCTGCTATATTATATATATAAATATTCTGTATTTCAATTAGATTAAATAAAATAATAATTGATATATCAATTTATACTACTAATTAAATTCTTAAACAGAGATTCATTATTATCTATTATGAACTTTTACCCTACTTTTTGTCATATTTAGCCTTACACGGTATACTTTACATGAACTATGTGCCAGGGTATTAAATTTAATCTTTAGTATTATCCTATATTATACAAGTCTATTTCTAATATATAGCATATATATATGCATTGCGCAGTTTTTACAAAATATCTAAAGTATAAATTTCCTAAATTACATTTCTAATATCTTTACCCCTTGTTCCACTTTACATATAACACATATAATACATATAACACATATAACACATCTACGCATCTGAGCGGTACATTCCTGTTACATTTCTATAAGTTAATAAATGTATGATATGAAAGCTAGCTAGAACCTCGGAGAGAGAATCGACATTGGAGAGTTTCTGCAGGCTGATTTTATCGGTCTGCGCAATTAGGTAGAGACGCGGAGCATACAACTTCAAGCGTAGGCCAGACACTAGACGCAGAATCTCCGTTGTGTGACCACCTTAATCGATTTCAATCATTAAATAAATGTTGTATATGCAATATAATGGCAGTTTGGATGTATATAATATATGTATCATATGCATACATATTAGGTCATATGTACCTTACTATAAGATTCATGAAAAATTAACTTTGTACATTGCATTCATGTTGTAGAAAAGAAACATACGAAATTCAATGGTTTTATTTGATCGCTATTTTAAAAAGTCTAGACATGATATATTTACCTGCGTTGTTATAGTGGTTAGTCAAACCACGAAATATGATATTTATTTACCAAAATACTGACTCTAACTCAATGGTCTATCAATCAATATGTATGTGGTTAATTAATACATAAATAGAGTATACATTATTAGATATTTTAAGAGTATGCGTGTCATTATGATACTAAAGGGCACTCTAATAAATAATATATGATTATTATTATATTTACACTAAATACACTAAGTAAAAAATATAAATTAAATTAATTTTATAAGTTTGATTATTCTTACCTGAACCTAAGATAATCAAAGTAGATATAGATTCAATATAGTTGACATATGATTTCGTAGAATTGCGTATTTTAAATAATATGTAAATAAATCGAATGAAAAATATAAACAATATTATAAAACATAAACCAAAAAGTATTTTCATAAACATTAGAACTAAGATAGAAATACATATACACAAAATTACATAGATATATTGATACAATCTTGGTAGTAAATAAATTATATGAGTATTTATTTTATATTGATCATGGATCTAAACATGAAAGTAATCTAGTTTATGTTTATTATTTAGAAAATTCAAATTAATTGCAATAGGTTAAAGTTTATTTAGGGTTTATAGGGAATATATTTATTCGGTACAAGTTTAATTTTATTATTTTAATTGCATTACTATTGTAGACGTATTACTACCATATAGATAATATCACTATTTTATTTATGATAATATCGTTTAAAAGTTACGCATATTTCACTTTATTAACTAGTAAATTATAAATTTTAATAAATTAAATTTGAATAATAGAAAGTAAATATTGTCATAATTTTCAATAGATAATATCCAATTTCACTTCCGATAATATTATCGAACGTGTCTTTTTCAAATATTGCTAAATTAACCAATAACTATATTATATCCTTATCTATTTTTATGATATATATGTTGCAATTGCATATCATTGGTATTTACAAATCATAATTTTAATTTTAAAATTTGTATCATTTGAAAGCTTTGTTATCTAATCATGCTAATTACATGCATTTTACGTAATTTGTGCAAATAAACAAATACTGATTTCGTTAATTAAGTACACAGAATTAAACATATTATATAACAGCCATTATATAAAATCAAAATAATATTTCGACAATTATTATATAAACTACACGTAGTTTTAATATTCAACAAATAAAAGACGAAGAAGACGAAATTAATTATAATTTAATAAACACAAAGCATACATTAAGAAAATGCCTTTCTCTGCAGTTTCACATCATACACCGATGGATACTACGTATTACCCTGTTGCTTTATTGAGCTGTCTATTTTTCCTAGCCACTTACTTTTACATTAGCCCAACACTTTCAAATATATATTTCCCTGTTTACTCAACTCTACCCCCTTACAAGAAGGTGGAATGGCACACACGGTTAGAATTTAATTTATTATGTGATTTGCATCATGCCATATTTGGCTAGATGTCTATTTGCTAAAAGTACTTCTAAAATCGGAAAAAGTTGACCAAAATCTATGTACATTTTTACTTTATAACCTCTATGATAGTTTCTGCTCTTCAGCAATTCTTTTAGTGAATAGGCGTTATTAGAAATTTGTCGGTTGTATTATTTCCAAGTAAAATAGGTAATTCTCAAATATTATTTCTTTTATTAGTATATTGTCATTATATAATAGATAGATAATATATTACCTTTCTTTCAATATTTTTTCCCTGTAAATTTCTTGATAATTTTATCTGATTAAATTCAGTTGATATATCTTATCCATATATATTACTCTTTATGTAACCTTAGTTATTCTTCAATAATATTTTTAAAATATACTATTGTGGTTACTTTTAAAGATATAAATAATAATATTTTTATAATTAAATCTCATAATTGAATTTTAAATTTACAACAATCCAAAAAACTTTAATTAATTGACTCGGTATAAACAAATTTGAATTAATATAATCAATATGTAATATACTGTCAATTTATATAGAAAAAGTAGTGTAAGCCTAAGGTTGATTACTAACTACATATAATGGCTTTCTAGAACTTGAATACTAATTTTTACATCACTTTATTTATTTAATCATTATTTAACTTAAATAATGCACTGGTTACCTATTTCATTTATTGTTACTAATAGGTTCTGCATTATAGATAATTATCTTTTGTAAACTGTTATTATTTTAGTTATCGAAGACATCTTTAAAATTATTCATTTTGTTATGTGAGATATAAATATTTATTATAATCTGGGATGGTTTTGAATTTATTTATTTATTCAATCTTATTTACTTGAATTTAATTTCAGTAAACTTACTGCGTTGTATATTGATTAGAAAAATAAACAGTTCCAGATATGCTAGTTATAATATAAACAAACATAGTATTTAGGATATTTTAAATATTATATATATTTTATTCATTTTTATACATATATAATTTACAATGCTGAGAATGATAGACCGAGATAGATTATAAATATTATTTAGATCCTAATTATAAAATATCTTTTAAATTATGGCGATAATAAACTTCAATTATGCATGAAAAACACTATTCTTTAGAAAATGTTCTAAACCATATCTATAATAGTATAGATATCATAATCTATCTATAGTAGTATAGATATCATAATCTATCTATAGTACTATTGTAGTATTATACTATACAACATTTTTGCTCATTTTTACATGAGATAGTATTTAATTTTTGAAATCAGGTAGAATTGTAATACTTTTACAAGACATTTTCCTACTCAAACTTGGAAAAAATCAATTATATGAATAGAATCAAATACAAATTAATTAATTAAGAGCTTCTTTTCTGCCATTGTATTCATGGGACATAAAATAATTATATTAAAAAAGAAAATAAAGGAAAATACAATATGAAGTATAAATATATTTTTCCAAGTAGGAGTTCATCATTTTCATTAGAAAATAATAAAAAGTAAGAAACAATTAAAACAAATTGTAAGATAAAGATTTAAAACAATGTCAGAATAATAGAAAAATAAAACTTTTGTAATTGTAACTCAGTCAATTGTAAAATTAAAAAGAAATTTAAGTTCAAAATATTTTTAAATAATATGTTTAAAAGCACTGACGCCATTTGATGTGCGTAATGTATTTAGATAGGAAGATATGGTGTCCTAAAATGTTATATCTCATTACTAAATATATATTATCTTTAATTATGTTGAATTTTTTTCATTTATATAAAGTAGAAATTTATTTATTACATAGTATAAGGAAACAAATATTTGTTATCGTTCATATTAATATTAAACTATGAAAAGTATACTTATTTTATAGATTGCTCTATTAAAAACAACAGTTAGTAAAAATTTGAGAAAGAAATATAAAATTTGATTAGAATAAAAAATAAATATCTGATAAAACAAATGTTTAAGTTTTAGAAATGATTTATTATGCATATTCATATTATATTGAATTAATTTCCTTATTTCCATATTTATTATTTACATTGGATCATATACTATTAAATATATATAAGGAATACAAATACAATATATTATAAAATTCCTGTAGAACCAGCAGCATTATCTAAATCACAACTTGCTATCTTCTCCTTCTTCTCCTTCTTCTCCTTCTTCATATTCTACTTTTTTCAAATAACAATAACAATATAAATTATAATTATAATATTATATTTACCTTCAACCGCAGATTTATTATAAAAACACGAATCCCCACAATATTGGTGCTGTGGATTATTATCAGTTGAGATAGAATAATAATAACTTGCTTGGATACCTTCAGATTTGTTATTGCCTTTTATCTATGATATGATTTGATTATATTTAGTTATATATATATATATATATATATATATATATATATATATATATATTATTGTACTAACTGCACTGCAATAAAATCTTTGAAACTTTTCAATAGCAGCTTTTGTAAGCAGCCCTATTCCATTTCCTCCCGTAGATATTTTGTCTTGCAGCTACATCTTTTACTTTACGAAGGTGGTATCCAGATGCCTGTGTACATGATTTATACATTCTTCTTTGCAAACTTGATATCAATCTCTGACAACTCTATATGTACTTTTTCTTCAATTGTCCTCATTAATTAATCAAAAGGAATTTTCTTTCAGTTGTAGATAACATTTGGCAACTTTCAAACTCAGGTATATCCTGTTTATATAGCATTACTAAATCACAAATATATATCATATAAATAATGGATTAGATCATTTATATAACTGTTATATAAAGTTCCATTTTTATCTAAATATTTCAGTGAAATATTATATTGAATAATTTGTGCCTATTTCTTTCCATGAGTATTACTCCTAATTCCTAATTGTGTTTTATTCTAACAATTCATTTTCAATCAATTCAATATTAAGATCAAATAGTAAAAATACAGCAATCAGAACAATATTGGAATATAGTATTGAAATAATAAGTATAATCAATAATAGCAGTAAAAATGTTATTAAAAAAAGGCTTTGATTTTATTTGATTATATCTAATTAAATGTATTGCCACCTGTATTGATATTATAAGTGTAGATACTAAATAATTATATTTTAAATCTGTTCAAATTTTAAAATTGATAGAATAATGAATAAAATATTCAAGTTTTTATAACCTTTTTAAAATAAATGATTAATTTATTAAATATTCTTTTACACTAGAGTCATAAAAATGTCATTTTATGCATTTATATATTGATTTGCAATGTGACATTTAATAGATAGTTAGATATTATATCATTAAAATATTTTATTAAATATAAAAAAAAGAAATTACAATTTTTTATTAAATATTTCAAACGTGCTGTTAAATGTTTTAATGTAAGCGGTAATTTAGAATGCAAATTTATAGTCAGAATACAATGACAAATAAAATAAAAGAAAAATAAATTTAAAGAATAAGCTTTTAAAAAATATTTAAAAAGCCAATAATCAACTCAATTATAGAAAAACACATACTCCATAACAAATTCTATTGTCATTTATTGATTAGTATACATTTGTAAATAGTATTTTTTGTAATAGCTAATAAATGTAAATTTTTTGGGAAATATTCTTATTTTTTTCATGTGAGGAATTATATTTTTTATCCCGGTTTTTAAAATGCTTTTCAAACCCCTTTCTGTTCCTATTTTAGGATTTTAAAATAGTTGTTATTCAGTTTTTAATAATTTTAATATAGTAGGAACAAATGGATTCAATTGCAAGGTAGATTTTGGGTTAAGAATTTTTTGTATGGGCTAATTAAAAATGTTTCTATTTATTCAATTTTGAATATTAGTAAACCTGTTAATATAAAAGTTAAGTATTAGCCAATGTCGAAGAGTATTAGCTGATATGATTCTCAGCCAGACTATGGTAGTAAACAATATAGGCGATTTAAATTTAACTTCATTTAAAATATTTATTTATATAGTCGTGCCAAATATAAACTAAAAATTAACATATGCGACATTGTTTTTAAAAGTAAAATACTTTGAAAGCTAATACATAATTTGTAATTATCTAAAGAGCATTATTAAACTATCACATTCTTTATAGATAGTTTATCATGGTGCTGTATGCCCTAAATAACTATTCATTATTATCTATATGCTATTAAATGCATTCAATTACATAGAAGACCCAATGCATGTGCCTATACATTAATTATCTATTGTGATATCGATTGTTTAATATAATTTGTTATATTACACACATCTTCTTCATGCATTATACAGTGCTATTTATTAATCTATATCTTCAAATACGTTCAACTGTAACCCTTGCTCAAAATGAGAATATATACATTTATATCAATATATATATTAATATCAATATATGTAAATATAATAAAGATGATATATAATATATTATATTATATTTATTTTCTTTAAATTGAATCAATTAAATGAATATTTCTATCTTTTAAATAATTTGTAATTGAAGTGAAATTTCCACGTTGATCTCTCCTAACATTACCGACTACTCCATCTAACTCACGTATACCTTACCATTATATACTTATATACTCTCTCCTTTCTATCAACATTACAATCACATCTATGCCACTCCCCGCAGCATGAAGTCTACAGTCCACGCCCTCATCGTCAGCGTACTCTGCATGTACATTGCAATCTATGACACCCGAGTCAGTGCTGACCCCGTTTGGTTTGTGAAGACACCATCGTATCTTTAGTAGCCGCTAAATTAGATTTAAATAACTTCGATCATTTGTAATAGTATCCGTAAATGCATCGTAAATGGAATACTGACTTTATTTATTATTTTATAATATTTCTATTTAAATGTATTTTATTTAACGTAACCAATAACAGTTTCTTTTAATGTGTTGTCAATTTCTCCTGTTGACCTCTGTGTCAAATGTTACCTTCCCCTCAACCCCATTAGTACCTTTTTTTCAATATTCACCTCTCCCACCCCATTACATCATAGGGGCAAATCACCTCTAGTTAAGTTGACGTGTGCTATTGTGGTCGGATACATGACTTCCGGTCAGTTTATACATTTGACCATACTTCAAATGCGTTTCATTTATAAATTATTCGCTTATATATATATATATATCACATATATTTTACATATATTATACAATCAAAACTCTAGTTTCAATAGACCTTTATTGACCAAACCTTATCATCGACCTTACTACAGACTCCATTGTTATGCTGATGAATTACCGGGCGTTGGGTTCTGTTTTCTTTTTGTTTCACCACGGAGCTTCTATTTACGCTTACTACTTTGTCATGGTTACTTACTTAAGTTCCTATTTACTACTTTGTCATGGTTACTTACTTAAGTTCCTATTTACTACTTTGTCATGGTTACTTACTTAAGTTCCTATTTACTACTTTGTCATGGTTACTTACTTAAGTTCCTATTTACTACTTTGTCATGGTTACTTACTTAAGTTCCTATTTACTACTTTGTCATGGTTACTTACTTAAGTTCCTATTTACTACTTTGTCAGTTACTTACATATGTTTCTATTTACTACTTTGTCATGGTTACTTACTTAAGTTCCTATTTACTACTTTGTCATGGTTACTTACTTAAGTTCCTATTTACTACTTTGTCATGGTTACTTACTTAAGTTCCTATTTACTACTTTGTCAGTTACTTACATATGTTTCTATTTACTACTTTGTCATGGTTACTTACATATGTTCCTATTTACTACTTTGTCAGTTACTTACATATGTTCCTATTTACTACTTTGTCAGTTACTTACATATGTTCCTATTTACTACTTTGTCTGTTAATTACATGTGTTCCTATTTACTACTTTGTCATTGTTACTTACATATGTTCCTATTTACTACTTTGTCAGTTAATTACATATGTTCCTATTTACTACTTTGTCAGTTAATTACATATGTTCCTATTTACTACTTTGTCAGTTACTTACATATGTTCCTATTTACTATTTTGTCAGTTACTTACATATGTTCCTATTTACTACTTTGTCAGTTACTTACATATGTTCCTATTTACTACTTTGTCAGTTAATTACATAAGTTCCTATTTACTACTTTGTCATAGTTACTTACATATGTTCCTATTTACTACTTTGTCATGGTTACTTACATATGTTCCTATTTACTACTTTGTCAGTTAATTACATAAGTTCCTATTTACTACTTTGTCAGTTACTTACATATGTTCCTATTTACTACTTTGTCAGTTAATTACATAAGTTCCTATTTACTACTTTGTCAGTTACTTACATAAGTTCCTATTTACTACTTTGTCAGTTACTTACATAAGTTCCTATTTACTACTTTGTCATGGTTACTTACATATGTTCCTATGTACTACTTTGTCAGTTAATTACATATGTTCCTATTTACTACTTTGTCATGGTTACTTACATATGTTCCTATTTACTACTTTGTCAGTTACTTACATAAGTTCCTATTTACTACTTTGTCAGTTAATTACATAAGTTCCTATTTACTACTTTGTCAGTTACTTACATATGTTCCTATTTACTACTTTGTCAGTTAATTACATAAGTTCCTATTTACTACTTTGTCAGTTAATTACATATGTTCCTATTTACTACTTTGTCAGTTAATTACATAAGTTCCTATTTACTACTTTGTCAGTTAATTACATATGTTCCTATTTACTACTTTGTCAGTTAATTACATAAGTTCCTATTTACTACTTTGTCAGTTAATTACATATGTTCCTATTTACTACTTTGTCAGTTAATTACATATGTTCCTATTTACTACTTTGTCAGTTAATTACATAAGTTCCTATTTACTACTTTGTCAGTTACTTACATAAGTTCCTATTTACTACTTTGTCAGTTAATTACATATGTTCCTATTTACTACTTTGTCAGTTAATTACATATGTTCCTATTTACTACTTTGTCAGTTACTTACATATGTTCCTATTTACTACTTTATTAGTTAATTACATATGTTCCTATTTACTACTTTGTCAGTTACTTACATATGTTCCTATTTACTACTTTGTCAGTTAATTACATATGTTCCTATTTACTACTTTGTCAGTTAATTACATATGTTCCTATTTACTACTTTGTCAGTTACTTACATAAGTTCCTATTTACTACTTTGTCAGTTACTTACATATGTTCCTATTTACTACTTTATCAGTTAATTACATATGTTCCTATTTACTACTTTGTCATGGTTACTTACATAAGTTCCTATTTACTACTTTGTCAGTTACTTACATATGTTCCTATTTACTACTTTGTCAGTTACTTACATATGTTCCTATTTACTACTTTGTCAGTTACTTACATAAGTTCCTATTTACTACTTTGTCAGTTACTTACATATGTTCCTATTTACTACTTTATCAGTTAATTACATATGTTCCTATTTACTACTTTGTCATGGTTACTTACATATGTTCCTATTTACTACTTTGTCAGTTACTTACATATGTTCCTATTTACTACTTTGTCAGTTACTTACATATGTTCCTATTTACTACTTTGTCAGTTAATTACATATGTTCCTATTTACTACTTTATCAGTTAATTACATATGTTCCTATTTACTACTTTGTCAGTTAATTACATATGTTCCTATTTACTACTTTGTCAGTTACTTACATATGTTCCTATTTACTACTTTGTCAGTTAATTACATATGTTCCTATTTACTACTTTGTCATGGTTACTTACATATGTTCCTATTTACTACTTTGTCAGTTACTTACATATGTTCCTATTTACTACTTTGTCAGTTAATTACATATGTTCCTATTTACTACTTTGTCAGTTAATTACATATGTTCCTATTTACTACTTTGTCATGGTTACTTACATAAGTTCCTATTTACTACTTTGTCAGTTACTTACATATGTTCCTATTTACTACTTTGTCAGTTACTTACATATGTTCCTATTTACTACTTTGTCAGTTACTTACATATGTTCCTATTTACTACTTTGTCAGTTAATTACATAAGTTCCTATTTACTACTTTGTCATGGTTACTTACATATGTTCCTATTTACTACTTTGTCATGGTTACTTACATATGTTCCTATTTACTACTTTGTCAGTTAATTACATATGTTCCTATTTACTACTTTGTCAGTTACTTACATATGTTCCTATTTACTACTTTGTCATGGTTACTTACATAAGTTCCTATTTACTACTTTGTCATGGTTACTTACATATGTTCCTATTTACTACTTTGTCAGTTAATTACATATGTTCCTATTTACTACTTTGTCAGTTAATTACATATGTTCCTATTTACTACTTTGTCAGTTAATTACATATGTTCCTATTTACTACTTTGTCATGGTTACTTACATATGTTCCTATTTACTACTTTGTCAGTTAATTACATATGTTCCTATTTACTACTTTGTCAGTTACTTACTTATGTTCCTATTTACTACTTTGTCAGTTAATTACATATGTTCCTATTTACTACTTTGTCATGGTTACTTACATATGTTCCTATTTACTACTTTGTCAGTTAATTACATAAGTTCCTATTTACTACTTTGTCAGTTACTTACTTATGTTCCTATTTACTACTTTGTCAGTTAATTACATATGTTCCTATTTACTACTTTGTCATGGTTACTTACATATGTTCCTATTTACTACTTTGTCATGGTTACTTACATATGTTCCTATTTACTACTTTGTCAGTTAATTACATATGTTCCTATTTACTACTTTGTCATGGTTACTTACATATGTTCCTATTTACTACTTTGTCAGTTAATTACATAAGTTCCTATTTACTACTTTGTCAGTTACTTACTTATGTTCCTATTTACTACTTTGTCAGTTAATTACATATGTTCCTATTTACTACTTTGTCATGGTTACTTACATATGTTCCTATTTACTACTTTGTCATGGTTACTTACATATGTTCCTATTTACTACTTTGTCAGTTAATTACATATGTTCCTATTTACTACTTTGTCATGGTTACTTACATATGTTCCTATTTACTACTTTGTCAGTTAATTACATATGTTCCTATTTACTACTTTGTCAGTTACTTATATATGTTCCTATTTACTACTTTGTCATGGTTACTTACATATGTTCCTATTTACTACTTTGTCAGTTACTTATATATGTTCCTATTTACTACTTTGTCATGGTTACTTACATATGTTCCTATTTACTACTTTGTCAGTTACTTATATATGTTCCTATTTACTACTTTGTCATGGTTACTTACATATGTTCCTATTTACTACTTTGTCAGTTAATTACATATGTTCCTATTTACTACTTTGTCAGTTACTTACATATTTTCCTATTTACTACTTTGTCAGTTAATTACATATGTTCCTATTTACTACTTTGTCATGGTTACTTACATATGTTCCTATTTACTACTTTGTCAGTTAATTACATATGTTCCTATTTACTACTTTGTCAGTTAATTACATAAGTTCCTATTTACTACTTTGTCAGTTAATTACATAAGTTCCTATTTACTACTTTGTCAGTTAATTACATATGTTCCTATTTACTACTTTGTCAGTTACTTACATATTTTCCTATTTACTACTTTGTCAGTTACTTACATATGTTCCTATTTACTACTTTGTCAGTTAATTACATAAGTTCCTATTTACTACTTTGTCAGTTAATTACATAAGTTCCTATTTACTACTTTGTCAGTTACTTACATATGTTCCTATTTACTACTTTGTCAGTTAATTACATATGTTCCTATTTACTACTTTGTCAGTTACTTACATATGTTCCTATTTACTACTTTGTCAGTTAATTACATAAGTTCCTATTTACTACTTTGTCAGTTAATTACATAAGTTCCTATTTACTACTTTGTCAGTTACTTACATATGTTCCTATTTACTACTTTGTCAGTTAATTACATATGTTCCTATTTACTACTTTGTCAGTTACTTACATATGTTCCTATTTACTACTTTGTCAGTTAATTACATATGTTCCTATTTACTACTTTGTCAGTTAATTACATATGTTCCTATTTACTACTTTGTCAGTTACTTACATATTTTCCTATTTACTACTTTGTCAGTTACTTACATATGTTCCTATTTACTACTTTGTCAGTTAATTACATAAGTTCCTATTTACTACTTTGTCAGTTAATTACATAAGTTCCTATTTACTACTTTGTCAGTTACTTACATATGTTCCTATTTACTACTTTGTCAGTTAATTACATATGTTCCTATTTACTACTTTGTCAGTTACTTACATATGTTCCTATTTACTACTTTGTCAGTTAATTACATATGTTCCTATTTACTACTTTGTCATGGTTACTTACATATGTTCCTATTTACTACTTTGTCAGTTACTTACATATGTTCCTATTTACTACTTTGTCAGTTAATTACATATGTTCCTATTTACTACTTTGTCAGTTAATTACATAAGTTCCTATTTACTACTTTGTCAGTTACTTACTTATGTTCCTATTTACTACTTTGTCAGTTAATTACATATGTTCCTATTTACTACTTTGTCAGTTAATTACATATGTTCCTATTTACTACTTTGTCAGTTAATTACATAAGTTCCTATTTACTACTTTGTCAGTTAATTACATAAGTTCCTATTTACTACTTTGTCAGTTAATTACATAAGTTCCTATTTACTACTTTGTCAGTTAATTACATATGTTCCTATTTACTACTTTGTCAGTTAATTACATATGTTCCTATTTACTACTTTGTCAGTTAATTACATATGTTCCTATTTACTACTTTGTCAGTTAATTACATATGTTCCTATTTACTACTTTGTCAGTTAATTACATAAGTTCCTATTTACTACTTTGTCATGGTTACTTACATATGTTCCTATTTACTACTTTGTCAGTTACTTACATATGTTCTTATTTACTACTTTGTCAGTTAATTACATAAGTTCCTATTTACTACTTTGTCATGGTTACTTACATATGTTCCTATTTACTACTTTGTCATGGTTACTTACATATGTTCCTATTTACTACTTTGTCAGTTAATTACATATGTTCCTATTTACTACTTTGTCATGGTTACTTACATATGTTCCTATTTACTACTTTGTCAGTTAATTACATAAGTTCCTATTTACTACTTTGTCAGTTACTTACATATGTTCCTATGTACTACTTTGTCATGGTTACTTACATATGTTCCTATTTACTACTTTGTCATGGTTACTTACATATGTTCCTATTTACTACTTTGTCAGTTAATTACATATGTTCCTATTTACTACTTTGTCATGGTTACTTACATATGTTCCTATTTACTACTTTGTCATGGTTACTTACATAAGTTCCTATTTACTACTTTGTCATGGTTACTTACATATGTTCCTATTTACTACTTTGTCAGTTAATTACATAAGTTCCTATTTACTACTTTGTCAGTTACTTACATATGTTCCTATGTACTACTTTGTCATGGTTACTTACATATGTTCCTATTTACTACTTTGTCATGGTTACTTACATATGTTCCTATTTACTACTTTGTCAGTTAATTACATATGTTCCTATTTACTACTTTGTCATGGTTACTTACATATGTTCCTATTTACTACTTTGTCATGGTTACTTACATAAGTTCCTATTTACTACTTTGTCATGGTTACTTACATATGTTCCTATTTACTACTTTGTCATGGTTACTTACATATGTTCCTATTTACTACTTTGTCATGGTTACTTACATATGTTCCTATTTACTACTTTGTCATGGTTACTTACATATGTTCCTATTTACTACTTTGTCATGGTTACTTACATAAGTTCCTATTTACTACTTTGTCATGGTTACTTACATATGTTCCTATTTACTACTTTGTCATGGTTACTTACATAAGTTCCTATTTACTACTTTGTCAGTTAATTACATATGTTCCTATTTACTACTTTGTCAGTTACTTACATATGTTCCTATTTACTACTTTGTCATGGTTACTTACATAAGTTCCTATTTACTACTTTGTCATGGTTACTTACATATGTTCCTATTTACTACTTTGTCAGTTAATTACATATGTTCCTATTTACTACTTTGTCAGTTAATTACATATGTTCCTATTTACTACTTTGTCATGGTTACTTACATATGTTCCTATTTACTACTTTGTCAGTTAATTACATATGTTCCTATTTACTACTTTGTCAGTTACTTACATATGTTCCTATTTACTACTTTATCAGTTAATTACATATGTTCCTATTTACTACTTTGTCATGGTTACTTACATAAGTTCCTATTTACTACTTTGTCAGTTAATTACATAAGTTCCTATTTACTACTTTGTCAGTTACTTACATATGTTCCTATGTACTACTTTGTCATGGTTACTTACATAAGTTCCTATTTACTACTTTGTCAGTTAATTACATATGTTCCTATTTACTACTTTGTCAGTTACTTACATAAGTTCCTATTTACTACTTTGTCATGGTTACTTACATAAGTTCCTATTTACTACTTTGTCAGTTAATTACATATGTTCCTATTTACTACTTTGTCAGTTACTTACATAAGTTCCTATTTACTACTTTGTCATGGTTACTTACATAAGTTCCTATTTACTACTTTGTCAGTTACTTACATATGTTCCTATTTACTACTTTATCAGTTAATTACATATGTTCCTATTTACTACTTTGTCATGGTTAATTACATATGTTCCTATTTACTACTTTGTCATGGTTACTTACATATGTTCCTATTTACTACTTTGTCATGGTTACTTACATATGTTCCTATTTACTACTTTGTCAGTTAATTACATATGTTCCTATTTACTACTTTGTCAGTTAATTACATATGTTCCTATTTATTACTTTATCAGTTAATTACATATGTTCCTATTTACTACTTTGTCATGGTTACTTACATAAGTTCCTATTTACTACTTTGTCAGTTACTTACATATGTTCCTATTTACTACTTTGTCAGTTAATTACATATGTTCCTATTTACTACTTTGTCAGTTAATTACATAAGTTCCTATTTACTACTTTGTCATGGTTACTTACATAAGTTCCTATTTACTACTTTGTCATGGTTACTTACATATGTTCCTATTTACTACTTTGTCATGGTTACTTACATATGTTCCTATTTACTACTTTGTCAGTTAATTACATATGTTCCTATTTACTACTTTGTCATGGTTACTTACATATGTTCCTATTTACTACTTTGTCAGTTAATTACATAAGTTCCTATTTACTACTTTGTCATTTACTTACATATGTTCCTATTTACTACTTTGTCATGGTTACTTACATATGTTCCTATTTACTACTTTGTCATGGTTACTTACATATGTTCCTATTTACTACTTTGTCAGTTACTTACATATGTTCCTATTTACTACTTTGTCATGGTTACTTACATATGTTCCTATTTACTACTTTGTCATGGTTACTTACATATGTTCCTATTTACTACTTTGTCAGTTAATTACATATGTTCCTATTTACTACTTTGTCATGGTTACTTACATATGTTCCTATTTACTACTTTGTCATGGTTACTTACATAAGTTCCTATTTACTACTTTGTCATGGTTACTTACATATGTTCCTATTTACTACTTTGTCATGGTTACTTACATATGTTCCTATTTACTACTTTGTCAGTTAATTACATATGTTCCTATTTACTACTTTGTCATGGTTACTTACATATGTTCCTATTTACTACTTTGTCATGGTTACTTACATAAGTTCCTATTTACTACTTTGTCAGTTAATTACATATGTTCCTATTTACTACTTTGTCAGTTACTTACATATGTTCCTATTTACTACTTTGTCATGGTTACTTACATAAGTTCCTATTTACTACTTTGTCAGTTAATTACATATGTTCCTATTTACTACTTTGTCAGTTACTTACATATGTTCCTATTTACTACTTTATCAGTTAATTACATATGTTCCTATTTACTACTTTGTCATGGTTACTTACATAAGTTCCTATTTACTACTTTGTCAGTTAATTACATAAGTTCCTATTTACTACTTTGTCAGTTACTTACATATGTTCCTATGTACTACTTTGTCATGGTTAATTACATAAGTTCCTATTTACTACTTTGTCAGTTACTTACATATGTTCCTATTTACTACTTTGTCAGTTAATTACATATGTTCCTATTTACTACTTTGTCAGTTACTTACATAAGTTCCTATTTACTACTTTGTCATGGTTACTTACATAAGTTCCTATTTACTACTTTGTCAGTTAATTACATATGTTCCTATTTACTACTTTGTCAGTTACTTACATAAGTTCCTATTTACTACTTTGTCATGGTTACTTACATAAGTTCCTATTTACTACTTTGTCAGTTACTTACATATGTTCCTATTTACTACTTTATCAGTTAATTACATATGTTCCTATTTACTACTTTGTCATGGTTAATTACATATGTTCCTATTTACTACTTTGTCATGGTTACTTACATATGTTCCTATTTACTACTTTGTCAGTTAATTACATATGTTCCTATTTACTACTTTGTCATGGTTACTTACATATGTTCCTATTTACTACTTTGTCAGTTAATTACATAAGTTCCTATTTACTACTTTGTCAGTTAATTACATATGTTCCTATTTACTACTTTGTCAGTTAATTACATATGTTCCTATTTACTACTTTGTCAGTTAATTACATATGTTCCTATTTACTACTTTGTCATGGTTACTTACATATGTTCCTATTTACTACTTTGTCAGTTAATTACATATGTTCCTATTTACTACTTTGTCAGTTAATTACATATGTTCCTATTTATTACTTTATCAGTTAATTACATATGTTCCTATTTACTACTTTGTCATGGTTACTTACATAAGTTCCTATTTACTACTTTGTCAGTTACTTACATATGTTCCTATTTACTACTTTGTCAGTTAATTACATATGTTCCTATTTACTACTTTGTCAGTTAATTACATATGTTCCTATTTATTACTTTATCAGTTAATTACATATGTTCCTATTTACTACTTTGTCATGGTTACTTACATAAGTTCCTATTTACTACTTTGTCAGTTACTTACATATGTTCCTATTTACTACTTTGTCAGTTAATTACATATGTTCCTATTTACTACTTTGTCATGGTTACTTACATATGTTCCTATTTACTACTTTGTCAGTTAATTACATATGTTCCTATTTACTACTTTGTCAGTTACTTACATATGTTCCTATTTACTACTTTGTCAGTTAATTACATATGTTCCTATTTATTACTTTATCAGTTAATTACATATGTTCCTATTTACTACTTTGTCATGGTTACTTACATATGTTCCTATTTACTACTTTGTCATGGTTACTTACATATGTTCCTATTTACTACTTTGTCATGGTTACTTACATATGTTCCTATTTACTACTTTGTCAGTTACTTACATATGTTCCTATTTACTACTTTGTCAGTTAATTACATATGTTCCTATTTACTACTTTGTCAGTTAATTACATATGTTCCTATTTACTACTTTGTCAGTTAATTACATATGTTCCTATTTACTACTTTGTCAGTTAATTACATAAGTTCCTATTTACTACTTTGTCAGTTACTTACATATGTTCCTATTTACTACTTTGTCAGTTAATTACATATGTTCCTATTTACTACTTTGTCAGTTACTTACATATGTTCCTATTTACTACTTTGTCATGGTTACTTACATATGTTCCTATTTACTACTTTGTCAGTTAATTACATATGTTCCTATTTACTACTTTGTCAGTTAATTACATATGTTCCTATTTACTACTTTGTCATGGTTAATTACATAAGTTCCTATTTACTACTTTGTCATGGTTAATTACATATGTTCCTATTTACTACTTTGTCAGTTAATTACATAAGTTCCTATTTACTACTTTGTCAGTTAATTACATATGTTCCTATTTACTACTTTGTCAGTTAATTACATATGTTCCTATTTACTACTTTGTCAGTTACTTACATATGTTCCTATTTACTACTTTGTCAGTTAATTACATATGTTCCTATTTACTACTTTGTCAGTTAATTACATAAGTTCCTATTTACTACTTTGTCAGTTAATTACATATGTTCCTATTTACTACTTTGTCAGTTAATTACATATGTTCCTATTTACTACTTTGTCAGTTAATTACATATGTTCCTATTTACTACTTTGTCATGGTTACTTACATATGTTCCTATTTACTACTTTGTCAGTTAATTACATAAGTTCCTATTTACTACTTTGTCATGGTTACTTACATATGTTCCTATTTACTACTTTGTCAGTTAATTACATATGTTCCTATTTACTACTTTGTCAGTTAATTACATATGTTCCTATTTACTACTTTGTCATGGTTACTTACATAAGTTCCTATTTACTACTTTGTCAGTTAATTACATATGTTCCTATTTACTACTTTGTCAGTTACTTACATATGTTCCTATTTACTACTTTGTCAGTTAATTACATATGTTCCTATTTACTACTTTGTCATGGTTACTTACATAAGTTCCTATTTACTACTTTGTCATGGTTAATTACATAAGTTCCTATTTACTACTTTGTCATGGTTACTTACATATGTTCTTATTTACTACTTTGTCAGTTACTTACATAAGTTCCTATTTACTACTTTGTCATGGTTAATTACATAAGTTCCTATTTACTACTTTGTCATGGTTACTTACATATGTTCCTATTTACTACTTTGTCAGTTAATTACATATGTTCCTATTTACTACTTTATCAGTTAATTACATATGTTCCTATTTACTACTTTGTCATGGTTACTTACATAAGTTCCTATTTACTACTTTGTCATGGTTAATTACATAAGTTCCTATTTACTACTTTGTCAGTTAATTACATATGTTCCTATTTACTACTTTGTCAGTTAATTACATAAGTTCCTATTTACTACTTTGTCAGTTAATTACATATGTTCCTATTTACTACTTTGTCAGTTACTTACATATGTTCCTATTTACTACTTTGTCAGTTACTTACATATGTTCCTATTTACTACTTTGTCAGTTAATTACATATGTTCCTATTTACTACTTTGTCATGGTTACTTACATATGTTCCTATGTACTACTTTGTCATGGTTACTTACATATGTTCCTATTTACTACTTTGTCAGTTAATTACATATGTTCCTATTTACTACTTTGTCAGTTACTTACATATGTTCCTATTTACTACTTTGTCATGGTTACTTACATAAGTTCCTATTTACTACTTTGTCATGGTTAATTACATAAGTTCCTATTTACTACTTTGTCATGGTTACTTACATATGTTCCTATTTACTACTTTGTCATGGTTACTTACATATGTTCCTATTTACTACTTTGTAATGGTTACTTACATATGTTCCTATTTACTACTTTGTCAGTTAATTACATATGTTCCTATTTACTACTTTGTCATGGTTACTTACATATGTTCCTATGTACTACTTTGTCATGGTTACTTACATATGTTCCTATTTACTACTTTGTCAGTTAATTACATATGTTCCTATTTACTACTTTGTCATGGTTACTTACATATGTTCCTATTTACTACTTTGTCATGGTTACTTACATATGTTCCTATGTACTACTTTGTCATGGTTACTTACATATGTTCCTATTTACTACTTTGTCAGTTAATTACATATGTTCCTATTTACTACTTTGTCATGGTTACTTACATATGTTCCTATTTACTACTTTGTCATGGTTACTTACATATGTTCCTATTTACTACTTTGTCAGTTACTTACATATGTTCCTATTTACTACTTTGTCAGTTACTTACATATGTTCCTATTTACTACTTTGTCAGTTACTTACATATGTTCCTATTTACTACTTTGTCATGGTTACTTACATATGTTCCTATTTACTACTTTGTCATGGTTACTTACATATGTTCCTATTTACTACTTTGTCATGGTTACTTACATAAGTTCCTATTTACTACTTTGTCAGTTAATTACATATGTTCCTATTTACTACTTTGTCAGTTACTTACATATGTTCCTATTTACTACTTTGTCATGGTTACTTACATATGTTCCTATTTACTACTTTGTCATGGTTACTTACATATGTTCCTATTTACTACTTTGTCAGTTAATTACATATGTTCCTATTTACTACTTTGTCAGTTAATTACATAAGTTCCTATTTACTACTTTGTCAGTTAATTACATATGTTCCTATTTACTACTTTGTCATGGTTACTTACATATGTTCCTATTTACTACTTTGTCATGGTTACTTACATAAGTTCCTATTTACTACTTTGTCAGTTAATTACATATGTTCCTATTTACTACTTTGTCAGTTACTTACATATGTTCCTATTTACTACTTTGTCATGGTTACTTACATAAGTTCCTATTTACTACTTTGTCATGGTTAATTACATAAGTTCCTATTTACTACTTTGTCATGGTTAATTACATATGTTCCTATTTACTACTTTGTCAGTTAATTACATAAGTTCCTATTTACTACTTTGTCAGTTACTTACATATGTTCCTATGTTATACTTTAACATTTATTTGATATCTCACCGTATTATTTCAGACATACGGAGTGCTGCCTTGGTTTGCAAATTTCAGATTGATTGCCGAGTTCTCGACGCCGCTTGTCAATCAAAGGTTGTCAGATTAATTCGCAATTCCAAGGCCTATCTTAACGTCGGAAGTTCTTATCTCGAACTGTCTCCAAAATATAATGCCACATTTCTCATCATTCTTTTATCTAACAAAATATTAAAATATGTTATTTCAATATAAATATTTTTATTTTTAAATCTTGGTAATATAAATGTTCATATTTTCATATTTAATATAATCTTATTAATTGATGTATGATTTAATATATTTTAATTTATTTATATTGTGATCTTATATTTTTAAATAAGTTAATTTTTGTGTTCTGTTCTTTTGTCATAATGCATTCTCCTACATCTACAGGTGGTTTCTCGGGGCCATTGGTTACCATAAGAAATCTCCATTATTTATCGCTAACGGTGTTGCTATGGCAGCCATGTTCTTCATCGTTCGCATCGCTTGTATTCCCCCCTACTGGTATAAGGTTTGTCCCCTTATGTCGATATGAAAACATTGTGATTTCTCCTGTACTCCTGTACCCCCCTCCATGTACGTCGTATACCTCCGCAACTTAACCCTTATACAAATTTACCCCTCCCTTTTATATTTACTCACATTTCTATCGCATACATCGTACTTAGACGTATACAATCTATCCGTTTGGTCTTATGTTTTCCCTACGACCAGTTCGACTTCGTATAAGTTGAACCCTCCCTTTTATATTTACTCACATTTCTATCGGATACATCGCTTAGATTGTATGTCTGATGTTTTCCCTACTACCAGTTCGACTTCGTATAAGTTCACCTCTACCGCAGGTGTACACCATCTACGGCACCGAGTCTTGCCTTCGCCTCGGCGGCATCTGGTACGTGCTCCTGTCCACGTGTATCGTGCTCGACGTCATCAACGCCTACTGGTTCTACAAGATCTTCGAGGGTGCTCGCAAGATCATCAAGAACTACATGTCGCCCGTCCACGAAGAGTAGGCCTCGCCTCGCGCGTCGAATACGTAGAATGATATTTCAAAGCTCACCCGAACATTCACTCGCAAACAGATTTCCCTCTCCACCATTAAGTGAACCCAAATCATCGTCGTCGTCGTCGTCGTTGTCTTTTGTGATTATTATTTCGTATTATTTGTGGTCAATTTACGCCGCGACCACTAGCACCACAAATTAAAACCCCATTCGACATTCCTATGCCAACTATATCATTATGTGGAGACATCCTTCGGATTATTGAAAACACCAATCTATGCTATTCCTGTGTCGATGGAGTTTCTCCATTATCCCCATTCTCACTCCCTATTTCACTAATGCCTTCTCAATCGTCATCATTCTACTTAGCATCACTATCTATCTACGTCTTCCTCGACTTCTACCTAATTTTATGAAAGTTTGAGGCTTAATCAGTTATATTTATTATTAATTTTATTATTAATAAACTGTGATGATAGTAATCTTGTACATGGAGACACTACCCTCTTCATCATTACTATATCATCACTTATCTAGGATATACTCGAGTAGAATCGTATTTATATATATATAAACTATTTGATATAAATAAAACAAAATTGTTAAAAACACTTCATTATCAGCTTTCCATAATTTAATATCGTATGAGTCATGTAAATTGATATTCTGTACTCGTTTAACCTTATATTTAATTAATATTCAAATAGTTAATTAAATACATATCTTAGACAGAGTAGTACTACAGGTTGTAATCTAGATATAAGTAATAACTAAATTTTAATATAAAAATTATAATAATTGTGAATAATATAATTCATTATGTAGTCTTACAAGATTACCAAGATAATCTTGCATATTAGTGTGGGTAATGAAACCATTCTTGTGAGGACTGTTAACTTACATTGATGTTTCTTCTTCGTGGAAATAGTGGAAATAGTGGAAATAGTGTTACTATTCAGTGATGACAATAGTGTGATTTATTTTAGTTAATCTGCTCAGTTTCTGTCACTGCAGTGTTGCTATAGCAATCTTTTGTTCAGAATATATATAATAGTATAGTAGTATATATATATAGCTATGAACACAACCAAGTAATATATAGAGGGTTGCTACTGCATGAGCTCCTATATCATTATTTGATCAGCTCGGATGTTCAATCTCGCTATATATAGAAAGATATATTATATAAGAAGATAACGGTGAACATTGTCCAGTAGACAATATATATTACAATATTCATGGATATTAGATACTTGATCAGATAATATGATTTACAACACAACAAACTTACCAAAGTAATGTATCAGTTTCGATAACTCTTGAGTTATTTTGTATTTTACTTGCTGTTTTAATTACTTATAAAAACTAAAATGAATTCTTAATTTACTCATCTTATAAATGAAGTAAATCCCAAATTACAATTGCAAGTTATGATTTATATCATAATCGTTTATATCATAGTAGTTTATAAACTACTGAACTCACATACTTATATTAAAAACTTACACGGTGTTACAAATCGTCATTACACTACACAAGGTTAATTACACAAATACAAATAATATTTATATAATCTCCTATCAATATAATTTATTATGTACTTACTACAACCATTTCTATTTCTATTTTATATTGAATTATTGATGCCCTGAAAAATCAATACGAATCTGAATCTAGTTTATATTATCGAATCTTAATATTGATTATGAGTAGAATTATGATGAGTAGTAAAAAATTAAATAATAACCTCTGTATCCTAGAGAATTCTCTATTAATGCACATTTTTTTATTAATACTCATGATCAACTAAGCGTACTGAATTATTCTTGCTAAATTACATTTCAATGGCAGTTAATGCAAATATGAATCAATACAAATAAAATGTATTTAATCTTGTATAATTATATATATATATATATATAAATATATATATACTATATATCATAGTATATATACTATAATATAACCGAAGATTACATTGATGATCTTGGGTATAACATTAGTATTTCAGAAATTATACAATATTTTATAAATAAATTTTTATAAACTTAGTTGAAATTAATAAATAATTATTACATAATATTTGCAAATTATATTGTTATACACATATAACTATATAGGCTATAGCCTCTTAATTATAATAATTATGAAGATATTTAATTATATTAGCTGAAATAATTATATCAAAAATATTATAAAATATATATAAAAATTATTATTAAATCTATATTTAAATTAATAATTTTAAAATCATTGTTGATAATTCAAATATTAAAATGGTTCAAAAATATCAATTGGGGTTCTTTGCTCGTATTATGCGAAATATCAGTGAAAGAAAAAATGTAAGAGTATTACAATCTAAAGAAGTATTAATCGGTGAAGATGAATTTGGAAATACGTATTATGAAATACCTTCAGGTTGTTAATTAATGTATTATATTCCAATGTCATGCTATCTTTATGAATTTAATACGCCGATAGATATTCTGCTAAGAGAGTGGTTGTTATAGTATGTAGGTATGGTGTATAGGTGTGTCCATACACCCGTGGATAAACACTTACGCATACCTGTTAAAACAAAAAATGTAATATAATTGTATTATTTTTTAAAACTAGAAATTCTATTATTAAATTATAAACAGACAACATTATATATATATCTGTGTGTGGTTAATTAGAGATTATTTAGATATATAATAGTGTGGTATTTTCCTTCCTTTCATTTTATTTATAAATTCAATGACCAGTATGAATCATTTCTATTTTTAACGTTTACCTAATCGACATTCACGACACGAGCCTCACACTTAATCTTTTAGCTTGGTCAAGTCAATTTGTGTTGACATTGTGACTGAATAATATGCATCTGGTATATTTTGTGTGCGGAGAGGTGTGCAAATCTATTCATGTATTTGATAGTAAAATTAAAAATGAATTCATAAATAAACAATGCACTGTGAGCTATTTAGTTACACACAATATTGAAAAATATTAATAAAACTATAAATTATTATATATGGTGCATTACACTATATATTGCTCTCTATAGTTAACTAAATATTTAATTATTTCTGGATCTGCCGGGATATTTATATACATACAAGTTTAACGATAATTGGCATTTATATATTCGTTGGGATAACTACAATATGTAAAGATGCTCTAAAAAATATAGGAACACATTTTTGAACATTCATCATTAATCTGTTCATGCAAATATATATTTAGCCTCGAATAATGTTATTCACAGTAACTTATTAAGTTATATACATATATTACAGAATAAAGTAAAGAAGAATAATCTCCTGAATTAAAATAGATATTAGGTTACAACTCTTATAATTTATTATGTGAAATTCATATATTACAATTATAATGGTATTCCAATATCATACAGCATAACGCTTCTGCAAATTCTAGAAGTCTGTTACTTGGCTATATGGAGAAAGCACCATTCATTGTTTACATATTTTCCAATTTGTAAATAATAACTATTCGAAAACTTTGTTATATTATCTATTCATATTAATGACATAGTAGACACAGAAAAGGTACAAGCTGGTATACTGTATCATCAATAAAAATCATATAATGAAATAAAATATGTACCTTTGTAATTTCAAATATATTTATATTAAGCCATAGCTGACCTTTATTCTAATGTCAAATTAAAGAGCTGCTTCTTCAAATACTGTCAGGTTATTTTAGTATAGTTTAATTTACTTGATACTCAATATATCAATATCCAATTTTCACCTAAATTTACAATTCGCAATTATATCAAGGATATTGATGTTTCATGATAATGTCATGATAATGATGGTACAATTACCACTGTCTTAAATGTTGTCTATTATATTTATTATTATTATATATTCTATAGATTCTATATATTATTATAATTCGAAATTAGCAAATATATTCAAAAAATGTAACTGAATTATTTTATAAATATATATAATGTATGTTGATATTCATATAACTTATATAGAATATTCATAATATAACAAATTATATTAACATATAATAATCAGCAAATAATTTGTAAATCCCCTATTATTATAAATATAATTGGAACTATGGTTTAATGCAGCATTTAAACACTATAGTATATAATTTATACTCAATATCCAACCTAACTTCATTCTATTCTCATTATTCAAATAAATTAAATCCATTATAAGTCTATTTTCAAGCAAAATCATTCATATTTTAATACTATAGAGTTCATGGTATAGTTTTCCAGGGTATAGGATGTAAGAATTTATAAATGGAGTATTTATACTGTTGTTTTTGAAAATTGTAAATATATTTAACATATATTTGTCATGGTTTATTACAATACATATTAAATTTATAATTTTATTTCAAATATATTTTAAAAATTTAATATCAATAAAATTATATTTACAAGACAGCAGAAATAATTTGAAATTTCAAAGACGAATTGAACCACTCAATCCAGACCAGTTTCACAAACCTGATATTCCAGTAGAATGGATTAGTTAGTAATATCTTTATTAGTTTTATTTTTTATAATATTTATCATTTGACTTTAATAAGTATTTTTTGACTTTAAGATACATTTTTAAGTTGAGTTTTAAATTAATATGAAATTTTAATGAATATAATATAATATTGTAAAATGTTGTATATTAACTTAAATAAAGTTAATTAAATCAACAAATTCATTCATTTCATTACAAATTTTGTCTACATTTTATTAGCATATACATTACCATGAAATACAAATTTTTCTAAATTAATTAATTATCCAAAATATAATATGTTAACACATTTTAGTAATAAATTAATAAATATTAATTTCAATATTGAAAATATGAAACCATTTGTGATAATTTATCTAGCGTGGTTACAAGGTCGAAGAAAAGAACCGCCTAGCATTGAAGTTTGTATTTTATGTATGGTAGATTTTGTATAATTATACAAAAACCATGTTGTAATAGTTCTGTGATATTATTTAAACTGCTAAAAAATACAAATATTATATAAAAAATATTGACGGACATATTTACTGGTTTAGATTGTCCAATGTCTATTTTTGAAACTTTTATGAAATTATAACAAATCTTTTTATTTACAGGAAATAGAGCAGAACTATATTAGTATGGTAAATACAAAATATAAGGCGGATCAACTAGATGCTAAGGTTTATCCCAAGTGTGTAATCTTTTTGTGCTATAACCTATAGTGACTGTAAAATGACTAAATGTACTATTTCCTTATTTAAAGGCATATATGTTTTTAAACGGTTTGTAAATTTGTCTGTAGTTGTCAGATTATACAATTGATGAATCAGTGATATTTAAATGTAATTTTATACAATAAAATTTTTTGAAAAATTATCATTTAACTACACTTTCTGTAAATATATAATCATATTCCACTATAAAACTGTTTAGAAATTTGTTTCTATATATCATTTAATTATGAATATTTATTTATAAATTATATGTATTTTTCTGAATATTACGATTTTAAAAAATAAAAATTCAAATTCTTAAAATCTATTATAACCAAATTTAATAAATTTTAAAGATTATTAAATTTATTGTAGTAATTATATGAATATATGATTTTAATGAGTAAACAAATATTTCATTGATATATTCTACTATTAATAACATTTTGAATAAACAATAAATAATTCTTGAATGTGTTTCTCACAAGGGAATTAAACTGAAATTATTTCAAAATTAAATTTTATTATCGGGAGTAAAGTTATACATAATTTCTACACCATACTTCAGAGGAAACCCCCCGAAACAGTTGAAGAAATTGATCCGTCAACATTAAACAAGAGTTTGTATTGTATGTCAATAATTTTAATAATTATTAAGTTATTATAATACCTATACTATATTATAAGTAATTTTAACATATATAAAGTAATTTTAATTTATGTTGACAATATTACCAAAGATATATCCTCAGTATATTTTTTATTGCGTCAGCCATTTTATACAGAAGATAGTAAAATTATCTACATGTAACTTCCCATCTCCGACAGTTTTACAAGTTCATTTTATATATAATGAACACTAAATTTATAAGTATAAAACATACACGTATTTCCTAGTAGTGTCAATTAATTAAAATTATTAAATAATGTGAATAGATACATTAAATTTAAAAGAATTAAAAAATATTAGAGCATATTTATAAATTTATAGTAAATAGAAATTCTCAATTAAAAACATTGATTATTAATAGTACCAAATTAGAACTAATGGATTATTAATGTAACCATCTAGTAGAGAATGATACATCTTTCTTTCAGATAATCATTTGTATTACTAATCTTTGTTATTTTTCATTTGTTTATTATAATAAATCTATCTATAAATGGTACAGAGCGAGAATTTCCTCGCTATGATGATTATGAAGATGTATTGAGAAGTGTTGAACAAGGTACCTACATTCCACCATCAATTAAATCAAAAATGAAAAAGAAATAGTCATCCATGTTGTAACAATCCAGTGATATAATTTAACTTTTTATATATCAATTATTTACTGTATATAGACTGTATATATATATATGATTAATTATTAAATGTAAAACCAATTATAATTTTTATTATTAATATTAAACAATTTTAATTAGAAAAATAAATAATAATTAAGTAATAAATGTTCTAAATAAATGAATATGGTAAAGTAATACCTGAAATAGTCATTCACCTATCAACAAAAACTAATCATAAACATATTATAAAAATTCTATCTATGAACATAGATATAACTATTATGTATAAAATGTTAATCAAGATACATTTAAAGTAGTAGTTATTTATTCTTCGACGAATGCGGACTATTTTTATGAGAATGATCATTAATATTCCGTTTTCCTTTTTTATGTCTCTTTTGCTTTTTGATATTATTCCTCATCACCCAGCTGAGATATGCAAGTACAGCTAACATTGGAGAAACTAGTACTATTACGGATAGAACAAACCCCCATGGGTTATGAATATAGCTTTGTATGATATACTCTATCCAAGGGACAAGAAAATTTCTTAGGATATCCATCTGTAATAGTATATTTCAAAAATTACAACATTAAAATAATAAAGGTTGTTATGTAAGTAATAATGATATATATAATATAAGGATAACTATTTTTTAAATAATGGTTATATGTATATTAATATATATATAGTATAAAGATGAATATAAAATATTTTGTATAGTTATTTCTCTTCAAATGCTATATAGTATAATATATAATAATAACATATATATAATAATAATAACATATAAATAATAATGGTTATTCTTAAGATTAGTTTTTAATGTTTCCTTAAATTAATTGTATATAAAATAAATGTTGCCATCAATAATGTGTATATATTTATATATCATTTTAAAAGCGGTAACTTTTCACAAATTAATACAATATTATACATATATATCATTGAATACAATGATATATAATCTCAATTTTGTAATTATGAATATAAATTTATTATTACTTTAAATCGTCTATTTTGATATTAGTTTATAGCAATATATAAAGTAAATCCAGGAAGATTTAATATGTGTTAATAATAATAAGTCTAAATATAATCCACGAATTAAAAGTTGAACAAGAAAGAAGTTGTTATGCTGCTTCTGGAGCAGTTCTACATCATTAATATCGTAGATATAATTTATTTGGACTTTTGTTATCCAGAATTTTAGGTTTACAATGTGCATACAAATTTCATGTATACTTATTTAGTATATTATAATAAAATATACCTAAAATATAAGTTTCTAGATATTTAACAAATAAAAATAGTCATTCTAATAATTTTGGCCAAGGGTAAATAGTTTCTAATTCTATGAGATTATTGAAGGGAAATATATAATGTAGTCGGAATATCTGAATATAGAATCAGCAAAAGAGAATTATCTATATTTACTCTATTTAGAAACTTCCAAATGATGATCACTAATGCATTAATACATTATTCATGTAATACATACAATTTTCTTTAGCTGATTGATGTTCATTTATTTATCATTCATTGTAAAATATATAATGCATCTACATGGCTATATTTTTGTATAGTACGTTTTTTACATTTGTTAATTGTATGTTTTCAAAGCATAAAAAGGAATATAAATTATATTGGAGGATATATAGGAAAATATGGCAATACATGAAAACTTCATAAATCTTCATTTATTATAAATGAGTTTAGAATATATTGTTATAAAATAGATATAATTAATTATAAATGTTATACTTTTAATAATAAATAAATTAGGTCTTAAAAAAGCATTCGTTATTAATCCATATATAAAATAAACAGTTGAAATTACTCGATGATCTTATAACTTTCAAAATATGATCAATTTTGATCAAATAATATACCAGAATTACTTCTATTTATATATAATATATGTAATTTCTAATGAGTTTTCCATACATTATAGAGAAAGGGAAATTACATTATCCGCTATTAACTATATGAAATGAAATAATTACTTATCAAAATATTTACTGAGCAAGTAATAAAAGAAACAAAAATGGAAAATAGTAGACATGACCATTTGACTATAATAATTTGATATATTACAAATATTACTGTAATTGAAATATTTTTAACATCTGTAGAAATTCAATCACATTAAGCTATTTGTTAAATACTATAATAAATATACCAGGAAAAATACGATCTATATATGAGGTAGTGGAGTATAAAGTTAAATTAATAGCATCAATATGTGCTAAATTATATAATATGCAAGAATGTTTAAAAAAATATTTTATTTTAACAATACTACTTACTACTTTAATAAATTCAAAGTACATTAATTTTATTGTTATTGAAGGAATCTTTTTAATTTTTTTTGAACTAATAGAGAGATATTTTATATTTAGTTTGTAATTCAATTTATTAAGTAACTTATACAATTTTAAAAATATATAAAATTATAACAAATATATGTCTAAATCTAAATATATAGTAGATCTATAATGTACAAAATCGCTGCATAATTTTATACTTATAAATATACTGCATATAGTAAAAAAAAATAGGCTGATAGCGCTAGTACTTTTTATCACATTAGATTTCTAAATGAGTGCATTTCTCTATCTTTACATGTAAAATTCCTCAATGTCGCATGCCATAATATAGAAATTTGGTTATGACTCATAAAACAAAGGGATGATTAAAAACATTTGCATACTAGTATAAATTATAATTTCTTAGTATTGAACAAGATTACCTTGCATACTGTTAAATATAAAAAATAATATATATATTGTGTATATAGTTATCCCTATAAGATACTATATACAACATTAGTATAGAGTCAATAGACTAATGCATATATGTAGTTAATTAATCAGTGTAGAGCTAAGAATCATAAAGTTATTGTAATTGATATTGTTATTACCTAATAAACGAACAATAATTGACTATCATAGATGAATCACTATTCTAATATTGACAATCGTTGTACGGCGTACAATTTACGCGTAACCCAAACATCACTAATTTTCTTATTTATAGTTGCAATTCGTAAACAATTTCCATATAACATTGTATAGTATTGTTAATAGTATATTGAATTATTAAAAAGTGTATATGGATTTATGAAACTATTTATTATGTATTATATATATAATATTTTTTTTATAAATATATTCAAATTTAATATTATATTATAATTTATTATATACGATGCTTAAACCTAAATGATAATCTGCATTACTCTATACATGTAGAACACTGCAAATTGTAACTATAATTTAAAGCCATTATTATACTATAATAAAAAGTAAGTTAATTTACCTTTTATATGATATAATAAATGTAATAAAGTATGTCAACAACAGAATATTAAAAATATTTTCATTGGTTATAAATATAGAGAAGAAGTGATATCACTTTTTCTAATATATATATATTATATCTACATAAAATATAGATTATAAATTATATAGCCTATAGATTCAATAACATATATGAGTACTATAGTATAGAGTCAATATATGTTATATCTATTATACAATAATATACCCTTGTATAGTGATTATATATAAGTACTTTATAGGGTACTGTAAATTAATAAACATAGAGGACTGTAATAGCATAGCCTTAAACTTCAGAAGCTAAGGAGACTATAATATTAAGATACCCTATTTAATACATTAATGTCACTATATCTTAATATGTGTGTAAGTTGGTATTATTTAGTCTGTAACATATGGGCTGAATAATATATTGTCAATTACTTGTTCTTGATCAATGTTATTAATGAATTATTACTGAAAAGTACAACTACGTAGTTGAGGTAATTACATTGGTTTAGGTTTTGTAAATAAATAATTCGATGTAATATTAATTAAATTGTGTTAACAGTGATAGAATTCCATATGACATGTTACTGATATTTACTGACTGGTGTCATTCAGCATAACTTTAACTATTAACGGGACTAATCAGATCATTTATTATAGCCAATAATGAAATTAAAAAATTAAAAGTCCATACATTTACCGTATCATCAATATCGTATTTATTCTACTCTTATCATTTAATCAAACTTTAGTTATCATGAACAACTATATATTTGTATTTCAAAAATAAAATATCTAGAATACCTAATAATACAGTTTTCACCAAAAATAAAACTTAAATATCCCAATAAACTTATTAAAATTATGATAAATTCATTTACGGATATTTCATTTTTCCAGTTAATTTTCAACAATATGCTGAAAACCATTAAATATCAATTATAGCCTATCAACCACTACAGTGAACTTTTAAAATTTAAATAAGCATTGTATATTTGAAATCATATATTACTCCTTGAATTAGGAGCGTGAGCTTATATTATTATCTGGTTTTCATTTATCCAATCTCATATAAGAATATTCATAATTGTGTTACAAAATCTTATAATACAAAATACCTAGCAATATATATATATCTAGAAATAAATCTATTTATTTCATTCTCTCAACTAAAAACTATAATTAATATAAGCCATCAAGTTAAGTAGATTGTACTTACTTATGTAGAATATTACAGAACATATTCGCATACTACATTAGAATATAACCATATATATATATATATATATATATATATATATATATATATATATATATATATATATATATAGATATATATCATACGAATGTAGTGTTATGCAAATAAACATTTCAATATTATATAAATTATTATTATCTATAATCACTAGTTAATGAATAAATTTTAACAATTAGTGGATATTATTGCATGTGATGTTCATGTGATTTGACTACCTTATATTTATAAAATTTAAATTCAATAAAATATTTTTTTTAACTACTATATTTTCATCCTTAATTTTTATAGTTGATAGCTTCGTTTTAATATATAACATATTACTTTTATTTATACAATACATAAATAGGTTGTAAATCTTTAAAATATCATGTAAAGCGTTTATTTAATTTGCTATCAATAAATTAATAATTAATTAAAAGTGATTAATTTTATTAAATTTGTATATAATTTTTAACACTGTTTAGGAAATATTTATTTTATTATAAGTATATAAACTGACCAATTGATAAAACATCACAATTAGTAAGCCCATATAATACTGAATACATTGGCTGCTTTTTATAGGTGATTTTTAAATGAATCAATATCTATATGAGAATAATGTAATAGTATTTTAACTATGTGTATTATTTGATTATACATATTTTTTATTTATATGTAATTAATTATTCTTATATACGTTATTTCATAACAAATGTATAAGTGAACTAGTTCGAATAGCAGAGGATATATACTATGATATGGATTCGTGGTTAATTATATTATACATATACCATATATAAATCATATGAATATAATTCTGAAATCAATAGTTTTTGTAATGTCATTAGTATGGTATAATAACTATAAGTAAGTTTTCAAATATCCCACGTCACACTTATACCTCGAGCACACTTATATAGATGAACTGCGAATGAGATCGCTGTCACGCTTCAATGACAGTGAGTACGTTGCACTTCATGTGGTTTTTTCAGCAACACTGATGATGTATAAATGTTGTACAGGTCATAGGTCATACTATAATTTATTTCTTCATTCATTATATATAGACTGTCCAGAGCACTTAACTGTTTAAGATGATTTTATGCCTGAATCCACCACATGTATAGAAGCAGACTCAGTAGATTACACTATGACATTAATTCATATTGAATTATATGATTCATATATCATATATAAATCCTATTTATACAATATTTAACACAATATAATATTTATTAAGTAATTATTAGTAAACTTGTGAAAATATTGATTATATTACTTTCATTACAATTGTCTTAGATTTCAGATAATTATTCTATTGAATTTTACATCTACTTCTATTACTACTACTATTACTAATACTTCTGCTTCTACTACTGCTTGCACTATTCCAATAATTGTTATTATTATATAATTTATTCAGAGATATATATTTATTTAGTATCAATTTTGTATTATACTTTATTTTAAATGGAACATATCATAATTATTTTTAATCTATCACAGTTACTCTTAATGCCGTGGGATTCGTCACCTTTACTAGACAGGAGGACTTCAAACTCCTCGAATGAAAGGATATTTAGTGTAAACTGTGATAATAATGAAAATGATGACGTTGATGAGCCTGGGTTTTTAAAAAATATTCAATAAAAAAATATTGTTCTTTAATGAAATATAAAAATTGTTATCAAACATTTAAAAAGTTATAGAATAAGTTTTAAGAAATACTTTATAAATCTTTATTAATCACAAAGAGGTCGTCGATGGTTTTTTGTAAATTGACCACACCAATTCATGGTATATAGTAATCACACTGTTTTCAAATACCACCTGCCATAGAACGGTTTCCGACCATGATTCGAAGGATATCAAAGGTTCATTAACAACATTCGCCGGCGTTTTCTCTCCTGTCTCTCTCTCCATGTTCTCCACTGCTCTATTCCTTCGGCTAGGTTTATAGAAGTAATATTCTAATTCTATGTTTTCAAAAGAATAAATTTACATTATAATATTATAAAGTTATTATAAAATAATTTTAAAATTATCTATAGGATAGCTTTCCAACATATATATATATATATATAGGATATTGTATCTATGTTATATATCTTACTTTAATAAACTATAATTCATATAAATAATAAAAATATTCATTAGTTTTACCTAATTGTTAAACTATCATTTCATTATTGTTTAGGATATCCACACTTTTATCTATAACTTCCTCTTCCATATCCTCACCCCTCTCCTTACTCTACCCCACACCACAACCCCACGCCACAACCCCACACCACAACCCCACGACACCACCATTTCTCATCGCTAGGCTTTGTGATCGGCCAGTCAGGATTAGTGTTCACCCTCTTGCAGTTCGCGTTGAGCTATGCGATACTCTATCTGACGATTCTGTCAATTTGTGCAATCTCCACAAATGGGCGTATCAAGGGAGGTGGAGCCTATTGTATCCTTAGCGATTGCCGCAATCTGATTTAGCACACAAATGCGCACACCTTACTCAAACCCTATATTTGTTTACTATTAATTTAAGTATTACTTAGTTACGTAATAGTTTATATTATCGTATTGTTTGTTCTGATTCCATGAATCCAGGGAGAAATAAACGCTTATCTTTAACCAAGTGTGGATTAGATTAGATTAGACTAAACTTTTTCCAAATTGAATGAATTGACAGATTCACTCACCGTATTTTCTTCCGTCATCACCGCGGCTCGCATAATAAACCTACAGGTTCGCCTACGCCGCTGTAGGGCCCTTAACCCCATGCTCTAGTCATGATCAGTCGTTCGCTGGGTCCCGAATTTGGAGGCAGCATCGGACTGCTGTTCTTTCTTGCCAACGTCGTTAGCTGTGCCGTGTATGTCAGCGGCTTCGTAGAGGTTCTGGTCGATAACTTCGGACCCGGCGGTCAGTGAGGGGCAGTAATTAATGGGAGACAAGGTCGGTAAGGAGAAGGGGCGGTTAACGCCGCTGTAGGTCCGCGGGCTTCGTAATTTTGGACCCGGCGGTCAGTGAGGGGCAGTAATTAATGGGAGACAAGGTCGGTAAGGAGAAGGGGCGGTTAACGCCGCTGTAGGTCCGAGGGCTTCGTAATTTTGGACCCGGCGGTCAACGGGGGGCAGTAATTAATGGGAGACAAGGTCGGTAAGGAGAAGGGGCGGTTAATGCCGCTGTAGGTCCGAGGGCTTCGTAATTTTGGACCCGGCGGTCAGTGAGGGGCAGTAATTAATGGGAGACAAGGTCGGTAAGGAGAAGGGGCGGTTAACCCCGCTGTAGATCCGAGGGCTTCGTAATTTAGGACTCGGTGGTCAACGGGGGCAGGGTAGGGGTATTAGGATGTATTACGGATGTTTAGGTCTTTAGCTTCCTAGAGGAACCAATCGACGACTATGCACTTTAATTGTGGAGGTGAATGAACTGTGTGGTCAATATCGAGATTAGGGTCAGTGGGGTTTTATTAGTGTGAGGTAGATTCATTGTGGGTGGTGTTAGTGTGAGGTAATAATAGTGATACGTGGGAAAAGGGCAGGCTATTGTATGATTTCAACAATGGTTCTAACTCGAGTCTGATCATACCGACGAATAATCTTTTGAAGCTATCCGATGTTATCACTGTATTCACACTTATACCCTCCCCATCTCCTCCATATTTAACCCCAACCCCGACTGCAGGTAACTATGTAGGGTCGGGAGAAGGTCTATACGATGGTAATGCTTGGTGGTCCTACCTCTACGCCTCTTTAGTGTTATTTATCTGTCTGTTGATCTCGTTGACAGGGGGCGCCATGTTTGCTAAGACTTCAGTATTCATCTTTGTGGTGAGTTATCGGGGTCGAAAGTTAAATTCGGTTGATCTATCTCACCAGGGGGTGCCATGTTCACCTATTTTATTAGCGCCTTAAACTAAACATTTGATCTCCTCATTTTACATCCACACCCGACCTCTACACTTGACCTCTACACTTGACCTCTACACTTGATCTCTCACTCGTAGATTGTAGTCGGTGCCATAGTCAGTGTTTTCTTGAGTTCATTCATCGTAGGTCCAAGATGTATTACTTATCCTAGCAGTAATCCTCTCTCCCATCAAGGTTAGCCACGCCCCTCTCCTATCTAGAGTGGCCACGCCCCTCTCCTATCTAGTCTAGCCATACCCCTCTCCTATCTAATCTAGCCACGCCCCTCTCCTATCTAGCCTAACCACACCCCTCTCTTATCTAGTCTAACCACACCCCTCTCCTATCTAGTCTAGCCACGCCCCTCTCCTATCTAGTCTAGCCACGCCCCTATTCTATCTAGTGTAGACCCTTCTCCTATCTAGTCTAGCCACGCCTCTATCATATCTAGTGTAGACAGACCCTTCTCCTATCTAGTCTAGCCACGCCCCTCTCCTATCTAGTCTAGCCACGCCCCTATTCTATCTAGTGTAGACCCTTCTCCTATCTAGTCTAGCCACGCCTCTATCATATCTAGTGTAGACAGACCCTTCTACTATCTAGTCTAGCCACGCCCCTCTCCTATCTAGTCTAGCCACGACCCTATCCTATCTAGTGTAGACAGACCCCTCTCCTATCTAGTGTAGCCACACTCCTCTCCCTCTGTTAGCTACACATATAACTACTAGCCAACTGTAACATAGCCATGCTCCCATTAACATTAGCCACGCCCATTTACATTAAGGCTATTCACTCCCTGTCATATTATTGTAATATTCTAAGTCTACTATTCATACTTCAATGTACACGCAGAGCTTCCTATAAATACCACCAACTCCAGTATTCTGACCTCCGACATCTGTGGTAATTTCACTGGTTTCAGTACTGAGACTTTCAAAGAAAACTTATATGGTAGGTGAAGCTCTGAACCCTATTCCTTAAACCCTATTTCTTAAACCCTATTTCTTAAACCCTATTTCTTAAACTCTATTCCTTAAGCTCTATGATTTAAACCTTATTCATAAAGCCCTTAGCCTTAATTATTAAGCTATATACTATAATCACTTTGCCACTAACCAACCCACTTATTTAATTACTAATTAAACTAAATAGAGGCTAAAATTCATTTTTTGTAGTTCATAAATTTCTCTTTATCTTTATTTGTTTCTGAGAATACAATAAAGAAAATAATAAAACCATTATAGCCCAGTTTATATAGTGCTAGATATATAGTGTCCAATTGTTATTTTATTCCCCAAAGATAATAATTCTAATTATCTGTGATTTTTGTATATAGATTTGTTATATAATTATTCACTACTCTATATCTATCTTAAAATATGGCTCATCATTTCATTCATATGTTAATTATTAATAACTCCATTTTTTTATAATGGCGGTTACCATTTTATTATCTGAAATATTAATTAATTAATTATGTCCAACAATAATTATATATTATAATATCTATATATAATTCTCTATTAATAAACACCAAGATGTAAGCTAATAGTTTCTATATTTACTTAATATATAATACTTAATACTTAATATATATATATATTTAATGCTCATCCCAGAGATAAACAAATTGAGATATCCATAAACAATGATGTCCTTATATTATTTATATCACTGATATTATTTATACTGGAATTTTGTATATACATTCATTTTAATTATTACATTGTAATAAGTTAATTCAATGAGTTAATTTAATTTTAGTCTAAGTAGTTTTCAATTTTTAATTATTGATATCATTATATTATGTAAAAATGTTGAAATACATTCATATATTTTTTTACATTCAATTTTAATCTAAAAATGTACAATCTTAATATTCCTGGCAATAGTTATTAATTACAGAAATCTTGGAATGTTTAATTATTAAAACTGATTAAAATTATTGATATTTGAATATGCAAATTAAGACGTTAAACATTGTAATTTTAAAAACCCAGTATAGTTAAATATTTATATTACATTTGTATTTAATAAAAACATAATGAATGATGTAAACATATTCCGTGAGTTGGGATGTGTTCACATTATTTTAATAAACTTATTAAATATATTCAATATATAAAAATAATTATTTTTTCATTATTTATTTATAATATTGATTTGCTGTTAAAAAATAAACATTGCAAGTTTTCCACAATCAATCAAACATTGCCAATATTCTTATGTATATTATTTTATAATTCACATTACCCTAAAAATGATTGTAATAAATAAATAAGATGATTATTTTGTACGAAATTTTACTTATTTGAAAAATTCATCATCATAATTTTGCATGGTACAATAATTTATAAGGAAATTTAAAATATTTAAATTTTATGTTTATAATTGTAATATAAAATGTAGTGATACATGTTGATATAGTTTATACATGTAGAGTAATATCTTACAACATGTTTAGTAAACACAACAATTCCCTTAAATTCCTAAACAATATATTTATAACAATATATATATTTTCTAGCAAAAGAAATAATCTAATAAAATGTATAAGAATATATAAAATATTATATATTATAAAAAAAATATAGAGCATTTTTTGTATAAACATCTCATATCTCATATATTTAGAATTAAATTCAATTACTTTAAATTTTGGAAATTTAAAATCGATTCGATGTTTCGATGTACTTAACAAATTTGATTATTTCATTTTCTAATTCCTATTTCATATAATAAACTTCCATAATCATATGTCTAAATAAAGTCGTATGTTTTCAATCGCATTTAATTTGGAAACATTGTTTACTATGACCACGTCGTTATGTTTCAATCTCTCATTCATTACCATGGCAACCACTGCAGCTAACTACACTGTGGACTATGTGACGGGTAGACAGATGGACTTCGCCGTCGTGTTCGCCATTCTGTTCAGCAGTGTTACCGGCATCATGAATGGTGCAAACATGTCAGGTATTGTCAATATATTGATTAGTGTCAAAAATCGAGATGTGTCAATATGTCAGGTAGTGTCAAAATGTCGGTCAATATTAAGACACATCCTCGAGACATGCCACAACTTCAAATGCCGACATAGTACAAATTAAGAATACTTACCTCACATTAAGATTAAACGTCCATTTGTTTTAGAGTTCACCCACATACCTTGAGACACCCAAACTCCATGTTACCCCTACTGTCTTTAAGACATCCCACAACTCTATGTTACCCCTACTGTTCATTAAGACATCCCACAACTCTATGTTACCCCTACTGTCTTTAAGACATCCCACAACTCCATGTTACCCCTACTCTCTTTAAGACATCCCACAACTCTATGTTACCTTACTGTCTTTAAGACATCCCACAACTCTATGTTACCCCTACTGTCTTTAAGACATCCCACAACTCTATGTTACCCCTACTCTCTTTAAGACATCCCACAACTCTATGTTACCCCTACTGTCTTTAAGACATCCCACAACTCTATGTTACCCCTACTGTCTTTAAGACATCCCACAACTCTATGTTACCCCTACTCTCTTTAAGACATCCCACAACTCTATGTTACCCCTACTGTCTTTAAGACATCCCACAACTCTATGTTACCCCTACTGTCTTTAAGACATCCCACAACTCTATGTTACCCCTACTGTCTTTAAGACATCCCACAACTCTATGTTACCCCAACTGTCTTTAAGACACCCCACAACTCTATGTTACCCCTACTGTCTTTAAGACATCCCACAACTCAATGTTATCCCTACTGTTCATTAAGACATCCCACAACTCTATGTTACCCCTACTGTCTTTAAGACATCCCACAACTCTATGTTACCCCTACTGTCTTTAAGACATCCCACAACTCTATGTTACCCCTATTGTCTTTAAGACATCCCACAACTCCATGTTACCCCTACTGTCTTTAAGACATCCCACAACTCTATGTTACCCCTACTATCTTTAAGACATCCCACAACTCTATGTTACCCCTACTGTCAGGTGAACTGAAGAACGCCTCCCATTCAATTCCTCTTGGAACTCTATCTGCAGCCTCCTTTGTACTGTGTATTTATATCGGACTGACTGTGTTGATTTCAGCTACTTGTGATAGGTACAAATTAGTGACATATAATTATTACATTAAATTAACTCATTTTACAGTTAATTAATGACAATAGATATTGGTTTTGTCAAGTAACTCTATTTTCTATTTAAAATATTAACGATATGTTTTTAAACTTCATTTTCCACCTCACACTATTATAACTATAGGTGTATATATATAAAGGTCCACGTTGGTAACCATTATTTGACCTACGACCCTCGACAACAGAGAATTGCTGCTCAACAATTACATCTTTTTGCAATCGACGTCCGTGTGGTCACCTATCATTGTTACAGGAATATTTGCCACGACACTCTCGGCTGCCCTCGGCAACCTGATTGGAGCTAGTCGGGTGTTGGAGGCTTTGGCCCTAGACGAGGTCTTCTGTTAGTGGCCCCTTATCTCCCCTAGTATGTTATTCTTTTTAATGCACCGTTTCAAATTATATTTGCAATATCATAAAAAATACTTTATTTCGATGCTATGCAATAGAAAATAAAATATTAAATATGATATAATATTATGCAATATTTCAGAAATTAATTATAAACATTGATGCATTTTCAAAACATTATTAATATAAGATTTTTGATGTGGAATTCTAATAAGAAAAGTTAAAGTATATTGTAAACGTTTAATTCTATATTTAGAATTTCTTTTCATTCATTCGTAATCAATTTACTAAATATTTGTTTTCTTATAATCTTATCAAGTTTTATCTAGACGAGAATATTGATCCAAAATAAGTTTTATTTCCATCTATATTGATCTAATGATATGATAGTTATTTTCAATTTTTATTAAACTCCTTTAGACCTTCATAGATCACATCTCCAATAAACTAAAACCTACTTTAGTGACCCATTTCACATTTCTATGTTCCTCAACCTATCTCTATATTGAACTTTCAACCCTGCCTTTATTGTTCTCCATACATTTATTGATCTTCAGGTTCATTGACCTTCTCGACTGCTCCATAGACCTCACACCTCCATTAATGCCCACCTCATCTCCGGGCCACCGTAGTTGAGGTGGGTGTCAATTCCCTCCATACCTCCAGTAACCCCTCCCGAACCTCTACCTCACCTCCATTGACAATCTACTCTACTTCAACATAGGGAGCTTACTAAAACCCGCTACCATCAGGACTAAAGGAGGTAATCCCATCATTAGCGTATTGATTACATGGTTACTAGTACAGGTTTACTCTTCCCTACTCCGTGCTAATTCTTTGCCCCCATACTTGCCCCATTCCCGCCCCGATCTCCCCTTTAACTTTAATCTAACCCTTTAACTTTAACTTATAAACTAAAACATTCTGAATTTACTAATTTTCATCTTCCACCAATCACTACGCAGCAAATCTAATTGCCTCCCTAATTGCCTCCCTAATTGCCTCCCTAATTGCCTCCCTCTCCCCCTACGTACCCCTTCAGTTGGTACTACTCATCGGATCTTTGAACGCGATTGCCCCTATGGCGTCTGCTTTGTTTCTTCTTTCATATGCCGCCACCAATATCTCTTGCCTCGGATTGCATCTGACCTCGGCACCCAACTTCAGGTTTCTGCCCCGACTGCGAGTGACGTCCAATATTAGATACCATCAGCTCTCATAAACCCTATACGGGGTTCTCCTAGTCCACACCCCTGCCACCAACTTTAAGTTCCATTTGCAAATCTTATCTTTAACACAGACTTAGACTTTGGTAACCATTAGCCTAAAGCCCTACTTTACTTACCATTATCTCCATCTCCATTAACCCAGACCTCGACTTTAGTAATCATTAGCTCCAAGCCCTACTTTACTTACCATTATCATCACCTCCATTAACCCAGACCTCGACTTTAGTAACCATTAGCTCCAAGCCCTACTTTACTTACCTTTATCATCACCTCCATTAACCCAGACCTCGACTTTAGTAACCATTAGCTCCAAGCCCTACTTTACTTACCATTATCTCCATCTCCATTAACCCAGACCTCGACTTTAGTAACCATTAGCCCAAAGCCCTACTTTACTTACCATTATCACCACCTCCATTAACCCAGACCTCGACTTTAGTAATCATTAGCTCCAAGCCCTACTTTACGTATCAATGTTCTCCTCACCCCCACCTTTAGAACCTTTTTTTGTACACCGCTTGGCCACAACTCCTAACTCACGAACACCACTTTGCAGGCCTACATTCCGGTATTTCAGTACCGCCACTGCCCTGGGAGGTCTATTGGGGGCCATGGTAATGTGTTTCGTGATATCACCCCTGTACGCTTCCGTATCGCTGCTCGGCTGCGTGATGCTTGTTGTGGTCCTGCACCTGCGGGTCTATCCCAGCTCCTGGGGCTCCATCAGCCAGGCCATCATTTTCCACCAGGTGGCGTTGACTTAAAACACACAATCACGCAATGCAATTTAGTAACCATTATATATGGCATAACTGGGCTTTGTATAAACATTAAATTTGTTATAGCCGGGTATTCAATAACCATTAAATCCAATATATCCGGATATTAACTTAATGAATCATATATAACACAATTCTCTCTAAATTAAGTCGGAATTATGATTATTTTAAATTGAATCTCGTTTTGTAAACAATTATTGTATCACTTCTAGAACAAAAGTATTTTTTGAGATATTGAGATATTACACTTACGTAAAGCTATCTTTAGCTTCTTTTTAATTGCTGACACATTCAAAGTGTTTAGTTATATAAATGACTACTTAAGATTGAAACTTTATTAATCGGATAAGGACGGCGTGAATTTAAAACACTCGCCCAATACTATAAAGTCTAAAACTCTAAGGGCGGGGAGAGGTCATAGGTCAGTCGGTGATCCCTGGACATGGGAGAGTAGTCATGGATCAGATATAGATTTCTTGGGGTTGGTGAGACTTCCTTAGACCTACGTGATCTCTAGGAATTCATGAGTTAGTTAGATGTCGGCTATATGATATATGCTATCTTATCTTATCTTATCCCATGTTATCTTCTACCTGTCATAGAACCTCTCCGATAGAAACGTCTACATCTCCGTCTCTCTCTCTCTCTCTTTCCAGGTACGCAAGTACCTATTGCTGTTGGACCCACGCAAGGACCACGTGAAGTATTGGCGCCCGCAAATGCTCCTACTGGTCAGGGATGTCCAAACAGCCAATCACAGCATCGACCTCATCAACGACATGAAGAAGAGCGGACTGTTTGTAATAGGGCACGTCAAGGTTAGTCCGCAGTGCCTGGAGAGATGTTAGGTTGACCTCTAACCTATAGCGTATCGGGGAGAGGTCGTATGCGATCTTTGGAGGTGGGAGTGTAGTCGTGGGTGACCTCTAGGAATCGAGAAGTTCTTCATAGGTCAACTATTGACCTATGGGTGACTAGAAGTTAATATTGGGGTCGTATTTCTAATGTTGACCTCATCAAATGACGGATCACCTTTGAAATTATCAATAACGCAAATGAAGTGTAAAGGATGCCTGTGATTGCACGACACCAAATGAAAGCGTAAGACTTGAAACTGCTAGATTCTGAACCTCTCCTTATCTTGTCTCGTCTCCAGCACCCGCATCATATTTAACCTCGCCCTTATAGATCGGAGACTTGAATTCCTACGATAAAGACCCGTGCATCGATGAATCATCGGAATGGATGAACATTGTGGATACTATGAAGGTTATAATCTAATTCGCGTGTAATCAATGGCCTCCCGTACACAATTAGAAGACGCTAACATTGATTTACAGTTATTGAAGTAGATTAGTGAGTTCTTTGCGACATTTTATTTGTAGTTGTTATCTGAAAATAAATCACGTCATTCAATTTTAGAAATAATCGTAGTTTTCGCGATTTACGATTTTATTATCAAAATTCAATTTAAATTTTGTATAAAATCGACACCAAAGAAACTAATTCTGAAAGTCTTTGTTCTTAATAATCGATATCGCGGACAGGTGAAAGCGTTCATAGAATTAACTCTGACGAGTACGTTACGAGAGGGCATATCCAATCTTATCCGTTTGTCTGGTCTGGGAGGCATGAAGCCTAATACAATTTGTATTGGTTTCTATGGCGACACGTTAGTCACGGCTCAACTCTCTACTTCTACCTTCTTACTTCACTACCTTTTATATTCCATTACACATATCCCACCTACTGTCTGTTACTACCTCCTACTTCCTCCTACTGTCTCCTACTTCCTCCTACCGCCTCCTACTGCCTCCTACTGTCTCCTACTGCCTCCTACCGCCTCCTACTGTCTCCTACTGTCTCCTACTTCCTCCTACCGCCTCCTACTGTCTCCTACTTCCTCCTACCGCCTCCTACTGCCTCCTACTGTCTCCTACTTCCTCCTACCGCCTCCTACTGTCTCCTACTTCCTCATACCGCCTCCTACTTCCTCCTACCGCCTCCTACCGCCTACTACCCCCACTACTTCCTCCTACCGCCTCCTACCGCCTCCTACCGCCTCCTACCGCCTCCTACCGCCTCCTACTATCTCATTATGCCTCCTACCGCCTCCTACCGCCTCCTACCGCATCCTACCGCCTCCTACTATCTCATTATGCCTCCCATTATATCCAGACATGTACTCCCACCACCTCGCTATATCTCCATCACTCTTTCTAACACTCTCTCCACTCCTCTACCCCGTCTATAAAACACATTGCACCCCTTCACTACACTAAACCAGACTATTGTCTGTCTACCCTACAGAAACAAGCGTGGCAGTCGAGAGAGTTTCCCCCACCTGGAGGACTACTTGACCGTACTGTCCGATATTTACAAACTCAAAAAGAACTTGTGTATCTTACGCAACTTCGAAGCGTTCGATAAAACGAAAATCTTCTCCCATAAAGGTTTTATTCATTGTTTATCTGTGTATTGTTTATCTGTGTATTGTTCATTGTTTATCTGTGTATTGTTCATTGTTTATCTGTGTATTGTTCATTGTTTATCTGTGTATTGTTCATTGTTTATCTGTGTATTGTTCATTGTTTATCTGTGTATTGTTCATTGTTTATCTGTGTATTGTTCATTGTTTATCTGTGTATTGTTCATTGTTTATCTGTGTATTGTTCATTGTTTATCTGTGTATTATTCATTGTTTATCTGTGTATTGTTTATTATTCGTTTGTATTTTGTTTATTATTTATCTGTGTTTTGTGAATTTTAACAAAGTTAAACAAAGTTAAAATTATTATTACGATGAGAAATTCCCAAACTAAATTTGCTAGTAATTCTCTGTACTTTCTGTGAATCCTCTTAATAACAGACCAAATAACAGAAATAACAGAAATAACAGACCAAATAATGCTTATTTTGTAACATTCTTTAAAATTAAGATTTCATTGCAGCATATATTTATATTCATTACCGTTTCACGTATAAATGATTTGAATTTAAGAATATCTTTTCAACTTCGGTCCGATGAAACATTAATTTACCTTCCACCCGATTACCACCGAGTTTCACACCGACGACGGCAACCCCTATACCCACTTCCCGCAGGCAGCACCATCGACGTTTGGCCCCAGGACTTGATCACGGCGGCGTCAACGGGCGCATGGGCCTTCGGAGGCCGCAGCGACTTCGAGGAAGCGGCGTTGACCTTCCTCGACGACACCACGTCCCAGTTCATGTTGCAGTTGTCCACGGTGTTGGCAATGGCGGCGGCGTGGCGACGTCGACGAGTTCGCCTGCGTTTCAACGTCTGCGTAGACTCGCGATTGGACGTCGACGCCGTCGCGCGTATCGCCGAAGCCGTACGCTCCGCCCTCTCCGACATCAGGGTCAAAGGTCACATTCGCCGCCGCGTATCGTATCGCGTGATGAGCACGATTTCATCTTTGCGAATTATATTTAATATTCGTAGAATTCATTTTAAATTTGTATCTTAATTAAGTTAACTTCGCTAACTTCCATAATTTCCTCACATTCAGCCTCCTTCTATTACCATAATTCCACTCTCCTTTTCACACTCTACCTCTTACATATTACTCCACCTTCTAACTTCCCATTCCTCTCTTCTCCGCATTCCCTCCCTCCGTCCTTCGCAGGTGAACTAAACCTGATTAGCATATCCGCGAATAAGACGGTCTCGGATTACAATGCCGTAATCAGGGAGAACAGCGAAACTGCAGCCCTGGTGTTTGCTCACCTTCCCGCCGACTTATCGCGTTGGAGTGATATTTGCGCATTCAGCTGTGACCTAAGACCTCCGACACTTCTTGTACACGGTCAACACCGCGTGGTCAGCACAAACTTGTGATGTGGTCATTCAACAAACTTTCCTCTTTTTCAATCATTTGTTCTGTTTTATCCACAAGTTTATTTTACGATTACATTTTTATTATTTTTTTAATGAATTAATAATTTACATTTCTAATATTTCCAATGCTTTGTAGTCCATCTACATTATAATCAGTTATGTATTCTAGTATTAGTTATTCTTTTTTATGATATCTAGAATTAACCATTATAATTATTTGCAAATTTTTATTTTATCTATTTTATTGCACATTTTAAATGAAATTATATTTTTACAATCAAAAATTACTTTTTCCTAAAAATTATTGATTTTAATTTATATTACATGTATGCAATAACGCTATTAATGTCCTGAATATGTTTTTAATTGTATATAATAAATATTTTATACATTGAATACAATTTAAATAATATCACAAACTAACACGTATATTTATATTATTTCTATCCTAATAAGGTGATTTGAAGTTTGAAAATATCAAATCGCAATCTAAACTATTATTTAAAAGCAAATGAGATATTTCACATCAACTTTTTGTAATAACGAGCGACAACCTATCTAGGAACAGATATTTAATATAATAACTTAGTTAAATTCTTACATCTCATTATTAGTTTCTAATCATTAACTAAGGATCCCTTTATATCAAAATCATAAATACATAAAAAACAGCGCATGTTGGATATATTTATTTCAGATATCTATTTAATAGTAAATTTAAATTCTGGGTTTCAGTATACTCATTGATCTAGCTAACCCAGTAAATACAACTGTGTAATAGTCTTAAAGTGTGCTAACAAAAATAAAAAGTAATATAACAAATTATGAAATGCAAAAAATAAAAAGACTTAGATTATTTGCTAGGAATATATATACTAGTGGTTTTAATTTGTTCTTATACATGGTCAATAGACACTGCAGTTAAGTAAATAGTGGTCATGGAAAGTAACTAACAAAAATATATTTGATTTCATTATTTGCATAATTTATTATGTTAACCAATACTTTTTATAACGTGGAAGATTTTATAAAACTACACCATGAATATATTTTCCGGGCAATTTTTGCACATCCCAGGAAATCTTCCAGGTTACTTTAGGTTTTTTTTTTAAATAATGAATATTCTTTTATTTGTATCACAAGTATATTGTTTGTTTGATCTAAGATGATTATATAAGACTGTATAATAGTTGCATCATCTTGTTTCTTGAGAAATTACCTGCTAGGTATTGTAATTTACATTCAGTCTGGAATCATTAAATCATCACATAGATTTGGATTAGTAAATCCATATCTATAAATTATGACAATGGCTATTAAATACGGAAAACTTGTAATGTTTATCGAAAATTGTGACTTGTTTACTGTGACAACCAATCAAAATTATTGATATTTGAAATTAAATTTGAATATTCAAATTTATTTTATTCCAATATATTTTATAGATGTTATATAAATTAGTGATAATGTTATTAAATGACAATTAAATTACATTGCATTTAGTATCGTATAGAATTAAGGCTATACTGAAAAGTAATATATATATAGATGGAGGAGAGTTGCTCTCTATGTCATTATTATAATAATATTATACAATTCGAATAGTAACTATATGGTATCATGGGACATTTGATATATTTTACTATGAAATATTGTAATATATGAAATAATATATATTTAAGTGTAATTATATAAGATTGTATTATACCATTAGTCTAATCAAATATATGCTTACTCTTATACTTGGTAATTTTATCTTCTAAAAATAATAATATTTACAAATAGAAATACATGATTGGCTGTTAAAAAGTAAACAAGTATCGATTTAGGATAAACATTGCAATTTTAACCTAATCAATAGCCATTGCCATAGAGTATTAATAAATAATTCGTGTTTGCTAAAACACGGTAGTATTTTATAATTATATCAATTATGTAGTATCATCATGTATTATTATTAAATAATAGTCATTTATTTATCAAGAATAAGCTTTTTCAATTAATATGATATAATAATATGTATCTACAAGAATTTTGAACCTTTGAAGTGATTTTATTCCAATAAATATTGATAGTTATCAATATAATAATATTTATTTATTTTCTTCATAATTAATGTAATATATTATACATACTTCATTAAAAATAATCTAAAATAAATATATATAAATAATACAGACTTTTTATTTAATAATTACGTTCATATCTCAATTGATTCAATAATGATGAAATTAATATAATTATGAGATTAGTTCTGGATTACTACAGGAAATTGGTATATCAAATTTTAAAATAAATAAACATTTCGATAATTATAGTACTTAAAATTGTTGTATTACTTTATACAATACATAATACGAATACAACATTATAAATAAATGGTAATTAAATATGAATGATAATTCTGATGATTACGAGATGGATACATTTGATAACATGGACGATATGTTCCAAGTCACTGATGATACTGATTCTATTAAAGATGTATTTTCTGAGTATGGAGGTATTATATATATATTTTGTGTTTTAAATATTATGTTGTGTAATTATTCTTTAATTAAGTTAATTTATATGCTATTTTGTATTGAATTTTAGAAATTAAATAAAGATATTTTATATACATTTTCTTAAATATTATAAATGATTATGTATATAATTAATATATAATATATATTTATATCAATTAGTTTATACTAGTTACGTTGACTTACATTATTAATCTATTTATATTATACATTTAAAATATACATAAATTATATATATATATATAATATATATATTATATATATATATATATATATATTATATATATATAAATGATATCAAAAGTATATACTTTCCAAATAAATAATTCTTGTACCGCTGTCATATGCTTTACCTAGATTATAAATTTCTTATAAAGATTGATTAACTATAATCTTATATTGTAATTCTATATGTATTTAGCTCCTACATAGATTTAAAACGATTCGATTTTATATAGTGATCAGATGAAACTAAAGTTATGATTTTACGAGATAGTAATTTTAAATCAACCATTTAGAATGTTTATAATTATACAGCAAATTATAAATAAAGTATACAATACAACATATTTCTATAACTAGCATGTATTAACCAATCGTCTCTATATCGTTCGTAGAAGTTACATCGGGTTTTTATATAACTTAATAGAATATAATCCTTAAGTAATACTAATACTACTAATGAATAACAACAATTTATTCATAAATACTATATTATTCTGTAGAATAATCTAATTATTAAATTAAGACATCAGCATATCCAATCTAAAAGAAATTGACATCTTAATTTGATTGATCCATTAAGTCTGCAATAACTCACATTATTGTATTCCTACTTTGATCATTTTATCATATTCTAATTTGTTATTGAATTTTAAAAAAATCATTATTATTTTTTTATTCAATATATCCTATGATGAAATAATAAACTATGACAATATAAATATATAGAATATGAAATAATATTTATAATTAAAGAGATATTGATGATGTTAACTAAAGATAATAAATATAAAGTTACAATAGTGAATATCTAATTTCAAATGAATACGATAGTTTTTATTTAGGAATTTAATTACCTATACTTAAAATTAATTATTATCTAAATATTGTAGGTTGGGATAACATCAATATTGATGTTCTGATTAGTAAACCTGTGAAGTGGAACTTCAAAAATATGTTGCTACACCTGAAACCAATTCATTGGAATTTCGAAAAAGAACTTGAATGCATCAAAAAGCTAAGTTTGTGGATTATATATTCTATGAACCTGGAATATAACTTCACTTCTTTAAATCCCTTTTCTATCTCTAAAATGTTATCGTTATTCTTTGCAACCTGAAGATTGGTCATTTATTGATTTCCTCGATACAATTGAACAAATTAATTGGAGTTTTCTTGAACAACTCAGTGGCATTCCTCAAATAATCTGGCCATTTAAACCACAATTGCTTAAAATGAAATCCGGAAAGTGGTTCGTATTTATAAGAACTAATCGTTCTTATCGAAACCATTTCTGACAAATGTCCTAATTAATGCATAGGTACTTTACGTCGCAGTTGAACGAACTCGACGACTCACCGGTACGTTGGGCTTTCGCCCGTTGCTTGAGCAGTTCGTCTTCGGTGTTCTGGGGTTTTGAGTCGCAGCTCTCCAATTGCACACGACTTCGCTGGTCATTTCCCCCGCAGATCTGCGAGACCATGCGCAAACACCGCGCCTTTCCCAAGCAACTCTCCGTCTCCACAATCCGCTGGACATTCAAACCGCAGGTAATTGTACCACCCACGCCCGCACCCACACCCGCACCCACACCCACCCCCACACCCACACCCGCACCCACACACCCACCCCCACACCCAAACCCACACCCACACCCGCACCCGCACCCACATCCACACCCACACCCACACCCACACCCGCAGCCACACCCAAACCCACACCCACACCCACACCCACCCCCCCACACCCACACCCAAACCTACACCCACACCCAAACCCACACACACACCCAAACCCACACCCACACCCACCCCCACACCCGCACCCAATCCACACCCACATCCACACCCGTTCACACACCCACACGCACACCCACACCCGCATCCACACCCACTCCCACACCCGCACCCACACCCACATCCACACCCAAACCCACACCCACCCCCACACCCACACCCACACCCGCACCCCCACCCCCACACCCAAACCCACACCCACAACCACACCCACAACCACACCCACAACCACACCCGTTCACACCCACACCCACCCCTACACCCACACCCACCCCCACAACCACACCCGTTCACACCCACACCCACACCCACCCCCACACCCACACCCACCCCCACAACCACACCCACATCCACACCCGCTTCCCACACCCACCTGTAAGTTGTACATCCGTGGCATATGTAAAACTCGTGCTTACGCAACACGAATATGAAGTCTTATTTCTTTTGAAATATTTGAAATCTATCTCCGCTATGTTAAAATTTGTTGGATTATTTCACTCCTGACGATGTCGACACCTCTCATTATCATCTCACCTTATTTTCTGTTTGCAACCCTGCCACTTAAGTATTTCATATACTTACCATGTATAGCATTTAAACCTCTTAACCCATCACCCTACATCTTTTATTCCTCCACTCACTCCAACATATCTTCCCTCACCCCCAAGCTCTCCAACCATACCTCCGCCATCCCCTCATAGCCTAATTATGGCCACTCCAACTTCGCCTAACAGCTAGTGAACCTACCCCCGATCAATTGGTATTTCCAATCTCAACTCGCCGTCTGGTTTATTGCGTTGGCGTGGAGATTTCCTCAACAACTTCACAAGGACGCTTTTGCGCCAATCGTTTGGAGTTTTCCGAAGCAATGCGATGATTTTCAACGAAGGGAAAAGGGCCGTGACCTTGTTTCCAGCTTTCCGCATCTCTGCGAAGGCATCAGGACCATACCGTGGGGGTTCCAAGCGAACCTTAGTCCCATTATCCGTTTGGACAATGTAAATAAGGTACGAAAATATGCATATACTACTCTTGTGTAATAAGATTTTAGAGATGATATCAATGCAATTATAATTATTAACATAAAAAACCAGGCTTTATTATAATACAAATATAATAATGTAAAAATAAGATATATTCGTAAAAATAAGATATTTATTAGAAGCTAATTACCATGTTGCTAAAATGATAATTAATATTAGAATTGTAATTATATATATATATATATATATACATATATAAATTTTTATATATATATATGTAAATTTATTCATAAGTTTTGCAAATTAAATAAAATCATTAAATATATATGAATAATAATAATTTATAATCTGTGTAAAATTAGTGTTTCTATATGAAATGTCTCCTGATAAATGAATTTACCAATGTATAAATACCTAATAGTATAAATGAATTTACCTATACTTTTAGTGCATTAACAGTCTCGAGTCCGAGAGAATGAATCTATTGCATGCAACAGAAATATAATAACATAAATTGTTTCTTTATTATAAATAATGAAATAATAACAATATTGTTAATAAAAATATATCTATTTAGATATTAGTTTAATTCAATATAAAATAAATTCAATTTTCAATCTTTATAATGCACTAATTATTATTTATATTAAAAAATACTTTCCTACCCTAGTTAATTATAAAATTCACTTTTATCTATATTGGAGAACCTTTTCCTTATAAGGAAATTATATGGCAATATTTGTTATTTTTTCTTTGAGTAAATCCAAATGATAATATAAATTTGTATTATAAAAATAAGAATAACCATGAGATAATGACAATATTTTTCAAAAATGTGTTTATTGTCTGTCTCTTACGTAGATCGCATACACCTCTCATACGTCTTCTCGTACGTATACACCTATCACGCACGTGGTATAATCATTTAAGATATTTTTGTAGTTCAAAAAGAATCTAGATTCTTCAATCTCTCAAACAAGTGTACCTTGGCATTTTCTCAATCAAATCACGAGTATCAAGCAGTTGAACTGGAAATTTGAAAAACTTATCAAACAAGATGATCTCAAAGATATCAGTCTGGAACAGGTTGCTTTATCTATCTCTTATATGGTATATATACTGTATAGGGTGTATGTCCTTCATATGGTGTATGTCCTTTATAGGATATATGTCCTTTCATAGTGCATGTCCTTTATATGGTGTATGCCCTTTATAGGATATATGTCCTTTCATAGTGCATGTCCTTTATATAATGCTAAACACATTTCACCTGTGTCAACTGATGCTGTACTTCTACTGAAATCCACCGCACAACAAATCTACTCCATTGAATGTTGAGTACACCACTCCACAACCACTCCACAACCACTCCACAACCACTCCACAACCACTCCACAACAACTCCACAACAACTCCACAACAACTCCACAACAACTCCACAACAACTCCACAACCACTCCACAACAACTCCACAACAACTCCACAACAACTCCACAACAACTCCACAACAACTCCACAACTAATCCACAACCACTCCACAACCACTCCACAACTACTCCACAACCACTCCACACCCACTCCACAACAACTCCACAACCACTACACGACCATTCCACAACAACTCCATAACCACTCCACAACCACTCCACAACCACTCCACAACCACTCCACAACCACTCCACAACAACTCTTAAACAACTCCACAACCACTCCACAACCACTCCACAACCACTACATAACCACTCCACAACAACTCCACAACCACTCCACAACAACTCCACAACCACTCCACAACCACTCCACAACCACTCCACAATAATTCCACAACCACTCCATAACCACTCAATAACAACTCCACAACCACTCCACAACCACTCCACAACCACTCCACCTAAGAGTATTACTTCTGAATCAGCTCATATCATGGCATTAATCTAACTCCAATCCTTTCTCCTCATCTCTCATCATCTCTCCTCATCTCACTTCATCTCTCCCCATCTCTCATCATCTCTCATCATCTCTCCTCATCTCTCCTCATCTCCCCTCGTCTCACCTCATCTCTCCTCATCTCACCATATCTTTCCTCATCTCTCATCATCTCACCTCATCTCTCCTCATCTCTCCTCATCTCTCCTCATCTCACCTCACCTCATCTCATCTCTCCTCATCTCTCCTTATCCCACCTCATCTCACCTCATCTCTCATCATCTCTCCTCATCTCACCTCATCTATCCTCATCTCTCATCATCTCTCCTCATCTCTCCTCATCTCATCTCACCTCATCTCTCCTTATCTCACCTCATCTCTCCTCATCTCTCCTTATCTCTCCTCATCTCACCTCATCTCTCATCATCTCTCCTCATCTCTCCTCATATCTCCTCATCTCTCCTCATCTCTCCTCATCTCTCCTCATCTCTCCTCATCTCTCCTCATCTCTCCTAATTTCTCCTCATCTCCCCTCATCTCTCCTAATTTATCCTCATCTCTCCTTATCTCACCTCATCTCACCTCATCTCTCATCATCTCTCCTCATCTCTCCTCATCTCACCTCATATCTCCTCATCTCTCCTCATCTCTCCTTATTTCTCCTAATCTCTCCTCATCTATCCTTATCTCACCTCACCTCTCCTCATCACTCCTCATCTCTCCTCATCTCTCCTCATCTCTCCTCATCTCTCCTCATCTCTCCTCATCTCTCCTCATCTCTCCTCATCTCTCCTCATCTCACCTCATCTCACCTCATCTCTCCTTATTTCTCCTCATCTCTCCTCATTTCTCCTAATCTCTCCTCATCTCCCCTCATCTCTCCTAATTTCTCCTAATCTCTCCTCATCTCTCCTTATTTCACCTCATCTCTCCTCATCTCACCTCATCTCACCTCATCTCTCCTTATTTCTCCTCATCTCTCCTTATTTCTCCTCATCTCTCCTCATCTCACCTCATCTCTCCTTATCTCACCTCACCTCTCCTCATCTCACCTCATCTATCCTTATCTCACCTCACCTCTCCTCATCTCACCTCATCTCTCCTAATTTCTCCTAATCTCTCCTCATCTCTCCTTATTTCACCTCACCTCATCTCACCTCATCTCACCTCATCTCTCCTCATCTCTCCTTATTTCTCCTCATCTCTCCTCATCTCTCCTTATTTCACCTCATCTCTCCTCATCTCTCCTCATCTCACCTCATCTCACCTCATCTCTCCTCATCTCACCTCATCTCACTTCATCTCTCCTTATTTCTCCTCATCTCACCTCATCTCACCTCATCTCTCCTTATTTCACCTCATCTCTCCTCATCTCACCTCATCTCACCTCATCTCACCTCATATCACCTCATATCACCTCATCTCTCCTTATTTCTCCTCATCTCTCCTCATCTCACCTCATCTCTCATCATCTCACCTTATCTCTCCTCATCTCACCTCATCTCTCATCATCTCTCCTCATCTCATCTATCATCATCTCTCCTCATCTCACCTCATATCTCATCATCTCTCATCATCTCTCATCATCTCTCCTCATCTCACCTCATCTCTCATCATCACTCCTCATCTCACCTCGTCTACCTGCAGGTACAAAATGATAAGAAGCAATTCCAAGAACATTACCTTGACAACTACCACAAGCCTGCAGTTGAATACAGGAAGGCTGTACACAGTAAATTTAGACGTCCGATCGACTACAAAACTTCTGAACGCATCACCTCCTGAACTCATCACCTCCTGAACTCATAACCTCCTGAACTCATAACCTCCTGAACTCATCACCTCCTGAACTCATCACCTCCTGAACTCATCACCTCCTGAACTCATCACCTCCTGAACTCATCACCTCCTGAACTCATCACCTCCTGAACTCATCACCTCATGAACTCATCACCTCCTGAACTCATCACCTCCTGAACTCATCACCTCCTGAACTCATCACCTCATGAACTCATCACCTCCTGAACTCATCACCTCCTGAACTCATCACCTCCTGAACTCATCACCTCCTGAACTCATCACCTCCTGAACTCATCACCTCCTGAACTCATCACCTCCTGAACTCATCACCTCCTGAACTCATAACCTCCTGAACTCATCACCTCCTGAACTCATCACCTCCTGAACTCATCACCTCATGAACTCATCACCTCCTGAACTCATCACCTCCTGAACTCATCACCTCCTGAACTCATCACCTCCTGAACTCATCACCTCCTGAACTCATCACCTCCTGAACTCATCACCTCCTGAACTCATCACCTCCTGAACTCGACGATGAGGCGATGTTCTCTTTTCTTTCGACTGACCTCAAATTCCTGTCGTAGCAAATTAATGATAAACATGTTTCTAGTCAATATTTCTTTGCATGTTCCAAATCCATTTTTTTCCATGTTCCATTACAATATTAACATTACACATTCCGATGTTATTACGTTTTTATGAATGTTATTAAGTTTCCTACAATGTTACCGAATCCCAATATTAATACCATTAAGTGAGATACTTACTAGCTAGCTAATGCTGTTTGTATGTAGGCCAAGGTGCAATATTAAGATTTACCCTTTTTTATAAGCAATTTCTAGCTCATTTTATTAGACTTATTCTTTTTTTAGACTTATATATTATTTATAGCAATTCATATTTTGACAATAAGCAAAATTCTGTTGATTTTTTTAGGTTATTTCAAAAAATTGTTCAAATGTCATCCATACATTAGCTGAATATCAATTCCTATTCACTATCCTTTATTTTTATTTCTTGTTTTCGCTATTTATGTGCTGATAAACATCACTTTCTAAATTAGTATTATTTTCAGTTTTTTATGTTATCCAAACAATTATTATAATTAAAGCATTTTATATCAAAATATATTAAGTGTTATGATTTATTTAATATTCTAAATATTGTGAAATTATATTTTTTTATAAATATTATGTAATAAATAGATTAATGAAATAAGCATCTTTATATATGAATTTAATATTGAAACGTGTCATGAATTTAATAACGAAACATAGTAATTCTGCATAAGTTCTGTCCGTTTTCTGATTACTAATAAATTGATGCTAGATGAATTTGTAATTTCCCCGATTATCTATAATAGGAAATAATTTTATACAATAGGGCTATTGTATGAATCCTCCTTAGTTAACTTCCTTTCATATACATGATTTAAAGTAGTTGTCTGGAAGTAACTAAATTCACTATTGTTTAAAACTATATCTATATTGCTTTTCTATATTTCAACGGAGATTTCCTGATTTAGCCGTATTTGCATTTGTGATTCTATTGTAGGGATATAGACGCAGTGCCACCTAACTGGAATTATACATATCATTTACGATTTAAAAAGCTATTTATATCGACCCACACTAACAAACATTTTGTTATTAAATGAAACAGCGTTTACACCAATATTTTAGAACCGCGCTGAAGCCAACCATTAGAGTGTTCAATTCATATAGGTTGTTGCTTGTGCCCTGTTCAAATGCTGCCTCTCTAATAACTATAGAACAGCTAGTTTCTACCGGTCAATCCGACAAGTTGCAGTGGTCAGTTATACAGAGACTACTGTACTCTTACATTAGGTGTAAGCTTATGCTATTATGGCACGTGAATTGAAATACTGGTTGCGGAGTCGGTCGGTAACTTAGCCAAGTTTCAGATTATTCATAATACAGAGCTTCGTAAGTGATACGGCTTTTTGGGAGAATCGCATGAGCAGACACCAGGGGGCAATACATCGAAGACAGTTTGCATTCTTACCTAATGTCAACGTTTATTTGATATCAGTAATGCCAAGTGTATTTAGTTATTACCTGTATTATATATTGTATTTAGTTGGTATTCGAACATTACCATTAACAAATATATTAAACTAAGAAGGTAACATATACATGTTTTTAAAGGTGTTGAAATATTAACTAAATAAATTCAATGTAAGCATAATATTTATATATCGGCATCATAATAATATTAACATTTCTGTATAACGGAACAAATTAGTTGCAAATGATAATGTGAAGGTAAGATAAGCGAGTCTATTAGAATATATTTCAGCAGACTTCAAAAATGTAATTGTAAATAATTAGAATTTACGGGATTGCTATATAGTCTTTCTGTATTAATATAATATGTATTCAAATAATGGATATATTTATACGTATTATGGTTATTTATAGAATACGAAAATCTGTATTTATAATGATCTATAAAAATCAAATTATTTACGTTACATGTAATTTATAATAAATACAATATAGTTCAAAGTTGTCAGAAAATATGTTGACCTTGACTAAAATTACATGTAATCACATTTACATTGAATATATTATTTCATAAAAATTATGATAAACTTATTAATTTCGTCTATTAAGTCTTTCGGGTTTTCTTCTTCGATGCAAAACGTGCAAATAACTTATCTTATTTGCACGTATCAATAATATATTTCAACTAATTATTTCAACACTGCTTATTGAAATATTTTATCAATTAATATAATATTTGAAATGATAATTTAATGTTTTGTAAGTTATAATCTATAAACAATTAAATTTCTTGTTTATTCTAGTCATAGAAAACTAGAATGTGAACAGTATAACTGGATCTTAATTGCATCCATCGACCTACGAAACATATACCAGTAGCCAAAATCAGCAATAACACTTTCAAAACTTTATTCAAGAAGTAGAATTTTAGCTCAAAGAAAACTTGAATACCAGAAATCCGCTGACTCATAAATACACATTAAGCGATTCCTCAAACACAGAGTAAATTGCAATCAGTTATATTATGTATACTATTACTACGTGTTGTACCATACCGCAGTGTACAATGTACGCCATAAGGGGAACACTATTAATAGTGTACAATACAATGTACTATATAATGTATCTCTGGGATATAATTAATGAATAATTATATTTGAGTATGGTTTTTAATACCGTTTTGTAGGACACTTACATATGTATTATAATATATTTAACAATAATATCGAGCAGTTGTAATTACACTCAGGAAGAATCAAAAGTAACAATCAGGAACAGTAACAATCAGGAAGAATCAAAAGCATATTAGCTATACATAGAAAACTATAGTTTGAGAGGGATTCTTATCATTCCTACTTAGTAGAAATAAATACAGAACAAATAAAAGTTTATATAAAGGATATCCACAATGTACATTGTTCATACCCTAATTATTTATACACAATAGTTAATCCTAGCTAGCTTAGTAATTCAATACATTTTAAATATATCTATAAAGAAATCAAATAAAGTTGATATGATGATATTTAGTTTACATTTTATTATGATATATATATATTAAATTCACATAATATATATATATATTAGAAATAATAAATTCAAATTAAAAAGAATATGTTACATACTAACTGAGATCAAACCGTTATCAATTATTGTTCAACTTTGTTTCAATGACACGAGAAAAGTTGTAGGTCGAGTAATTGTAGATATCATATGCAATGTTGTATTGTTTAATGTTTACTCCAATTAAATAATCTCACTTTTTTGAAAAACCAAATCTCTCTCACCTAATATGGCAATATCTCTAAAAGGATAAACTATTGATATATATATATATCGATCCATTAATATAGAAAGAGAATTAATAAAATGTTGTTGTTTACTATTCCAATAATCAATTAAACATTATTAAATAGTATAGCAATTAAATAGTATATTTAAACATTTTTTATATACGATTGTTCGATAATTTTCTAGAGTAGTTATTTGAATAATAAAATTATTAATTTTATGTAATCACTGGTTTTTATCATTGTTTGTAAAAAATTATTACATATTATAATGCATAATGTAATATTTAGTGATTAACTTCTTGTTGTTCTTTACAGTACATGGGACATGTGTTTTATAGTTAAATAAAAAGATATACATTATAAATGTACTTAAGTCATATGTTATAAAGTGACAATGTTTGTTTTACAAGTGCCATTATTTTGAAGTTGTATTTAACAATAAATGTTTTCCAGACGGATTTTTACATATAACGAACAAGAGAAAATCTATTTTATTACAGGATTCCTTTGTTTTGTATCATGCATTATACCTATTTAATGAAATACCTATTAATATAACAAAGTAAATTATTGAAAAAACCAAGACAATGATAAAAAATAAGAGAATATTATATTTCATATAAAAATAAGCTTTTAGTAATTTTCTAAACTTTATAACAATAATTTAATATTTCTAAACCTTAACAGGTTAGGTCGATTTAAATTTAAGATAACAAATATTATAGATAATTTAAATCCAAAATATTTTGAAATTAATATAGGATTATATCAGCGGAGTAGATTTAAAATATCTACATTTAAATTAATAATAATAACTTATAGTTTGTATATAGGAATTGTATGTATATCAATATTATACTTTGTTTAATAAAAAAGCTAAGTTAGAATTCCATTATATTAATCATACATTTTTATCATCCAGAATATATCCAAATTGTAAAAGTTTAATAATAGAGTATTTTTTTATAAATTTAAATAATAGCTACGTTATGTAATTATCATTTAGAATAAATGAATAATGATAGCCATGTATATTGATATCGGATGTATTATGAAACTGGTGGATCTATTTATATAAAAGATATTCTGTGAATGATTGATATAAATTATCAATGATTAATAATATGTATTTAAAACATTTTTATTTCCCCTAATTATAATATGCACATAAAAATAAAAATAATTATTATTCAAATTTGTATACAATATTTATAAATAATTGATGCTATATAGAAATTATATATAAATAAGATGTATATTGGATTATATTTTAACAAGAATTGCAAAGCAGTATAAATATTTATTTTATAAACAATATCATAAAAAATAAGTTGAAAATTTAAAACATCACTGGCCAACAAATTTGGCTATATGAAAGATTATTGGTGAATATAACTTGACGATACTGCTTTCACAATTGCTTGACATTAAACTAAATTATGTTTATTTCTTGGGTTTGCTGTAACGAGAACTCCAGCCTTTCATTGTATCATATGAAGATGAATGTCTGAAAATTTTGGCAGCATGCCCAAAATCCACCTATTTGTAAATATATCTCAAGATTAGAATTAAGTAATACATTTAGTATAATACATGCACATTACAGAAATCCACCTATTTGTAAATATATCTCAAGATTAGAATTAAGTAATACATTAAGTAATACATGCACATTTCAGAAATCCACCTATCTGTAAATATACGTGAACATATTAGAAACAATAAATAACATAATTTAAAAATATTATTGATTTTTCAGAAATATTTTTGAAACAATTATTTTTGAGATTTTTCAAGAAAATATAACATTTTATAATCGACATGATTTATGTTATTATTATTTATATTATGTTATATATTTTAATAAAAAAATTGAATTCTGCAATACTATAAAAATAATACAATTTCTTATTAATAATTTTAAACCAGAATTTAAAGACCTATGCTACAACAGTGATAATTAAATACGGTTATTATTATACAGTTATATTAAATGCAAGATTATAAACTTAAAATATAAACTTATTATTTTTATTATATTTTCAAAAGCTCTTAAGAAAATTAATAAAAAAATTCTAAATTAATAAATACTGATGTTATTAATTACTATTGCATGAAAATTATTTTAAAGAATCCAGTTTTAAGCATGATTTTGTAATAAAATCATTTATGTTAAAATAAACTCATTTATTTCAGTTATATATTTGTTATACTAAGTTGTTCAATTCGAAAAATACAAACTAATTATGATTTACTTGAGATATTGGTCTCCTCATTCGTTTTGATTCTCTGAGATCTTCATCGCTAGAACTTTCGTCTTTCAATTTCTTCCTTTTAATATCAGACCTACCAATATTAGGATTGCTTGGGGATTCCTTCTTCGATGATTCGCTGAATAAAAAATGCACAATTATTGAGATACAATATGATTTTTACTAATAGCTATCAAAACAAACGTTTTATTAATCAGAAATTCATCATCGGAAGAAAGATCACTATAATCATCAGTTAGACATTTCTAAAAAATGCATATTGATTATTAGTTTTTCCGCAACTAGAGAAAAATAGTAATTTATAATTAAAATAATCTATTATAAACATATAATAATGCTATAATTAAAAAAATAGTTAGAACATTAAATATATATTTAAGTAGATTAAACTGACTCGAATAGATTTGTTCGTTTCGTTTGATGTTTGTTCAACTGTAATATCATATTTTGAAGTTTGATCATCGTTCCTCGGAATAAGCGAATTGGATTGTGATGAAAGAGCTGCATCTTGATCAGTTGATCTATCAATTTCAGAAGTTGAACTTGTATATTTTTGGTTTAAATCATTGGTTGGTGACTTTTTAGATTTACATTTATTTTTTTTAAATTTAACTGTTGAATTTGGATTCTTATAAGTTGGAGTAGTTTTCTTTGCAGTTATATTTCTTGGTATTAGTATTTTTGCTATTTGGTTTTCTGCGGTAACATTTTTTTGGGAGTAATCCGTTGGTTTAGACGATGATTCTATTGGTTTAGGAGATATAGTCGATGATCTAGGTGGTGGTGTTATTGATTTAGGAGGTGGTGAGGGAGGTCTGAGATCCGTTGTCCAATCGTCTCCATAATATCGCTGATTTCTTTTGCGGGATCGTCTATCAGTACCTTTACTTTCTTTAGATTCTTTATGTTGTTCACCTTGGAGAATGAAGTTTTAAATAAATACATAATTAAGTACGAAATTATTAGAATAATTATAGAATTTAAATATTACCATTTTTACAATTTGTAGACATTTCTTTTAATTTATTTTCATTCTGTTAATTAATTATGATATTAGTTAAATTATATAGTTTTAAAAGAATTCATTTTAATGAGGAACAAACATAAGGAATATAATCTCCATCATTTTTTCTGTGAGATTCTGAAGTTTCAGATGTTCTTGCACCTATTAAATAAAATAATTATCATTCATATCATAAATAATACATCTACAGTGTAAATAATGTGGATATAGTGTAAATGGTGTGGATATAGTGTAAATGATGTGGATATAGTGTAAATAATGTGGATATAGTGTAAATGGTGTGGATATAGTGTAAATGATGTGGATATAGTGTAAATGATGTGGATATAGTGTATATGATGTGGATATAGTGTAAATGATGTGGATATAGTGTAAATAATGTGGATATAGTGTAAATGATGTGGATATAGTGTAAATGATGTGGATATAGTGTAAATGATGTGGATATAGTGTAAATGATGTGTATATAGTGTAAATGATGTGGATATAGTGTAAATAATGTGGATATAGTGTAAATGATGTGGATATAGTGTATATGATGTAGATATAGTGTAAATGATGTGGATATAGTGTAAATGATGTGGATATAGTGTAAATGATGTGGATATAGTGTAAATGATGTGTATATAGTGTAAATGATGTGGATATAGTGTAAATAATGTGGATATAGTGTAAATGATGTTTATATAGTGTAAATGATGTGGATATAGTGTAAATGATGTGTATATAGTGTAAATGATGTGGATATAGTGTAAATGATGTGTATATAGTGTAAATGATGTGGATATAGTGTAAATGATGTGTATATAGTGTAAATAATGTGGATATAGTGTAAATGATGTGGATATAGTGTAAATGATGTGTATATAGTGTAAATAATGTGGATATAGTGTAAATGATGTGGATATAGTGTAAATGATGTGTATATAGTGTAAATGATGTGGATATAGTGTAAATGATGTGGATATAGTGTAAATAATGTGGATATAGTGTAAATGATGTGTATATAGTGTAAATGATGTGTATATAGTGTAAATGATGTGGATATAGTGTAAATGATGTGGATATAGTGTAAATGATACGCGAACTAACTTCGTTTACTCTCAGCCTTATATTCTTGAGATCCAATTGCCATTTCATCAGAATCTGAAGCAAACGAGGATAGGTCGCTAGTGTGCACAGAGCTTATGTCGGAATCCCTTACAACCGTTGTCGAAGTCGCGGTGTATGAATTCAAAGTTGCCAGGAGTTTAGGGTTGCACTGGAACACCTTATCATCGGGAGAGGGACGAAGGCGTTGCCTAGACGAAGTATTGCCGTCGAAGGCAGTTGCACCCTTCACGCGAATCCTAGACGCTTCCCTTCGCGTGGAATCGTTGTCCGATAATCTGCGAACACCGGTTGCCATAGCCCGGTAGACTCGTCTCGATCTATCGGCGTATCTTCGAGAACTACCGGTTGCTATATCGTCCCTATATGTGTCACTTCTGATCGAAGGTGTCGGAGAATGTCGGGAGTAATCTCTCCGACGGTCCCTATGCCTCGAGTCATCGGATGTCCGACTATCCAGATCCGTGTCCGGGCGACGTCTCGAGTTCTCGGTTCGCTTTTCATCCTCTCGCGGAATTCTGATCCTTCTGTTCGACGAGGTGAAGCCGCCGGCAGACGAATGGTCGTTCGTAGAGCTGTCGTAAATATGCGAAGATACGCTGCTCCTACGATACTCGGATGTTCGGCTGTTTCGGTCGCTCGACGCTGCGGATATCATGGCGACCTCGGCTCGCTTCAAAGCTTCGTTGGCAGCAAACACCTTAAGAGTTGCGTCGTCGAAATCTTTAGCTCGCTCGTGGAACTCGGACGAGTGACTGCGTTCCGAGGATTGATTTCGAGAAGAATTGGAGGAATGCAAGTATCTACTCCGTTGATGGTATTCGGATCTAAAATCTTGAGACTTTTGAAATCTAGCATCGCTGGTTATTCTTCCTTTGTGTCTCATACTATCAAATGCTATATTGTTATTTCTTCTACGATCACTAGTGCTGATGAGAGATCTATCATGATCTCTGGCATCGACTGAGGTTCTATTGTCTGTTCTATTGTCTGTTCTATTGTCTGTTCTATTGTCTGTTCTATTGTCTGTTCTATTGTCTGTTCTATTGTCTGTTCTATTGTCTGTTCTATTGTCTGTTCTATTGTCTCTTCTGTAATCTCTCCCATGATCTCTAACGTTTGAATCTCTATCCTGATTCCTCACGACTCTATTGCAATCCCTAGCAGCTGTAAAAGATCTTTCGCAATCTCTACCGCGATCTCTAGAACTTGAAGTTCTAAGTTCACTAACTCTAACCGAAGGTCTATCATGATCACTAGTACTAATTGAGGATCTACTGAGATCCCTACTAAAACCTCTACTACTAACTGAATGCCTATAATCATTTACACGATCTCTTACAGATGAAATTCTTTCACGATCTCTTGCAGAAGAAGTTCTTTCACGATCTCTTGCAGATGAAATTCTATCATAGTCTTTTGCAGATGAAGTTCTTTCACGATCTCTTGCAGATGAAATTCTATCACGATCTCTTGCAGAAGAAGTTCTTTCACGATCTTTTGCAGATGAAATTCTTTCACGATCTCTTGCAGAAGAAGTTCTTTCATGATCTCTTGCAGATGAAATTCTTTCATAGTCTTTTGCAGAAGAAGTTCTTTCATGATCTTTTGCATAAGAAGTTCTTTCACGATCTCTTGCAGATGAAGTTCTTTCACGATCTCTTGCAGATGAAATTCTTTCACGATCCCTTGCAGATGAAATTCTTTCACGATCTCTTGCAGATGAAATTCTATCATAGTCTCTCGCAGATATAGTTCTTTCGCAATCTCTTGTAATGGAAGTTAATTCACGATCTCTTGCAGTTAATGGTATTTCACGATCTCTAGTAGTTGAAGTAAATTGACAATCTCTTGAATTTGAAGTTCTCTCACGATCTCTTGTAGTTCTTTCACGATAATTTACAGTTTGTCCTAATTCACGATTTCTTGCACTTGAAGTTCTTTCACGATCCCTAGAAGTTGAAATTAATTGACAATCTCTTGCAGGTGAAATTAAACCCCGATCTCTAGAAGCTAAAGTTATGTCGCGTTCCCTTGTATTTGAGGTTAAATTATTATCTCTAACAGTTAATTCACGATCTCTTGCAGTTGAAGTTCTATCACGATCTCTATCAATAATTGATAATCTATTAATATTTCTACCACAATCACTACCAATTGCAACTCTATCCCGATCTTTATTACTATCGGAGGTTCTATCGTGATCTCTACTATGCTCTCTATTAATTAAAGTTCGTTCTCGATTTCCAACATTGGTTCTATTGTGATTCGTTACAGGTTCCCTAGTCCTAACATTATTTGAAGTACTTTCATGGTCTAAAGCCCTATCTGAAATTCTATGAGATGAAGCTTTCTCTACACTTGGTTGACAAGGCAGTGCCTTGGATTGATTGACGTGGTCGGTAATCGAAACTCGACGAGGTAAATATTGCCGGTCCTGCGATCTATTCAAGCGTTGGCGTCGAACGTTATCCGAATCTTCTTTAGGGAAGCCCGCGTCGCTTCCCATTCGCGCGGCAAGCGGAACGGGGGAATGCGGCTTCGCGAGTCTGTGCCTCCGGCGCTGGGGATTAACTCGCCTGCGAACGGGCCGGCCGCGATGCAATCGACTAAGTTGTTGTTCGGCGTACCCGCGACGTGCAAACCCTGGAGAAATCAGACGTCTCCTCGCGACGCCGAACGCTCGAAACAGGTTACGTCGACTACGCCCCAAAACGGGCGTTCTGTTCCCTCGACGTCGTTGGTTCGCGGCGTCGGGACGTCGGGACGTTGCAACGCTAGGCGGGCGATATTGCGCTGGGGTTCCCGGTTCGCCCGGAGGCGTTCTCGGACCTATGCGAGTCCTGTGGGCAGCCGGTCGAGGGTTTGTAGATTCGGCGAAGGTCGGATAGCTCTCGCTTTCGCGCGGAGTCTTCGGCGGAGTGCGACGTTCAATGCCTACTTTCTTTGAGCATCCTGGAAAACCTGGCGGTGTTCTGGGTCCACGTGGATAGTTAATAGTTGCCGTTCCAAATTGAACTTTTTCACTATCGTACATTTGGCACCGGGAATCGTAGGGCGGAGTTTGTGTTTCGCGTGGATAGTCAGTGCCGGGGTATTCTTTGTCATGACCTTTCTGAATCTCATCCGGATTACCAGGAGGAGTTCTGGGTCCATGGTAGTTCGAATTAACAGTTACCGAACTATCTTTATATTCCGAGTAATCTAACAACGGTTTAGGATAATTGTTAATACCTGTATTGATTTCTTTAGGACCGGTATCTTGTAGACTGAGGGTAGAGGGTCTTTTGAGATCTTGAAGCCGGGAGTCAGTGGATTTACTGGAATCTTGTAAATGAGGATCAGTAGGTCTTCTAGAATCTTGTAGGCGGATGTCAGCGGTTCGAAGTCGGGGGTCAGTAGGTCTTCTGCGTTCTTGTATGCAGGGGTCAGTAGGTTTACTGGAATCTTGTATGCAGGTTTCAGTGGTTCGAAGTCGGGGGTCAGTAGGTCTACTGGAATGTTGTATGCAGGGGTCAGTAGGTTTACTGGAATCTTGTATGAAGATGTCGGTGGTTCGAAGTCGGGGGTCAGTAGGTCTTCTGCGATCTTGTATGCAGGGGTCAGTAGGTCTACTGGAATCTTGTATGCAGGGGTCAGTAGGTTTACTGGAATCTTGTATGAGGGTGTCGGTGGGTCGAAGTCGGGGGTCAGTAGGTCTTCTGCGATCTTGTATGTAGGGGTCAGTAGGTCTGCTGGAATGTTGTTGACTGGTATGAGCGGGTCCTCCGGAATCTTGTAAGCGTAGATGAGTAGATTTATTAAAATTTCGTAGACGAGGGTCGGTAGGTCTATTGGAATCTTGTGAGCGGGGTCCAGCGGGTTGAAATAAATCTTGTCGGCAGGGTTCGATAAGACCTATAGAGTCTTGTAGGAGGGGTTCAGTAGATATTCTAGAAACTTGTAAGTGGGGATCAGTAATTTTATAGGAATCTTTTACACTGGAATGAGTAGGTCTTTTAGAATCTTGTATACGGGAATTAGTAAGTCTTCTGACATCGTGCAGACGAGGAACGGTAGGTCTTTTGTAATCCTGTAGGCTTGGTTTAATAGGTTTTCTTGAATCGGTGGGTCTTCTGTAGTTTTTTAGGTGCTGGCCATTAGGTACCTTGAAATCTTTAAGATATGATTCTGTGGGTTTCTGAGATATTGAAAGGCAGGAATCGATGGTGGTACTGCGATTATTAGATATTTGCGAATCTGGAAGGCAAATATCAATGGGTTTACTGGATAGGTGGGGTATTTTGTAGTCGGAGAGTTTTTGGAAAATTGGTAAACTGGGATTAATAGGTTTTCGAGAATCAATGGGTTTGGTATCTATCAAATCGGATGGTTTGTTTGACTCAATGGAATCTTGTGTGCAAATATTATTCGGTTTCTCTTTATGTTTGGACACATTATGCGAAGTGGACTTCATTTCATCTTGATTAGCTTTTTTAAGATATTCCACAATTGGAGGATTATTTATTTTAGAAAGAGAATCTTTATCTGATTCTTTTATGACATTGCAAATCATCGTACTGTATTCTTGAAATATTAAATCACTAGATTTATATGAGCCATCTTTGATATTCACATTAACAAAGTGGTGATTTGTAGGTTTGGTTAACGGTTGGTTGGTTTTAAGCGAGTTATCGATAAAAGGGGTTTTAAGGATACAATCGCCTATTTTGCTAGATTTATAGAAGTTCTCACATGATTGAGATTGGTTATTTAGAGAATTATCGATTAGCGAATCTACATTAGTATTTTCGGATATACTGACATTCCTTGCTTTGGACTGAATTATAGTTTGTTTATTTTTCTTTATAGATTCTGGTGTTTTCTTTTTAGTAGATTTTTTTTGAGCATTTTTTCTTTTTCTTATTCGCTTCTCTAGACGTTTTTCCATGCGATTTGTATTAGAAATTTCAACCTTCCGAGTTCTAGCTATTTTAGTTTTGGAAGTTTTGATCGGTTTATGGCGGATTGTTGAATCTTTATCCCGTCTTCTAGATTTTTTAACATCAAATAATTTACTGATATTTTCTTTGGTAATCGTGGCAGCGGGTCCTTGGCTTAATGGCAGAGGTGGTGGGGGTTCGCTGGGCAGCGGAGGTTTTGGAGATGGCGTTTCATCTTGCGAGATATCCATCATGCTACCGTCGGAGTCGATTATAATAGGCGAGAATGCATTGCATGTTGGCAGAGCTGGAGCGGGTTCGGGAGGGGCGGGTTCGGGGGGAAGAGGTGGTTTCACGGCGCATCGCTTCGCCAGCACCCTCTTGAGGTACTTATCTCGTTTCCACTTCAGGCTGCGGATTGCTTTGACCTTCATCCGCGCGATGACCTCGCACTCTACGAGGTCGGGTTCGAGCTGGCCGGCATCGGCCGAGCTTTTCTCCCGTCGGGGCGTCGACGCGTTCGGCGTTACAGGATCCGCGATCGGAGAGGGAGGTCCGGCTTCGACGCCGTCCGGCTTCGACGAGGACCGAGGCAACGCGACTCCGAGCGCATTCAAACTAATGATACTGTGCTGCGAATTGCTGCGAATCAGAGGAGGATGCATGTAAGGCGCCGTGAAGCCGGCCATCAAGAGAGGATGTTGGTGCGGTAGGCAGGATCTCTGGTTCATCAGTTGGTGCATCGGCATTGGCGGGGCCATATGTCGCGGCCGCTGGTACATATTGCCGGTAAGGTGGACGGGCGGAGGAGGGCCGTAGTTTGGCGGAAACGGCGACGGCGTATTAGAGGGGAAACAATCGAAGTTCGCAAAATTCGTCTGGTTTACCAGTGGAAACCGCGAACCGTATGGAGGCTGGAAGCATGGGGGCGGTTGAGAAAATCTGTCGACCGGTAATGGAGGCGGTGGATAGTTCGGTAAGAAAGATTGTTGTTGAGGCGGTGGTAGGTGATTATCGTAACTGCTGTGAACATGCGGGTGCACAGGTTTAGGGTCGGTAGATTCGGCCTCGTAATACTCTAAACATACAATATCTTCCCCGTCCGATAAATCCATTTCATCGTCGCTTTCCTTGGTGAGCATTGGCGGAAATTTCTTGTCGAATTTCAGTTTATAATCTACAATGTTAATTCGCCTCCCTTCTCGACGCATCCGTTCACTCGGAAACATCTCAAGCGGAATCATTAATGGATCGCAGTACCTTTGTTTGGCTATATCGGAAAGAACAGCGGTCATGCTCTTGTAATTCATCGGGTAATCGAGGTGATCTTCAATAAATGGTACAAAGACTTTGTTGCGGGACTTTATTTCTGGAGAATTGTTTTTTGTTTTCATATTCGACTCGTTAAAATAGTTCTTGGGTTTATCTTCGCAGGTCAACCCTCCACTTGCTTCTGTGTTATTGTTCTTATGGTAAAAATATAATAAATTTGTTATAAAACATATATTTACCCTCACAATACTAAATTTATAAAATATACTATAAAATAATGTACTACTGTTATTTTTAATGTATATAATAATTTTCGATGACAAACTTTTTGGTAAACTTTCATCCGAGCAATGAATAATGTTTTCTAGAGAAGGAATTATTTGAGATTTCACTTTATGGATAAGAGATTTCAATTCGCCAGGAGAAGGTGGCAAAGATGGCATTTTCAGTGAAATAAAATTATCCAAATTAATTTCTCGGCCATAGGAATCTTTTAAAATTAAATCTTTTTTAAAATTCTTTTTCTTTTTCAGTTTATTCATAATCTTTAAATAATCATCAGTATAGTTGTCCATCGTTATGGAATAGTCATGTAGGTTAGATTGCTTATAAGGTTCTGTCAAAATATCGACTTCAGGATTGACCAGAGCTAAGAAATCGGGTAAATCTAATGGATGTTTATTTACAATGGTTACTTTATCCGATAATATATCAGAATGAGCACGTTTAAAATATTCTCTCGGAGGCAGTCGCGGAGGTAATGGTTGTCTTGGTCGCATGGATCGTTTCTTTCTGGGTTGCTTTGAAAATTGTCTGTCAAAACAATTTGGATAAATCAAATAATGAATAGAAATACAATTTTTCAATTAAATAAATTACGCTTCAGATTCGAAGTTTTGTAACTAGGAATTTAATACACTAACTCTAGAAAATCAGAATCATCGGAATTAGTATACGCATATTTCGGATCCGCCAATGAGAACGTGTCAAAACTCTTTTTACTTCTTTCTTCTAGAATACCACCAATCATTTTTAAGCTGGCATCTATATTATTTTCATTTCGCTGAGAACTAGAAGAATTAAAGCATTTGGTCTTTTTATGAAATTCATCATCCAACTTTTTCTTACCTTTTTTATCAATTTTTTCCTTTTCACTTGTATTTTTTAGTTTCGATTTTTTGTCTATATCGCAATTTTCTATTGATCCTGGTGGTGTCATTCCATATTCAATATTAGAAATAGATGTTTCTTCTTTATTATCCTTTTTATTAAACATATTATTTTGTATTCTCATTTTTTCTACACTAGAACTTAATTTATCCTCAATTTTTAGATAGTTATATTTTTTATGAAGTTTATTCACTTTTTTTTTACTTTTTTTCCCAATTAAGGATGAAATTGAATCTTCATCTTTAGCGAGTGTGGTTTCTGGAGGAATCAGATCTACTCTTCTCTCAACTTCCTCATTAATGAGTTGTTTAAATGCACGGAAAAGTTTTTTATCATTTCCTTTGTATTTTGCATATAATTTTGCCTCTTTTTGGGAATATTTTTCTTTTTTATTGTTTTCAGACATATTTAAGAGAACTTTACCTTTTATCTTTACTTTAATAGCATGATTTTTATCTTCTTTAATTTGATTTCGTCTAATATTATTATCAATTTCATTGAGTTTTTGCAAACACTTTTCAGGCAAGAGAAACTTTCTCCGAATAATCTCCAATTCTTTTTTTAATAAATTAATTCGCTTTTTCTCTTTTTTTCTTTTTAAACCCTTTTTCCATCTTTTTGATGAGAGATGAATTTTCAAAGAGTGATATTTCATAGGTGGAGCTGTACAAATAAATGTTTTAAAAATATTTTATAAATAATTAATACAATTTATATCTAAAAACTTAATATATAAAAATATAGATCATCTAAACAATGAAATATATTATTCGGAGAAGCATATTATGTAATTTAATATTAATGAATATGAATATAAACAAATAACTCACCAAAATAGATAGGATTCCTATATTTAGGAGGACGTGATGATTCTATCGGTGGTACAAATTCAGGAGGATCTGTATTATAAAGATACTAGTTTTCTAATGTTGAATTGATTATCAAATCTACATATTGATATAGTTATTTAAATAATTCAATATAAAAGAAAATAATATATCATTTATTATAATATCCAATAAATATATTTATTATTAATATTCAAAAACTATTTAATTATTAAATATTATAAAATATGTTAGTTTTTGAAAATATGATAGTTTCAAGGTTATATCAGTTTATTTTTTTTTATTTAATAAACATTTAGTAATCTTCATTTGTTTGGAAGTTTATTTTTAAATATATTACTAAATATATATTAAAATATACTAAATATATATTTAAATATTTTTTTTATTTCTATCAATTATGAATATAAATGTGCAATAAATGTTAAATATGTAAATAAAAATATGAATATAGTTAATAACCATACTAATTGTTCACACTAATAATAACATTAATAATTGATAAAAGGTTTGGTTTGGTTATAGAATGTTGAATTTTTATGACAAATAAAATAAAATTTTAGAAAATTATAATATTTTAAACAATTTATTAACAATTATTATATATTAATTTTAAAGGCGATTTATTTCACAAATATTAACTGAATATATTCATATTTAACTCTAAATGTAAATTATGTTTCAAATATTCAATAGAAATACAGAAATAAGGATAGTTTATTTTAAGCAAACTATGATATTAATTACAATTATTATAGGTATAACTATAATAAATATTCTGTGAATATATTATTGAAAACGAACTGTAAACTAAAAAGATATTGGATTTTTAGTCTAATAATTCAAAATACTGAGAAAATTAAATTTAAAGTTTATTTAAAATTATATGATCTTTTCACATCCCTCTTCCTAGCTTCTACCTTTATAAACAATACAATAACAGGAAAAGTAAACATATCCCTTGACCTTTTAATATAAATATTGAATTTTAAACTTTAATTTTGTTTTAATTTTATAAAAATCCTTAAACTATAAGTTAACCAAATATAAAGTTTAATTTAACTAATTTATTCAAAAATTAATGAAATTTACATAAATAATCAATAATATTTTCTTAGAGTTGTGTCGTGCGCAATTTGTCTAACTGCGCAATTTGTTTGGGTTCTCGGGTGTTTGTATATTTAGAAGCGCCGTTTACATTAAATGTATTTTATATAATTTAACATTTAAAAATTTACTTAATATATATAAATCAAGTACAGATGATTTATTTAGGAGATTTTAGACATTTATAAGATAAAGTGCATTTCAAATATTATCAATTACACCAAATAAAAAATTCTTAATTCCGGGAATATCTAGCTGTCAATTAAACTTTTAAATGACATGTTTATCAAGAATTGTAAATATTATGATATATTTACTATAAATATAGTTTAATATTTTACTATAATATATTTTGATTTAAAACTATTTATTACAAACTATATATTGTAATGACTAAGTACAACAATTGCATATATAATTGATTGGGTATCTAAAATATATATACGAGAAAATATATATATATATATATAGTAAATGAATTTTTCACCAATGTAATATTAACAATTACATATAATGATACATACTAATATACTATCATAAATGAAATAATTGTATAAATATATGTATGTGTAATTAATGCATAACATTAACAATAAATTATAAATTATAATAACAAATTATTATCAAATTTGGATAAAATTATATAATCTGAATTTGATTATTTAATATAATTTAACATTATAATAACATAGATAAGTAATCTATTATGATATATAGCCTATATATAGAATACAAATTAGATTTTACATAGTTAATTTATTAAATATATTATCTACATCTATTTCATAATTCTTTTTTTCCCATACATATTTAGGGAATTTTCCGTTTAATAAATAATAATGTATATTATTAGATAAATCACAAAAAATTCATAATTAAAAATAAATAATAGACTTAAGACGAAAGTTAAGATTATACTACAGTAGAAATACAAAATATGAATACTATAATAGTATGAGCATGAAAATCACATGTGTATAAAATATAAATATTTGCATTATTATTATTGACACTCTAAATACACCTACATATGAATATAAATCATTCATAAACTATAATAATATATTTAAATTTCACGGAAATCTTTTACATGGCATAACTGTAATATATATTACTAATCCTTTGGTATATAAATTATATTTTATATTCTTTTTTTTGTATATAATTACAAATAAAATATTCTAGGTCATGAACCCCAGATAAATTGCGCACGACAGTAGATTTTATATAATTCGTTATTTGAATGTTTTTATTTAATTTTAAAACCTGAAATTTTAACATATAATAGAAAATTAACAAAATTATTATTTTATATAATAAAAAAAATTTAATTTTCGAATATTTCCTCACCCCTTTAATAATATGTAAAATTATTAATGAACATTAATTAGTGATTTTGTGATTTTAATTTATGACATAGCAAATGAAATCAAAAGCCTAATCTAAAGAAGAAAATACCAACTAAAGAAATCAAACGGCCTGGCAATCTCCTTTTTCTCCATCAGAAATTTTCTACGTAATAAAACAGAGTGTTCGGATTTCATTTTTAGTAATATATTTTCATCTGTATAATAACAAGGTAATACAAATTTAATGATTTATTTAATAAGAATTAATGTAGAATATGGTATTTAATATATATAAAATACTCATTGAAAAGGTGAAGCTTACCTAGAGAAGAGGCTTCACACATGACCTCACGTATGCGCTTGGAAAAACATGAATCTTTGTACATGTTGAGTTCTGTTGCATTGCTTGCCAGAAAATCCAGACTCTCCTGTAGATCGACACAACTGGGGTGGTCGTGATATTGGTTACAAACTACAAACTACAAACTACAACTTAAAAATAAACTAAAAAACTTTATAATTAATTGAGAAGAAAATTGATATAGAAACAGTTTTGGAAAAAATTAAATATGCGGAGAATCTGGATTTATTCATTTTAAATATTGTAATTTCAATCTAAATGATATACTTATGTGGTATAAAATACTTAGTATAAAGCTAAAAATAATACAATAATATTATATTATTAAATATATATAATAGTAATATCTTATTATCTATAATAGAAATACCCTAGAGTATTTTTATTGTATGCTGGTGATACAAGTTTAATTAATAAATCTTTTAATATGACACGATGAATACAAACTGATTAATATACGTTCTTAGACTTTCCATGAGACCATTTCTCTGAACCATTTCGAACCAAGATTCATCTGTAAAAAATCTTTCAACTACTTTGCCAACTAGATCATCCAGGCTCTTTTGTGGTTTAAAATTGTATCAACATTAATACATAAAGCATTTAATTTTATATACAAATTATAAAGTATATTCAAATTCAAAATTATTTTAAATATAAGAATAGTTTTAATAGTAATTTATTTTTAAATACAAATCTAAACAAATTTATATGAGTAAAAAATGGATTATCACAGAAAATATTATTTCAAAAAATTTATTTTAAAATATAAAGCCAATTAAAGATTCTTCTTTACCAAAATCTTTTACCAAAATAAAAATAATATTTTAAACATAATATTTTATCATAATTAATAAATAATAACCTTAGCCGATATATCAGCAATACATTTCTTACGGATTTTATCAAATATTCCACATTTTTTGATTTTTTCAATAATATCATCCTTAAACTTATTCCGTTCTTCGAAATCATAAATCAATTCTGAAATAAAAGACAAGTATATATTTTGATTTATTGGTTTACAATGATAATTATATAAATATTCATATTTTTAATAAAATAAGTATTTTATCATAATATATGATTATTAAGAAAAAATATTTATTAAATATAATATTATGTTAATATATACAAATATATAAAATAATAGAAACAAGAGTTAATGCATAATTACAAATATATAGTAATTTGTATATATTCAATTTAATTAAAATAATAATAATTAAAATTAAATCAGCCTATTTTTGTTTCTGTATTATTTAAGATTATATAATAATGGTTTAGTTATACTAGAGTATAGTTAGTAAAGCCAAATTAAATAACATATAATAATCATAAAGTCAATATAAAGATTATTATATTATGATATTTGAAAATATATATATGAATTGAACTATATCGACTAATTTTTCTGATAAGAGTTTAGCTGGTATCTTGTGCATTGAGTTGGAATGGCCGATTATGATGACCGTTCAATTTATAAATAGAAATATGTCATACTGGTCAGATGAATATGACTAGAGAATCGCTATATAATATGGAAGGTAAGTAAAGGTGTCATCACCTTTACGAGATATATACACATATCCTGATTGACAATAGTGTATTATGCCTTACAACATAGGAAATAATCTACTCATATAGTGTACATTTACTCATGCAATGTACCCTTGACCTACTTTTGATTCTTCTTAATTACTAACAGAGGCACTACTGGTATAAAGATAAATAACTAGATAACCTAATCATCGACCTCTCCTATAACCAAATAGATGATATGATGTAAATAAATTGTCAAAACTACTGCATTTTTTAATCGAATAAAGTTGATCTATATATGTGTTAATCGGATATTAGACATTTAGCCAGGCAATGACGCTTTTGCCTTCTTTTGTTATATGGAGATTCTTTATAGGTATTAATTCTTATCAGTATGTGTCATTTCTATTTTAAACTTGAACCATTGCCACACATAATATATATATATATATATATATATATATATATTATAAATATAGTAAATAAACATGTATCTAAATATATGTGTATTTATGCTGCAGTGTTTGATATTTCGATTAATTTTTATAAATATATGAATATGTGATATATATAATATAATACACATGCATTAATATAAAGTTCTATACAGCAGCTAAATTGATATACGAATAATTCAATATAATGAGATGCAAGATTAAAATGGGCGTTCGTATTCACTAAATTCTAAAAGTGTAGGTGTGATTTATTTCATAGGATTAGTTAGAGTGATCTTGAAAATACGCTATACAATTTGAACTCGCTGTAAAAGGACTTGTAACAAATACATTTTATATATTAACATTAATTAAATAAAATATTTACAAAATTATTGTAACTTGATATATTTATATAATTAGATATATACATAATATCAAATATATCATAAATGTTCAAACATTCGAATATTGTTAAATATTTGCAATGAGTTTTTAGAATTAATACATCAATATTTAAATAAATTTTATAAAAAATAATATAATTACCCTTAATGCTAAATAATTTGTCTGTTAGTTCGTCATAATTTAAATCATTAGTTTCAGACATAATATTAATATTAATTATTGTATAACTATTAAGATTTCATAGTATATTAATAAATTATAATCGTATATATTAAAAATCTCAACAAATAATCTTAAAATCCGATGCATTATGGGTATATCCAAAGATGATATGAATTATTATTAAATTTTTAGATATATATATATATATATATATATAGTGTTTGAAATTGTCATGACATGATCAATGATCATCCATGATCTGTTTTATAGTTTGAAAATTCATCCAAAATACATAGATCAAGCTTTAATTTTAGAGAACAAATATAAAATATATTTATAAAAAACATATATTTAAAAATTACATTATAACTAACATTGGTTATTAAATAATGTGATCTATTATTTAATTATGTTTATCAGTAAAGTTTAATAACAATGTAGTTTTATTTGATCTTCACGTATATAGCACCGTATAAAAATATGGCCATGTATAATTTGATCTAATTTGAAATTTAAAATAAATAAGTGTTTGCTATTTATCAAAGTTATACGAGTATTTATTTTAACTCGTGATATTTGTTAAACTAGAAAATTAAATACATTATTTTGCATCAAATATGCGTCTTCAAAATGATTATTAAATATATATACTGAAAATTAAGATAGTTTTAAAAATATGAAATCGTTTTTGGGTAAATATTACTACACTAAGAGATTATCCTATAAATGTACTGATTAATCTATTGATATATTTATAATATACATACCTTCTTCTCAATCTATAAACCAATTTATAAGTATTTTATCAATCATTTTATTGCATTTGACTCCGTATCTTTTGATTTAAAACTATCTATTGGGTCACTCAGTTTTATTTTCGACTAGAGATTTTCATTTGGAACTCATAAATCATATTTCTGTAATATGTTCAAGCATTATTAATGCAATAGCAATGCCATCGAAAAAACTTTTTTATTTGAGATTTTATATATTTTTTGTAAAAGTTGTTAATACCATTTTTGCTAGTTAAAGATAGTTAATTATTTGTGAATTGTAAATATTCAATAATATAATCTTTAAGCTTCATTAGAATATTATGAAACACACACACAGACTCACACATATATTGGAATTAATGAATATATGCTATTTTTATAACTATTTCTGAAGGATTATAAAATATGTATTACCTGTATTATAACTTAAAAACATTTATTTCAGATTCAATAATACCTTGACTTGTTTTGAATTATATTGTGTTCAGTTATAATGGTACATTAGAGTAACAATGAATAACAATGAATGTATTTGAAAACCTACAGGTATATATTAATAGTTAACGATTAATTATCAATGTATACTAACTGCTTATTTACTAACTATTCCGCAATATTAATATCTAATAAACATAGTAGGTTAATATTACCAAATATTTGTATAATCTCAAATATTACTGTTAAGAGTAATGTTACATATAATTGTAATGTGCTTATACATATAATTGAAATATTAATTCTCTTCATTGTAACTTATTAAATACTTTTTAAAATATATATTATACCATTTAAGATTATTTTCACATAATGTATATAACTATAGTTTGATAGCTAATATTATATAGATTATATATTTTGAATTTCTGGAAAACTATTAAAAGAATGGATTATACTTCTAATTTCCTTTCAATATCTATAATTACTTCTTTTAAAACGCTGCGATATGGTTATCTATAAGAAGTGTGTTATTATGTAATCTGCTAAGATTCCATCGAATTTCATAATCGATAAGTCCTCTTCCAACTATTAGTCATATTGCTAATTTCGCTATCTTATTTAATAATACATATATGAATTTATTTTATTAGATTCTTAACAAAATGTATCGAAACTATTAATACTCGATTACTCAATTATTTCATTCCCTACTAAAGCCACTCCTAATCTAATAATTGCTTAGAATTATAATTTATATTGTCCACTTCGTCTCATACTTGTTGCTCCTCGATCACAAATATTAAACTTCATTTTAACATTAATGAGAATGGGCAAACATAGGTCTCGAGACTATTTATTTACAGACTATTTGGCTATATTTTTGGTTTATATTATTAATTATAGATTGAATTCTTAGATTAACATTCTTTAATTTTAAATCAGTGGATCTTCGAAATAGCTTTATATCCTCTTGATTTTTAAAAGAACCGATAATGTTATGTTTTTAATATCGAGTACTTATCTTCTCTGACTCTAATTAGATAAAATTATAGAAAGTTAAATATGCAATCGGCATTATATCCCTCATCATAATTATCAATTGCGGATATATTCTAATGTATAGTACCTGTATTACAGGTCCTATATCCATCTGGAATTCGATCTTTATATATTTTTTTCTAGTTCTAATATTAATTAAAAATAATCTGCACTTAATTGATATGTCCCATTCTTTATATTTTTATAAAATTCTTTAATATTCTGTATATTTCATATTTATTATATTACCAGCTTATTTATATAATATATACTATTACTTATTGAGTGAATCATTTAAAATTTAATACACAATATCATGCTTACCGCTCATGATATCAAGGATTACATATATATTATGTACTCTTACTTGCCTCTACCTTGTATTCTTATTTTACTATATTATTGAATATCGTTAGTCGTATGTATTCATTAATTTATTAATTTTATAAGTTTATTAAATAATTAAAAAATAAAATTTGTAATTCAATAATTATTTACCCTCAGACTAAATGCATAATGATACATATGCTATTATAGAATCACTTTTAAAGTAATATACAATGGTAATATTGGCTACTAAAAAGATACACTTTATGCATTGCATACACGGGAGTATGTTAACATAGACCCGTGTATATTAATTATTACAAAAGAATATTATGTATAGTGCTAGAATCTATTATTGTTATATTATTATTATTTATTTTTATTTTTTTAATAATATACGACACCTATCGTATTTAATTCTTATTGTCCTTGATATTTTATTTTAATAAAGGTCGATCGTTTTATTCATTGAAAGTTAGTTTCGCATAATTTCGCATAGTTTCGCTTTTTTATTTTAATTCAAATATATTAGTTAAACGAAACTAATAATTGATGTTATGAATAATTAGAAAGAGTCATTATAATTAAATTCATTTTATTCACTATACAAATTCAATTTATGTTTGTTTGTTTTTAATTGTTTTTAATTGTATTAATCTTTATTTTATCATTATAATAGGTATTCTATTTAATACATATATACTTAGTATATTTGACAATAAAAAACATAATATACCTTAGTTTTTACGTTTTAAAAATGTAATTATCTTTTTCTCTGTTATTTATGTAATATATAAATATATTTAATATAACTGTTTTAACGGGCATTATTTCAATTTAAAATAACATTACATTAATTTTAAAATCTATAATAAATTGCTTAATTAACTGATTTGGTATACATATTTCACTTTTAATAATTTTATTCATTAACAGACTACACTTTGATTTGTTGTTATACATTTAATCATATTTTAAAAAAGTACTAATTAGAAATTATTTATTTTCTTAAAGAATGTTGCCGAAGCCCCAATTACGAGGACTATTGAAGTCTCAGCTACAGAGACACTTCATCGCAGCTGCATCATTGATGTTTGTAGTAACAGCTTCCTTCCGTGTATTTTACAAGAATAAACATGAAGAAAAATATGCTGAATTTTACAAGTTTACTTCACTTATTTATATCTCAACTTTATTTTTCAAATGCAATTAATACTTTTATAAAAATCTAACATATTTTTAATATGAATAATAATAGATTAGTAGTGAATAATAAATTTTAAATAACTATTTATTTTTAGTCTATTCCTCATAGAGTAATTATATTCTTTCTATACCTCTACAAAAACCCACAAATTATAAACAATTAATATGTATATAATACATTTTGAATATTGGACTTAGCAGGCTAGTTTCTGTATACTTATGATATTTATATTTAAATTGAATTAATTGCATTGATTTGTTCAAACTAAAATATACAAATTATATAATTAAAATAAACATATATTGAAATATAACCTATGCTACTTGGCATCTGTTAATAACCAAATATAAACTATAATTTAATTATATGTACTTTAACATATATCAATTTTTAATTAGCATTAATAATTATGTATTAAATTAAATTATATTCTATATTAATAGAAAAACTATTTATTTAACAGGAAATTAGATGTTAATAAGGAATTCCTTATCATGCGGGATCTCGGAATTTTCCAGTCTGTTAAACCCGGTGGTGTAATCCCAGAACAAGATTAATTAATCTGCATATTATTACATTTATTGCACCACTCTTAGAAATAAAATATTTATGGAAGAGTTTTTTTTACAAAAAAAAATAATATAATTTATTAACTATCAATTTATGTATATCCAAATTGAATTTACTTAACTTTATCTATTAAAACAGATTAATTTATTTAATATAATAGTTAACTTTAATGCGGTTTATATCAATTATGAAAATATAGCAATCTATGTAATAGTCTTATAATTATTTTTAAATCTAAATATATTACGACTTATATTATTCTATGACTTATATTATTAAATATCCATTTAGCAATTATAAATTAAATTGATGCAAATCAATAAAATTAAGTGAGCATTAAATGATTCTTGATAAAATTAAAATTTTAAATAATGCCAATAATATTGTATATCTTCAATGAATTTTATTTATCACTTGTGTTCATATTTCTAATGAAATATACTATTAACCAAGATATCCTTAGCTATTATTAGAGATAAGGATTGATATGGAATCCTGTTTGATTATTAATTATTTAAAATTACTAATTGAAATTTTTTATAAGAATACTTTATAGTTGTTTATTAATGTTTCATATAAATGATATGTTTATTTAATCTATAACTATGTTAATTTATAATAATACACAAGATTAACTAATAATAATATCAAGGTAATCTTAGATCTTACCCTACACCATATATTTAATTATATAATGTTTTAGAAGTTTGGGATTATATACAATAATTATTTGAATACTAATTATTTATCAATATAAATAATTCTTTGACTTCCATAAAGATAATTTGGTATAACAAATGCAATCAATGTAAATATTTGTTGTAATTATATAAGCACATTATTTTATTGTTATATAGATTATTAGAATATAGTAATTTCAATTATTTATCAATTCTACTCGGTTATGATATTTTGTGAAATAAAAATAATTCATATTTTATTTATAATTATATATATAATAAAAATAACTTATATTTTATTTATAATTATATTCAGAAAACTGGTGATAAATTTAAAACTATTTCTTAACATATTTTCTTGATGAGAATTTTTGGATGGATTCTTATAAAAATAGAAATCTGAATATTATTGTACAATGACCTATATATAATATAATTAGTTATAGTTATTAATTATAGTTCATATATATAGTATATAATATCCCTATAGCTTCTAACATTGCGATGATAATTTAAATTATCAATTAGTTTTTATACATAGTGATTAGATCATATCTTACAGCATTTTATATACAAGATGATAATAGAATTGTAATGGTTCGCTTACATATGAACAAAAATACATTTCATATAATGTTATAATTAAAGTTATAATATATTTTATGTATATACATAAATATAAATTCTTAAGTGTAATTATATATAAATATCTAGCCTCTAAATTATTAATTTACCTTATTAAACATATATACATAATCTTATTACGAACACTATTATATATATTTTAAAATATAAATAAATAAATTTTTAATTTAACATTCTAATTATTATTTCCTTAATTTTGCAGATATTTAAGTCCTTCTTTTTAATATTTTTGATAACCAATTCAATGAGCTTTGGTAAAGGCATGTGTTGATAAAAATGATATATATTACATAGATAACTTAAATTATATAGTGGAATTTTTAAAGAATAATATTAAAGATAACAAGAAATTTTCAGTAATTTAATAATTATAATCACTGTGATTCTATTTCCTTTAATAGTACTATAGTTTAGATATATCATATAATATATATATATATATATATATATATATATATATATATATATATATGTGTGTGTGTGTGTACACACATAAATGCACGCACATACACACACACATACACACACGCACACAATTGATAAAAATTAAATATATTACGTAAAATATTAATTCTATATAATTTTTATCTGAACATATTGCCTACAAAAGAATATAATAAAGCTTAAAGAAATATTTATACGGTCGTGGAGCATATATTTGTATGGCTATTAGTATAGTATTAATGCAAGCATATGTGTAGGCAAATGGCAATATTGTTTTGCTAATGGCTCACTAATTTGTAATAAAACTCCAATTAAAATATTGGTTTAATCATTTTCAGTATAATATATAATTAACTCATTAAAATTCCATAATTTTAAACTTTAAATAATTTGTATTTTAAACATTACTGTTTGTAAATGTATATATATTTATGTAGATTATTATGAGTAATACCCTACATATAGTCTTTTTTAACTTAACTTAACTTAATAAGTGAAATGAATAGAAATATGTACTATGCAAATGAACACTATATTTAGTACCCCGATAAAAAAACTACTTATTTTACCCGTTTATTGCAAAATAAATTTATATAGAAGTTGCAATTAACATTTTAAAGCTACAATAAACAATTTAAAATAATTTTTTTTCGGTTTCGTATTATTAGTTTAAAAGATCAGAATCTATCATTACACGACAGCGCCTTTTGCTATTTATATCCACCCGAAGTCATGCTTTTGCGATAATCACTATAAAGTTAAGCACCACTTTATTGTGATTCATATAGATAATAAAAGAGTATATAATATAATATATTTACAATGAATTTTTAACAAGAAAAGTATTTGTTCTCATAAATTAATATTTCAAAATACTAAAGTACAATTCATTATATAATATATATTACATACTATAAACATAGAACTTAGTAATTACCCATCATTATCTGGAATACTATTAGTACTACTACTTTAATCAATTATATCTGTTAAGTACTATATTATTGCGGGTAGTTCGCTATGCGTTGAGTACTATGAAAAGTTAAAAATAGATTTGTTCATCATAAATTCGTCGCCGAATAAAAATATTCATCGCATTTTCGCAATTGAATCGTCAAGCTTCGTAGCTTTACTGTAATACTCTCGATTGCAGTTTTCTCAGCATTCGCTAACGAATGCTCGAATACCCTGGACAAGTTGAACTCCTTGATGTTTGTTCACGAATACCGTAATAATGTCACAACCTACTGGTGATTTCTGGTCCGAACGAAGAGCTAACTTTCGCCAACCTCAGCAACCACAACAACAACAACAACAACAACAACAACAACAACAACAGTATCCCGGTCCATTCGAAAATCACATCCCAGAGATATCGACTCGACCGTTTCAGTATGGCGCTTCCTCCCAACAACAACAACAACAACAAAGACCTTACGTACATTACCAACCCAGATTCGTAGACCAGGGTCGAATCACTGTGGTTCCGGTGAATAAACCAGCCGTTCAGCAACACGCTAACTACCACCAAAATTATCAATATCCTAACTCTAGGTTCCCTCTAAATCCGTTACCAGAGGTTAGAAGTTGTAACTGATGATACACGTATAATAGGCTACATATCATAGCCGGATATTAAGTACCGATATACAAACAGGTATATATATATATATTTAATTCATTATGTATTGAGTATATAGCAATTCTATATAATGTTCTATCTTCAAAGTCTTAAAAAGCATTATACATAAATGTATATATATATAAACTTATATATATATATATATATATATATATATATATATATATATATATATATATATTGAATCTTAGAATAATCTGCTATGATATGTTACTATTACTAATATATAGTAATTATTAAAATTAAATTTAAATTATCACTGGTTTCTAAATTTAATTTTAATTGAAATTCAAATGAAAATGTTATTACAAGTATGTGATACAATGTAATGTGATTTATCTTCAACGAAATCTAAGTAACAGACAACAAAATATATGCCATCATGATAGTTATTTGTGGGATATAAGTTGAAAATGAGTTGTTTCTTATATCGTATATTTCATTGGTTAAAGACTTAAAAAATAAGAGCCATAGCTTGACACTGAGTCATATTAATGATTTACAATGTTGTTTTCGGTTAAATATATATATTATATTAAACTAGCATAACATCTCTATACATTATAATACATACTAATTGATATTATGTGCTTAGTAGTATTATTAATATTATTAACATATTCTTTAACGTGCATATTCTCATTTACCGTATAAATACATATTTATATTCTCATATATATAAATAGTAATATTCACTGTTCATTACATTCAATTTCAGTGGACATATTTTATACAATAATTTAAACAATTCGATATCCCCGTAGGTAGTTTATTTATCTCGAGTGTTCATATTCATTTATGGTTCACTATAAGATGTATCTTATAAATAACCTACGCATATATATAATAATGTCTAATGAAATTCGCATTTAAAAACTATTCTTGAAATCGATAAATCAAATAGCGAAATGATGCTGATAGCTATGCTATAAGCAGAAATAATCATATAAATTACTCTCGCAAGATAGATGATATTGTATGCTATTTTTTGACTTATCCTTTAGTTGGTCAGGGTAATATATATTTATACAATGAGTATATACACAATAAAATATAATGTGAAGAATATTGGACCATTATAATATCTCTCACTCTCACTCTCACTCTCACTCTCACTCTCACTCTCACTCTCACTCTCACTCTCACTCTCACTCTCACTCTCACTCTCACTCTCACTCTCACTCTCACTCTCACTCTCACTCTCACTCTCACTCTCACTCTCACTCTCACTCTCACTCTCACTCTCACTCTCACTCTCACTCTCACTCTCACTCTCACTCTCACTCTCACTCTCACTCTCACTCTCACTCTCACTCTCACTCTCCCTCTCCCTCTCCCTCTCCATCTCCCTCTCCCTCTCCCTCCCTCCCCTCTCCCTCTCCCTCTCCCTCTCCCTCTCCCTCTCCCTCTCCCTCTCCCTCTCCCTCTCCTCTCCCTCTCCCTCTCCCTCTCCCTCTCCCTCTCCCTCTCCCTCTCCCTCTCCCTCTCCCTCTCCTCTCCCTCTCCCTCTCCCTCTCCCTCTCCCTCTCCTTCTCCCTCTCCCTCTCCCTCTCCCTCTCCATATCCCCCTCTCCATATCCCCCTCTCCCTCTCCCTCATCCTCACCCTCACCCTCACCCTCACCCTCACCCTCACCCCTCACCCTCTCCCTCTCCCTCTCCCTCTCCCTCTCCCTATCCCTCTCCCTCTCCCTCTCCCTCTCCCTCTCCCTCTCCCTCTCCCTCTCCCTCTCCCTCTCCCTCTCCCTCTCCCTCTCCCTCTCCCTCTCCCTCTCCCTCTCCCTCTCCCTCTCCCTCTCCCTCTCCCTCTCCCTCTCCCTCTCCCTCTCCCTCTCCCTCTCCCTCCCTCTCCTTTCCCTCTCCATCTCCCTATCCCTATCCCCCTCTCTCACCCTCACCCTCACCCTCACCCTCACCCTCACCCTCACCCTCACCCTCACCCTCACCATCACCCTGTCCCCTTCTCTCACTCTCACTCTCACTCTCACTCTCACTCTCACTCTCACTCTCACTCTCACTCTCACTCTCACTCTCACTCTCACTCTCACTCTCACTCTCACTCTCACTCTCCCTCTCCCTCTCCCTCTCCCTCTCCCTCTCCCTCTCCCTACCCCCTCTATCACCCTCACCCTCACCATCACCCTGTCCCCCTCTCTCACTCTCACTCTCACTCTCACTCTCACTCTCACTCTCACTCTCACTCTCACTCTCACTCTCACTCTCACTCTCACTCTCACTCTCACTCTCCCTCTCCCTCTCCCTCTCCCTCTCCCTCTCCCTCTCCCTCTCCCTCTCCCTCTCCCTCTCCCTCTCCCTCTCCCTCTCCCTCTCCCTCTCCCTCTCCCTCTCCCTCTCCCTCTCCCTCTCCCTCTCCCTCTCCCTCTCCCTCTCCCTCTCCCTCTCCCTCTCCCTCTCCCTCTCCCTCTCCCTCTCCCTCTCCCTCTCCCTCTCCCTCTCCCTCTCCCTCTCCCTCTCCCTCTCCCTCTCCCTCTCCCTCTCCCTCTCCCTCTCCCTCTCCCTCTCCCTCTCCCTCTCCCTCTCCCTCTCACTCTCACTCTCACTCTCACTCTCACTCTCACTCTCACTCTCCCTCTCCCTCTCCATATCATTATCCATTACCATATCCATACACCTAATCTTAAAACAATCTCACCATATAAGGCAGGAGTCAGTATCCACACTTCTGGTAATTACGTTTCCACATCTTCAGAAGTTGTGAATGCACATCCCGTGGTTAGTTATCTTTAACTTCAAGTTATCAGAATATTCTGGTAAAAGAAATTTGTATTTATATAAAATCAGGTGATAAAATAAAATCTCTTGTATTCTTTGCTGGATTCACCCTTGCTAACTAAATGTACTCGCACAGGAACGTCAGATCTCCTATAAACGAGACTCGTCGAAGGATGAAGCCGACTGCGAGGCTTGCAACGGCACTGGGAGGAAACACCCTTTCATCACTAATCCTAGCGGAAACGCAGTATCAAAAAAGTCTAGTTCAAGAGATCAGAGAATAGCTCTTTTTAAGTCTATGTTTACTTTTCTGTTTATCTCCGCTATCATGGTGGGCTTCTGTTTCGGTATTTATTACCTTTGGAAAGTCATCGGGGTGTGAGATCTTCATCTACAGAATATACTTCACGACCTCACCCAATTACTATATTTCTTTATAATCCGTTTATTCATACTTTTGGTGAGATTTAGCCCACATCTTTTTGATTATATAAATATTACACCTAAACAAAAAAATTGGTTAACGTGAACAATTATTTCTAAATAATTAAGAATGTATAGAATTATAATGTTTCGGTCAATATGACGTTACGTAACATATTGACTAACGAATAATTTATTTGCATTGGTATAATAAATAAATTTGTATTTGTATTGATAATAAATATATTTTTTATAATTGAGTCTTCTTGAGATAAGTATTTGGAAGTATTTGTAGAGTAGTCGTGAGTGGAGAAAGAATGGGACATGAGGGAGGCGGAGATAATGTGTGAAGTTGCGGGGATAGGTCATGAGTGTGCTGGACAAGGTGTGATAGGGTGGGAATAGGTACATATGACATAAACATATGATATATATATATATATATATATATATATATTTATATATGTTATATATATATAATATATACATTTGATATCTACATATGATAATCAATATCAGTGATGAAAGTGTATTAGAAGTACTTTGATGGTGATAACATTAATACAATAGGAAATGGAATGCAATGCAATGATCTGGATCTATTGCCTAGATATATTAAAATTCGGGGGTACCTGATTATATTTTAATTATTAATGACATTAGAACTACGAATTAAGATTAATGGGCGTGTCCTATACATAGGGAGTGGGCGTTAATTCAAATGGAAAATGCAATGAGGAAATGGTAATACAAATATGAGTGGAATTTGATGTGTTAATGGGGGTTACATATGGGTTTGTGTGTGAAGGTGGTAATGGGAGGGACATATGGGGTTATGTGTGATGGTGGTGATGGGAGGGACATATAGGTTTGTGTGTGAAGGTGGTAATGGGGGACATATAGGTTTATGTGTGAAGGTGTTAATGGGGGACATATGGGTTTGTGTGTGAAGGTGTTGATGGGAGGGGCCTATGGGGTTATGTGTGATGGTGGTAATTGGAGAGACATATAGGTTTGTGTGTGAAGGTGGTAATGGGAGGGACATATAGGTTTGTGTGTGATGGTGGTAATGGGAGGGACATATAGGTTTGTGTGTGATGGTGGTGATGGGCGTGAACAACTAATGTTTCGAGTAGAAATTTCCACCTTACATAACATGTTTCTAAGCCTATTCTATGCACTCATTACACAGGTTGAGATATATTGCAACCCATTACCAAGCTTGTCGTATATGCTTGTCTCCACCATCAAGAGGGTTCAGCCACCACTGAAAGTAGGAATCGAAGTCTAACAGCTATAGTACTAACATCATTCTTACATACACCTTTATATCGTCTCGATAACCTCCAAACACCCTCATACCTACCCTGATATGCACTCACACACTATAGTGCGAGGATATATCATCACTCTTACTCTTACAACAACTTCGCACTTACTCTAACACCTATACTCATACACATTCAATAACATCCTCACACCAACCCTCACACTCACCTTACACCCACCATACACCCATACGTAAACCTATCCTCACACTCACATATCACTTCTATCGAGCCCTCCCTCATACCCACCTTACTCCCACTAAACACCCGTCTACACCAGCCACACACCCACTTCATAACCTTCACATCAGCTTCCATCGTATCCTTACACCCACATCACGCCCACTTCATACTAACCTTCACGTTAGCTTTAACCGTATCCTTACACCCACACCACGCCCGCCACACACTAGCCTTACGCCCACCTTACGCCTACTTCATACTAACCTTCACTTCAGCTCACAACGCATCCTTACACCCACACCACGCCCGCCACACACTCGCCTTACGTCCACCTTACGCCTACTTCATACTAACCTTCTCGTCAGCTCACAACGCATCCTTACACCCGCCTCACACCCACACCACGCCCGCCACACACTAGCCTTACGCCCACTTTACGCCCACTTCATACTAACCTTCTCGTCAGCTCACAACGCATCCTTACACCCGCCTTACACCCGCCTCACACCCACACCACGCCCACATTACGCCCACATTACGCCCACTTCATACTAACCTTCACGTCAGCTCACAACGCATCCTTACACCCGCCTTACACCCGCCTCACGTCTGTCTCACACCCACACCACACCCGCAACGCAACCATTGTTTGCATAACATTCATAACGCCCGCATCCACTTTTAATAAAAGATCAGAATATATACCGTTATACCATAGATTGATCTTGTTTAGGTCGGTTATATCCATTTATATCGGTTAGGCTTAATATGGTCTAGTTATATCTGTTTAGTCTATTTGATCTAGTTAAATCGGTTTATATTTTTCGTTCATTTATAACGGTTTAGGTAGAATAGAAGATTCTTATTGGATTTCAGCCTGTACAGAAGATTGAGGAACATCGCAGAGTAGAACAGTGCAGCATTGGAAGTAATTGCAAATAAATCAACTACCGGATTCTAAATTCGAGGTGCAATCTATCGATATAATAAGCACGGAATACACACTAACTATGAATAACCTCTAACCCTGATTACATTCTAATATTAACTATACTTTAACCATAAACACCCTATATTCCAGATTATACTCTCACTATGTATTCATTCTAGCTCGGAATACTCTCTAAATATGACTACATTATAACCTTAAGTACACTATAATCTTGAATACTCTATAAACTTGAATACCTTCACAATAAGTACCCTATAATAACGAACAATCTCTAACCCCGAATACTATTTATATTTATTTTTCAACCAGGAATAAATTCTAACCTTAAATACAATTTAACACCGAATAACCTCTAACCTTAAATACGCTTTAACTTTTAATAGAATATATCCCGGAAACCACGTGACTACCGATAATATATGTACATTTTATTCGAAAAACAGATTACTATGTTCTAGGTATGTAACTGTATATAGCGCTTTGTTTTAAAGGACACTTTTACTGGAGAATAATACGATTTCAATAACAATTTCGCAGGCGTCATTGAACTGTACAAATGCGCAACGTGACCTCAACGTGAACTCTACAGGGCGTCTGGGTCGCGATGACCCGCATCGTTCTTCTCGTCGATCATTCGGACGTGGTGAACTCTTCGGAGTGCCTGGATAGAATCGTCTCCGAGACCGTTACGGACATATCGAGCCTATTGCGTAACTATTGCGACGAGACCAAACGGGCAATAGGAACACGGCACAGCGATATCGTAGAGGTGCCGGCCCACGCGATGCTGGCCACGCCTACCGGATTGCGTGCGTTGTTCACCGTGCGTTCGAAGTGGGGGACGCACGACGAACTCGTCGAGTTGTCGTACGACGAGTGCGCGGTGCGCGTATCGCCCGGTGCGGGTGGTGCGCCGCCCGTAGTGGAGTTTCGCTTCGAGCCAACGGTGTGCGTGTACGAGGTGCGCGGTTTCCGGTGTTCGGACGATCGTATCGCCCTCGACGTCACCGCGCACTACAGAACGCCCGCAATCGACGCGCCAGACACTTCGGCCGACGACGAGGAATGCGAACCGGAGATGTCGGAAGGCGTTGCGGAAGAAGAGATCACTCAGAAGGTCGGGACACCTTATTTTTACGGAGCCGATGGCATGAAATTTATGAGTCTATTCGTCGATATAGGGTTATCCTTCTCGCCAAACGAGATTACCGTGCAAATTCTCAAAGACAATATTATACAAGTAAGTGAAAAATCACATGCAAACTTTATTAAACGTAAAATATATCTGTGTACTCAATTTAGTTTTCTTAAAAGTAAGTATTTGTTAATTTCAAGTATGATTTTTTGAGATATTTAAATAAAAACTCATAACCAGCTCAATATTTCCCTTAACAACATATACCGTCAATAACCCATCCTAACACCTTCCTTAATTATGCTACACATCTAACATAACCTCATCATAAACTCATCTACTAACTATTTCCAAACCACGTTATTTGACAAATCTATGACCTTAAATAAACCCTGTAAGTCCCTATCCTAATTCTACCATAACAATCCCTGCATTTCCCCTGACAATAACCTTGATCCAGGTGAGAGCCAGGCACGAGGAAAAGGACGCGTACCATTATATAAAACAGAAGTATTGTAGAGATTATGAGTTAAACGAGCGAATCGAACCTTACAGTCTGAGGGGAGGTCTCAGCTCCACGGGCAGACTTGTTGTTGGGGCCCTGGCTAAAGGTCATAAATCCAAGGTTAGTGTTCGTAGTTAAACTAAGTAATAGTCACAACTGCAGGCTTAGTGGTCGTGGAGATTGTGGCTTAGTTTAACAAATACAGATTTGGTGGCCTTAGGTGAACTGATTTTACATCATAGATCCAGAAACAATAGTATATGCCCTACAACGTATGACAATTGACTAGTGGTCGTCGTAGCCATGGCTAAATATCATGAATCCTTGGTCATTGTTATTGGTAGTTCAAATGAAATATTAATTGATAATGGTAGTTTACAGATTTAATTTCAGTTATAATTTACATAGATTTTTAACTCATGAGATGTTTTAACTCCTCGAGCAACCAAATTGGTTTATTTATGTTGAAAAGAAACTAGTACTCAGAATATAGTTTCAAAAGTAAGGTTTATTAGTTGCAAAAAAACCCACTAGTTTATAAAGTAGTGTTTTAAAATTTATTTTACAACCATCTAGAGCACTGAAGTTTTTTCAAGATTATTTAGGTTTATTTTAAAACTATCTATTTATTTAGGTTTATTTTAAAACTAATTAATGTATTATATGTAACAAACCTATTTATTATTTTTTATTTAACATATCACCTATATTTATATAATATATTTAGTTTAATTAATTAGGCAAGTCAGATTATTTATTTAAATATAATTTTAATATAATCTCTAGCTAAAAATATAGTATTATTTATAATAATTAAATTTGTAGTTTTTGTATATGTAATTATATATTTTTTACTTATACTTAATTATTGTTATTTTAATTGTAACTATATTCATCAATGATCATATACATCTATGCTATACCCATATGCTATACTAACATAGTATAGCATAAATTACCATATCTATAGTTTTTTTATTGGATATTCCCAAACCCACTATCGTTGGTGTTATTCATATTAAGCAACGCCACTTTCGTTTATAAAACGGACCTGTGTAATTACAGGATTCTCGCTGTAACCCCATGATGGTGCTCAAGGGCAAAGAAGGGGAGGCTGCTGTTTCACAACCTTGCAATGTCCTTGATCTAGCGAGCTTCCCGCCAAAAGCTTCCTAGCCAATCAGAGACCAGAGCAGTTGTTTTCCAGTCAATGCTTCCCATCAATTGAAATTAATTAGTAAATTGGTATACAAAACAATGTAAATGAAATTATATTATTAATTAGTTAATATACTAGCATATATTACAATATACTCTTGTGCAAACGAATATGGAAATGAAGTTTAATATTACTCATTACAGTGATAATTAAGATAGTAATAATAATACTTTTACTAATATAGATTAAACATATGTTCTTCGTAATATGAGGATACATGATTTCTTTATCTTAACAACATCTAGAGAATTTATTTAGCTAATTAATATAACTTGTTTATTGTATGAAGTACTATTGGTAATAGGGTATTTTGGAATCATAGGATAAACGTTATCCAATAGTTACCCTGTCGGTATTGTAGTAATTTAAAATGCTTATAAAACAGAAGAACTGAATAATGAAGTTTTGAAAATATATGTAATACTTTTAATTTCCGGTGTATAAAGTAGTTGCTTAATTCTGACCAACCCGTAATGTGTTATAAAAAGTGAATAGAGAATTACAATTATGATAAAGATCATATTTCGTGTTGTAGCTTTTTGACTCTGTATTACTACCACTCACGACGACGTAAACACGCGAAGGGAATGATCCCAATGCCATACGATATTGCTATTTATATGTGTTCATATATCCACACAGTGAGCGTATATGTGTTGTGACAAATAATCCTTGAAACCTATGCAAGCCTTTCAATAAATTTCTATTTGTTTCATTTCACGTGAATTAATTCGATCGATCGCGGACGAACGGCCTTGGTTTGTAAACTAAAAAAACGGCCCGCAACTATAGGGGGCGTGTTATAAGTGGAATAGTCATAGTTCTATCGACATATCGATATTCTCGCGTGAATAGTGTTACCAATACAAGATACGGGTTGATATGCTAAATAATTAATGTGGGCGAGGGGCGCATCCGCCACGCGGACCCATGGGATGGAAATACAAGAGCACAATACAAAACTCTGATGCAAAGGAATTCTCTGGACTGTATTTCTCACTCGATATTAAATTCATTTCGATGGTAACATGGCAGTATGAAGTTAATATGTATTTTTTGTTATACTATAATTTAAAGCTACCATAAATATTCTATATAAGAATAAAGCATACTATATTATACTGTTGTTAATTTTGATATGTATTAAATATATATAATATTTATATGATACAGTTTGCACTGAAAATGTAACCCGACACATGTATATATATATTTAAATTCCCTTTAATTGGTACTAAACTTAGATTTTACTGTAGTTTTATAACTACACATATATTTGTTTTTGTTTAGCACAATTAGAATGTAAAATGGAATCACAAAATTGCAATTAAATATTAATTATGTTTTTTCTAAATATATTAGACATATAAACTTTTAAATAGTTATATTTGGTTTTACTCAGGTTTATACTAAATTCCTATAAATTATAAACTAACCAATACTTTATTTACCATATTTATTTAATACTTCAAACGAGGATTTTCATATCATCAAGTGGATTGTTTTAAGTAATTATTAGTAAATAAATGAATAAAGAACTTATTGAATCTATTAATCATACAATATTTATATAAATATATATTTTTTTGATATCAGAGAAAAAGCTAATAAGTAAATTAATAACTGTTATTAATATTTTACTAAACCAATAAACGTATAACTATTTATATGTTATATTAGCAGAGTACTACATCTTGGTATAAAGTAACTCATAGATCAGGAATAGATTGTATATCGACATCACCACTACCATTTTATGTAATTAATAGTAACTTCAAAATAATTTTATTAGTATCGGAATATGTTATATACAAATATGAAATTTAGAAGCATCTATAAATAAATTCTATAATAAATGTAATACAAAGTAATTTATACATGACATGATTTAATTAAATGTGATAAATAGAATAACAAAATAATATAAATAACTTAAATATATACTAAGAGATTTTCTAACAACAATAATAACATGTAGCATAAAGAATAACAGTACTAATATTAATACTTTTATGGTTGAAAAGAGAACACACTTCACTTGCAATAAGCAAATATTAAAATGTGGATCTGGGTACAATGAACTCTCTGATAAGGTGAGGCACGGAGGTCATGAAAAGTTCATAGTATACAATTTAGAGAAGGTACAATATCCTTCTTTTGATGTTAAAACGCATAGAAATAATGACTGCAATTATCTGAAGAGATATAACTCTAAGGAGTGTAGGGATGATGTCTTTACATGAAGATGGGTAGAGGGATGTTCATTCCTTTAAACAATGTACAGCTTCACATTGTTGTCGTATTTTTGTAAATTGCGAGGCAATCTGATTCGTAATTTCTAAACGACGCTGTCTCTATTAATGTTTTTAGTCTGAATTTGGCAGGTAAACTATTAATTAACTAAACTTACAATAATGTATTATTAAGTTTAATTTTCTATAGAAATTTATAATAATATAATCATCATTTAGAATATAATAATATATATTATATAATGATTTATGAAATTCCTACTTTTACTATAAGAGTATTAAATATGAAATGGTAATATTTAGTAATTAAATTATAAATAAATATGAAATTATATAAGTTGATTAGTAAAGAGAAATTAGCATCAACAAATGTGTTTATGTATCTAATGTTGTAAAGTATTGGGAAGTATACTTACAGGAGAGGCATTTTCATCGTCCAGCTTTAGAAGAATTTGAGAGAAATCCATAAAATCCCCGATGAAAATAGTAACTTTCTATACATTAAGGTGGCGAAATTATTGGTCTAAAAATAGATTGAGGTTGATATGAATTATAATGTAATGACCACGAACAATGCCGGTTTTAAGCCTGTACGGAGGTATGGGGGACATCACCTGGTCCATTCCACATATCCAAATGGGAAGGACGAGTGGAACATGATCACATTCGTCGATCAAACGTCCGATGCCTAGAAGGTTTTAATGTGGAAAACATTTGCAAATAAAGATAACGAATTAGTAAGATGGTATTTATAAATTCCTATGCTGATATTTATCATTCACGTTTGTAATCGTAGTGTAACGCGTAATAATGCGTTGAAGACATTAATGCTTTATTATATAACTGGTTGAACATCCGAATATATATAAATCATCTGCAAATCCTACAAACCCCACTTCAGCCGTATTTCCTTCTTGTCTAAATTCACTCGTCCTATAAATAATGATTTTTGAATATGAACATCAAAGATCCTATATACATATAGATGTAATGTTTATTATTAAAGTTTCATTATAAAAGCAATGTTTAAAATAACGATAAAATTTAATTTCATGTAAAGATGTAAATTGTGCTTTTAATTGAAGTCTCGAGAAGCGTTAATGTACTTTAATTTTAATTCTCTATGTATTATAAATACTGAATTGATTTTCTATTTTGTCTATTTTGTCTATTTTGTCTATTTTGTCTATTTTGTCTATTTTGTCTATTTTGTCTATTTTGTCTATTTTGTCTATTTTGTCTATTTTGTCATTATAACCTTCGGGAAACATATGTACCCATTGTTTCTCATTGAGTTTATCGATAAGAAAATTCATTCCCTTTTGATAGACTCCGTCTCCGCGAATCTAAACAGAATTATTAGATACATATTTAGAACGAGATAGAAATTGTGTTAGGTTATTTTAATATTATTTAAATTTCAGAATTTGTCAGTATCGATATTTATTTTTTTATGGAAGTTTTAAAATTCTCATAAAAATTCAATATAAAATGACTATATATTAATTTTTAAGTTTACATATTCAAGTAATTTAGGATAGATTTATATATATATTATATATAAATCCATATATAGTATGAATTATAATTATAAAACTACATTTCAATGAGAGCTAGACACACCGACCGTGGGCACAGTACGGCCGAGAGCAAAGAATATGGAATGAGAGGACCGCGTGAAGCAAATGTCTGCAGCTCCAGACACCCAGCGCATGCATCCGATTCGAGTGGTCAAGTGTCTCCATTCCAGCATGCCTTTGTTATAATTCTTGTTTTAATGAATTACCAATATTACAATATTTAGCAAAGGATATGTTTTATAATATTTTAAGACATGGTTATCATGGAACGAAATACATTGTATAATAATAATACCTATATTATATAATGAAGTGAATTTATGTATTTTATTTAAATATTTACCAGTCTGCACCAAGTTAATCTGATGTTAAAGGTTTTTAATATTAATAAGTTTAATGTTTTATAATAATGCAACATAATAATAGATATATAAATATATTTATATGTATAATAAGATATAATTAAGAAAATAAAATTTAATTATCAAACAAAATTAATATAGTTCTTCATTAAGATTATTAAATGTTGCATAATATTATATTACTATATATATTTAACAATAATTGTGTTATAGATGCAGCATTATACATCTAAGATATATAGTTATTTATTATATAAGTATACAGTACTATAGATTATCTTGGTGCAAGCGTATGTTTAAATATTATATAAATACAAACTGCACATCAGTGGGTCATCGATATTACAATGGTGATTCGCGATGGTGATCAGGGAAGTCTTCCTTTCGGAGTCATCCAGTATATCGGTCAAATGTTTTTTATTATGCACAGTCAGCAAATTCGCGTATTCTTGAAGGTTACGAGTAAATTGGTAGAGAGAAATTAACTACAAGTTAAATACGTACAATATTTTGCAATCTTCTATGCATTTTATATTCTATATATTTTATGATATTGAAATAATAGTAAGTTTATAAAATAAACTGTATACAGATGATATGCCACTGACAGGCGAATGATGTTATGCAACATTGATATCTCAATTCCTAATAATTAGATAAACTATATTTAATCAAATTACACTTACACAACTATAAATATACTAGTATAAAATGTATTATATTACTTTATTAATATAATATTAAAGAGTAACACTTACTATATAATATAAATGTCTTTTTTTAAATTATATTTTCACGAATTGACCATATAATATATATATATATATATATATATATATATATATATTATATCTAAGATATACATAAATATATTAAGATTTAAAAAAGGTAACACATAAATTATACTTTCATAACTTTTATTAAGAAATTCACAACGCAGACATAACTAACCTATCCAAAATTTACTAATACAGCCAACACTACACATTACTATTTTACTAAGAATGTTCCATGTTTTGTGATTAACATGGTATTTTGGAATTTTCCAGGATCCTTTATACAGTGGCATATTACTAAATTAACATGCCACTATATAAAAGAGAAATATTCAAATTATATTCGGCATTTGCAAAAAAAAAAATTATATTTAGAAAATATTTATTTTTTATAAATCTCATATCTTTGATGTTTATAGATTCACAAATAATATATTATGATTTATTTTCAAAAGAATTCATCCAATAATAATGATAAATTGATAGTATAATAATATAAGTTAATTTATTTCCAAGAGTATAAAGCAGTAAAAAACTTATATAAAAAAATGATAAGGAAATGTGTAAATACAATAACAATACATTAGTTCCATGTGAGTGAATTATCAGTAGAATATAAATGATTAGATTTGACTATTTTTATCATACCACTAAACTTTCATTTTCGTAATATAAACTTATTGATTATATTAATCAAGATAATATATAAATTAAATTAAATCAATGTGGATACAAAAGTACATTTTTATATTGAATCATATTTTGATACGCACAGCTATTATATAAGAAATTAAAATAATAATTCAAAGTTGATTATTATTAATTATGGGGTGATCTATACTATGTCTAATATAATGTATATTAATGATATTTTTAAGATGATTAGGTGATATAAATTTGTATTATTGTTGATAATACAATGAGACTCATATATTCTAATAATAATAATAGTGAATTCGAAAAATTGACTATACATTTATCATAAACTGAATTGTATTATTTTCAATCTACCAATTCTGAATTTTACGATAGTTTTACAATAAAAAATATGTTATCACGTTTAACATAACATAAAATTGAAATTTATATTTCTATGAATATTTATCTATAAGTATCCAAATCGCCTCTCCTAAATTCACTTTATTAATTCATACTTAGTAACTGCCAATATCATAGTCTACTACGAGGTTATCAAGTTTCTATATTATACGTAGATTATTTTCTATGATTTATCACGAAATATCTAATATCAAATACTCAGTTAATAACTATTCAGATTAACATATTCATTCTTTTCACAACATCCGAAATTGCATTCTACTTAATTCTACTTAAAGTTGCTCTAACGTCCCCTTACACCTCTCCTTGATTAAAATAATATTCTTTGTAACTTTTTGCTAGACTACCATTTAAAAAAAAACGCTCGATGTGTAAAATAAACCGATTATGGATGGATCTCGAATTCATAATAGCACATACCTATAAAATGACATTGGTTAACAATAATATATCACATCATCTATAAAGTGATCTTGATAACCCACAACGCTATTCGTAATAAATAAACATAATGCATTGTTTTTTTTACAATATTCTTTATCACTCATAATCATATCATTGTTATATAACACCAACACTTACAATTGACGCAGTTAACTTAGGTATTGTAATTCTAACTAACAGTTTTAAAACAATACTTAAAAGCCATATCATTCTTTATGTATATTCTTCACTACATGAACACAAGTAAATACCATTGTCATTATTTGTCATCTATTCATATATATATATATATATATATATATATATATATATATATCCTCTGTATTCGGGTTACATAACAATGTATCTACTGGTAAGCAAGGTTCCCTAGCAAAGAAGAGGAAGAGCGAAGATTCTCCAGTAAAATTATGCACGCCGCAAATATACGCGTACACAAGATTATCGATAAACTGCGACCATTCTGATTGATTCTCTTATACAAACGTACAAAGTAATCCGGGTAGAGTGCGGTTTAATCTCTCAGTTCGTTCATTGCCTTAATATTCAGTCGTCCTACTCTTTTGTACTCCATGTTGCTCACAGAAAGTATGAATAATTTACGATTCAAACTGACCTCCTTGATTAGAGTATATTCTGTATGACATACGGTATTGACATCAGTATTGACAGTAAGAGCCTCCGTCATAACTTTTTGATTACGAGTAGAGATTATTATCGTATAATTTGTAAAAAAAAAATCAGTTAAGGCTAGAATATTTTCAATACCGGATGCGCTCTTCGCTACAAGAGTAAAATTCTTTGCAAGGATTTTCAAAGGTAGTTATGCTCGTCTCGTCTTCATAATCGGTTTAACTATTAAATAATTCGACTTGTCACATCGGCGACATGTCGTGTAGTATTCTTTGATATCCTTCCAGACTCCTTCCCAGAAGATAAGATATAATACGAAGTAAGGAGCGCGGTATATTTAGTGGTAACTTAAATCGTCATGGAAGGTAGATAACATAAGTTTTCGAAATTAGGGATAAGCTAGTATTTGTAGTTTCTTACTACCTCTTTGTGTCACTTCTCGCTACATGATGCTATCTATTACTACTAATATATTCCAGTGTCTTAATAGCGTACGCCGTACGTATTTCAGCCGAATCTTTAGATGTATTTTAGGGTTTTTTTTACCTTTTTTAACCTTATCACGCACCTTCGAGATATTGGGATCTCTATATTGTAACCAGATGAGAAATTTTCTTATTACTAGAAGCATGTACACTGAGTATTCGTCTATAGTGTAACTACACGAGATGATCGTTACGCAGCTTAACCTTATGCTTGACCTTGCTACAGAACCCGATGCCATGTTTTACTTTCTACAATCTAGATATTGTAAAATTTTCAATCATTTTATAATTTTTTCTTTTTTCTATATCGTAAGTGAATTTATCGGTCTACAATTTGAAGGATCATTGTATAAAATACACAAACATATTAAACACACTCCTTTATATTATATGCATACATCATACATTAAATAATATATAATACAGTTATTTACGTAGCCCAGTTTAATCTCACAATATCAATACTATTCCATTCAAATAGAGAATTTAGTCCAATTTGACCAAAATAAAGTATAAATATGCATAAATTATAATTCGTATCAAAATCATTTTCAAATTTATTATGTCACTATAAATCATTATTTATTTTTTAACTGTGAAAGTGAAATTAATAATTAATTGTAATTAATTGTATATTATAATAATATTGACTCTATTTATAGAACAAATCAATTATAACTTATTACCAATACACATGCTAGATGACTAACAATGATCGGTTTCGGAGAAATGAAAATTTTCTTTAATTTTCTTTAATTATTTTGAAAATACTGCAGAAACTTATACAATTTTGAAAGAAATATTATAACATTGAATATATATAGAAACATCGTAAAAATAATAGTTGTAACTCTACTTTTCTTTAATATTTATTTATTGTATCAGTTATTCTACTTTATTAAGTTTAATTTTTGTAATTAATTGGCATTATTATTTTATATACTTTTTGATATTCATTTCATTACAAATTAATATATTAATATATATATATATATATATATATATATATATATATATATAGATTAATATTATTATATAAGTATCACATATAAAAACTATTGTAGAAACATAAGTTTAGGTTAAGGAGGGTTGTGTATTATTAATTTAGCTAATATATATATATATATATATATATATATATATATTTAGAAGTCCCTATATATATTTTGCAATAAATAATTAGATAATCGTAAAATTATATTTGATTATTTATATAATTGAGTTGATATTCTTATGATGATTATATTACATTAATAATATTGTTGAAATTATTAATTTTGATAAAATGACTTAATTCGGCAGAAGTGGGAAGGAAGACTACAAGTTCTTAATTCATGGCAATACGATGACATGTGAGTAGTTGCCAAAAAGCGATTACAATGTAAGATTACAATGTAAGAATGCACATTATACATTATTACCGATAGTTATATAAGCTGTACGCTTATGAACTACCTTCGATATTCATTTAGTGTAAGTCGTTCGGATGTACGGCCATGCACCTAACCAGCAGGCACTGACCATTGAGGGCAGTGATTCGCCGATGGTAGATAATCTCTCGATTATAAAATTGCGCTCTGCCAGCTGGTATCGGCGTATGGGACGACCTTCCGTCGTGCCGAGAAACAATGCCTACACTAGAACAATAGCGCGAAACCAGCGCTGAATGAGTGGGCGTGTCCACAGTCAGTTAGGTTTCTTATCTTCGCAGACAGGGATTCATTACATTCATAAGGTAGTTGGCGTCGCTAGCCGTAAGAAAGAAATATTTCATAAAGATCCATCGATAGTGACAGAGTTTTTGTGTGAGAGTGAAAGAGAGATAGAGAGACAAGAGAATAAAAAGAAAACAGTTTCAGTTGCAGTCACATACGACAACTTAATCCCGGAAATTAAATATTTGACATGGTTGGTACAATTAATAATTATATAGTACATAAGTACACAAGAAATAGTGAATTATCAAGTATGAGTACAAATAAATATTTCAAGACGATTAGCATATCACATTTGATTGTCACTAAAAAATGCTAGTAAATTATTATTTAAATTACACAATCGGAATGGATAACATAATATAGTTAATAGTATAGGTATCAATATATATATATATATATATATATATATATATATATATATATATATATATATATATATATATATTGTGAGTTTTAATCAAAACTCGTTTCAATAATTAATCAATATACTAATTCCCAAGTAAATAAAAAAATGTACTTGTAAATTATACAAGTAAATAAAAGATTTGGTCATATATTTTACCAGACGTTCTAATTTAATACGATGGTATTACGTTTGTCTTAGATATAACTATTCAATACGTCTATCAACAAATTATTATATAAAGAACTACTCAAAATAATCTAGATACTTGGTACATTTTGGTACAGTATTGGTACATTTTCCCAGTCATTGAAATATTCACAATTATATCAAAATGTTCTGTTCTGCATTGAAGTTAATAGTTTTCTTATAGTATTATTAATATTTTCATCCTAGCTTTTATATTTTATATTTTAACTCTACAATATTCTAATTGTTATACAAGTTTTAAAATTCTTTTTATTAATTTACCTTGATTTTTATTTATATTATTAAACTATCTATTTTATAAAATATTTACAAATCTAATGAACTAATCTTCTATAATTGTTTCCAATCAATTATTTTGTAACCTTTTATTTGTTATTTTATTGGTTAGTGGTAACTGATGATAGTAATTGAAGATTAAATACACAAGTTTAATTTAAATATATAATAGCATTATTATGGACCACACACTATATATAATATATTTATGTATTTATAATTTTGAAGTAGTGATATATTTTTAGAAAAATATATACTATTTTTATCTGGTAATCTATATTTAATATATTAGCAATTAATAGTATTTGTTATCGTTCAATTAACACACATACATACAATACACACATACACACATACACACATACCTATATATACCCTAACACACAAACACACTCATATACATACAAGTATAATTTTTATATAGCGTGTTAAATAAAAATGTGCGATATTTAATATGGTATATTATATGGTATATTATATGGTATATTATATGGTATATTATATGGTATATTATATGGTATATTATATGGTATATTATATGGTATATTATATGGTATATTATATGGTATATTATATGGTATATTATATGGTATATTATATGGTATATTATATGGTATATTATATGGTATATTATATGGTATATTATATGGTATATTATATGGTATATTATATGGTATATTATATGGTATATTATATGGTATATTATATGGTATATTATATGGTATATTATATGGTATATTATATGGTATATTATATGGTATATTATATGGTATATTATATGGTATATTATATGGTATATTATATGGTATATTATATGGTATATTATATGGTATATTATATGGTATATTATATGGTATATTATATGGTATATTATATGGTATATTATATGGTATATTATATGGTATATTATATGGTATATTATATGGTATATTATATGGTATATTATATGGTATATTATATGGTATATTATATGGTATATTATATGGTATATTATATGGTATATTATATGGTATATTATATGGTATATTATATGGTATATTATATGGTATATTATATGGTATATTATATGGTATATTATATGGTATATTATATGGTATATTATATGGTATATTATATGGTATATTATATGGTATATTATATGGTATATTATATGGTATATTATATGGTATATTATATGGTATATTATATGGTATATTATATGGTATATTATATGGTATATTATATGGTATATTATATGGTATATTATATGGTATATTATATGGTATATTATATGGTATATTATATGGTATATTATATGGTATATTATATGGTATATTATATGGTATATTATATGGTATATTATATGGTATATTATATGGTATATTATATGGTATATTATATGGTATATTATATGGTATATTATATGGTATATTATATGGTATATTATATGGTATATTATATGGTATATTATATGGTATATTATATGGTATATTATATGGTATATTATATGGTATATTATATGGTATATTATATGGTATATTATATGGTATATTATATGGTATATTATATGGTATATTATATGGTATATTATATGGTATATTATATGGTATATTATATGGTATATTATATGGTATATTATATGGTATATTATATGGTATATTATATGGTATATTATATGGTATATTATATGGTATATTATATGGTATATTATATGGTATATTATATGGTATATTATATGGTATATTATATGGTATATTATATGGTATATTATATGGTATATTATATGGTATATTATATGGTATATTATATGGTATATTATATGGTATATTATATGGTATATTATATGGTATATTATATGGTATATTATATGGTATATGATATGGTATATTACATGGTATATTATATGGTATATTATATGGTATATTATATGGTATATTATATGGTATATTACATGGTATATTATATGGTATATTATATGGTATATTATATGGTATATTATATGGTATATTATATGGTATATTATATGGTATATTATATGGTATATTATATGGTATATAATATGGTATATTATATGGTATATTATATGGTATATTATATGGTATATTATATGGTATATTATATGGTATATTATATGGTATATTATATGGTATATTATATGGTATATTATATGGTATATTATATGGTATATTATATGGTATATTATATGGTATATTATATGGTATATTATATGGTATATTATATGGTATATTATATGGTATATTATATGGTATATTATATGGTATATTATATGGTATATTATATGGTATATTATATGGTATATTATATGGTATATTATATGGTATATTATATGGTATATTATATGGTATATTATATGGTATATTATATGGTATATTATATGGTATATTATATGGTATATTATATGGTATATTATATGGTATATTATATGGTATATTATATGGTATATTATATGGTATATTATATGGTATATTATATGGTATATTATATGGTATATTATATGGTATATTATATGGTATATTATATGGTATATTATATGGTATATTATATGGTATATTATATGGTATATTATATGGTATATTATATGGTATATTATATGGTATATTATATGGTATATTATCTGGTATATTATATGGTATATTATATGGTATATTATATGGTATATTATATGGTATATTATATGGTATATTATATGGTATATTATATGGTATATTATATGGTATATTATATGGTATATTATATGGTATATTATATGGTATATTATATGGTATATTATATGGTATATTATATGGTATATTATATGGTATATTATATGGTATATATAATATGGTATATTTACTATAATAAATGATCTTCCAGGAAGTATATGTATTTATTATATATATATATATATATATATATATATATATTTATATATCTATTTGAGATTTAAAAGATAGCCTATTCTTCTCCTCTATATAGCTCTCAAGAGATAGACTTTCAATACGATATCAAAATAATGGAAAATTACTCGAAAACATTTGTCCTTCGAAGTCACTTTGAACCGATTCGTTCTAGAAATTGCGAATTGACGATATATGTTGTTTTTCAGGCTCATGAATTGTCTGGCGACCAGATCTCCGAGTTTAAGGAGGCGTTCGCTCTTTTCGATAAAGATGGCGACGGCACCATCACCACTAGTGAGTTGGCTACCGTTATGCGAAGTCTAGGTCAGAACCCATCGGATAAAGATCTCGACGACATGATCAGGGAGGTGGACGCTGACGGTTGGTGATGCGATATCGTTTGTTATTGTTTACATTATTTACATTATTTACATCGGTAATTGCGCGTGATATTGTTTATATGGCATATGTATACCAGGAATTGATAATGGTATATGTAAGTTTAATAAGTGCATATTTCAATAGTTATATCGCTAATTACTTTCCGAACTTCTTTTGTTCGAAGGTTAAATGATCGTCACGCAACGCTGACGATTATAGGCCACGGTATAGTATCCGTCGGCCTACTTGTTCATGGTAGCAGAAGCGTTGTTCACATTGTTATAGGCGAATTACGTCATATTATAACTAATTCGTATTCAATTTGCCTGGCCGGAATAAACGTTGTGACGTAATTAATGCGTTCTCTTGAACGTAGTCTGTCTACAGATAACGTACATACCTTCGTAATACTTCTAATTTATAATTGTATTCATAAGTCTGATTTAACATATCGATGTATATTTCGCTGCTATAATATAATACAATTTTAAAATAACGATATTTTAAATCAAACTTATCCAATTATAATTCGAATTCAATAACATATATTATAATGATAAACATGTTTTATTATTTTCTTGTATTTATAATTAATATATACATTATAATCATAAAACACTTTTATATATTATCATACCTTCATGTATACCATTGTAATACTAATTTGACTAACCCATACCAGATTAATATACTATAATAAATATAATTGATCTTATAGATAAATTATATTTTATATCTTATAGAATGAATTTTTATATATTAAATAATGTTATACATATTTAATTATATAAATTAATTATTAAATATCTATATAATTTAATTTAATATATCATAAATATATATTATATACTATATACTATATACTATATACTATATACTATATACTATATACTATATACTATATACTATGTACTATGCACTATGTACTATGTACTATGTACTATGTACTATGTACTATATACTATATTCTATATAATATATAATATATACTATATTCTATGTACTATATACTATATTCTATATACTATATAATATATACTATATACTATATACTATGTACTATATACTATATTCTATATACTATATAATATATACTATATACTATATACTGTATACTATTAATCAGCAGTTTGGAACCACCAAAAAAAAGATTTCTTTAATTTACAAAAATCAAAATAATACATTTATTAAAATTGCTTATCCAAATACCTACAAAGCCATATTCGAGAACTTACTCATTAATAATATAACTATGATCTATATTTAATATAAATAATATATAAATACATATAATGACGAATACATTTCAATAATAATAGATAACGGAACCATTGATTTTGGTGAATTTCTGACATTAATGTCACGAAAAGTAAACGCTGTCGATTCTGAAGAAGACATCAAAGAAGCATTCAAGGTCATAGATACTAATAACATATTAATAGAATGTATTTGTATTATATAACTAATATTACTTTTTACCATTATTATTATTATTGTATTTATTATTAGATCAGAAGAGGCACAACATATAACTACATATAACTACATATAACTACATATAACTACATATAACTACATATAACTACATATAACTACATATAACTACATATAACTACATATAACTACATATAACTACATATAACTACATATAACTACATATAACTACATATAACTACATATAACTACATATAACTACATATAACTACATATAACTACATATAGCTACATATAACTACATATAACTACATATAACTACATATAACTACATATAACTACATATAACTACATATAACTACATATAACTACATATAACTACATATAACTACATATAACTACATATAACTACATATAACTACATATAACTACATATAACTACATATAACTACATATAACTACATATAACTACATATAACTACATATAACTACATATAACTACATATAACTACATATAACTACATATAACTACATATAACTACATATAACTACATATAACTACATATAACTACATATAACTACATATAACTACATATAACTACATATAACTACATATAACTACATATAACTACATATAACTACATATAACTACATATAACTACATATAACTACATATAACTACATATAACTACATATAACTACATATAACTACATATAACTACATATAACTACATATAACTACATATAACTACATATAACTACATATAACTACATATAACTACATATAACTACATATAACTACATATAACTACATATAACTACATATAACTACATATAACTACATATAACTACATATAACTACATATAACTACATATAACTACATATAACTACATATAACTACATATAACTACATATAACTACATATAACTACATATAACTACATATAACTACATATAACTACATATAACTACATATAACTACATATAACTACATATAACTACATATAACTACATATAACTACATATAACTACATATAACTACATATAACTACATATAACTACATATAACTACATATAACTACATATAACTACATATAACTACATATAACTACATATAACTACATATAACTACATATAACTACATATAACTACATATAACTACATATAACTACATATAACTACATATAACTACATATAACTACATATAACTACATATAACTACATATAACTACATATAACTACATATAACTACATATAACTACATATAACTACATATAACTACATATAACTACATATAACTACATATAACTACATATAACTACATATAACTACATATAACTACATATAACTACATATAACTACATATAACTACATATAACTACATATAACTACATATAACTACATATAACTACATATAACTACATATAACTACATATAACTACATATAACTACATATAACTACATATAACTACATATAACTACATATAACTACATATAACTACATATAACTACATATAACTACATATAACTACATATAACTACATATAACTACATATAACTACATATAACTACATATAACTACATATAACTACATATAACTACATATAACTACATATAACTACATATAACTACATATAACTACATATAACTACATATAACTACATATAACTACATATAACTACATATAACTACATATAACTACATATAACTACATATAACTACATATAACTACATATAACTACATATAACTACATATAACTACATATAACTACATATAACTACATATAACTACATATAACTACATATAACTACATATAACTACATATAACTACATATAACTACATATAACTACATATAACTACATATAACTACATATAACTACATATAACTACATATAACTACATATAACTACATATAACTACATATAACTACATATAACTACATATAATACACATAACTGAGGTTTTGTAATAGGTTGCAAATAACTATATTTTGCAACATATATACGTTTATTATATATAATATTATACTCAGGTTGCTATTTTTCAATTTTAAACAACGAATGCAAATTATAAAAACCAAAATCAACCCGAAACAATTAAACTTGTTTCCTTATATCAATATATGTAGCTTTTCTAGTCTTACGCAGGTGTAGAATTTGTCAATACAAAACATTTAAGATACGATATTGAATTATCTAATAGAATAACCAAAACCATTAACGATTATTTATAAATAAACCTATGATTAAGCTTAATATTAAAATGATATGTTTTGTCGTTTATTATCCAATGCTAAATACATTTGATCTGCCAACATATTTGTTTATACTAGTTGCAGATTAATATATTAATTTCTATATTAACCTCAAGATTAAACAATCCTTTACATATATCCATACATTCCATACATTCTATACATTCCAAACATCCCATACATTTCATACATTTCATACATTTCATACATTTCATACATTTCATACATTTCATACATTTCATACATTTCATACATTTCATACATTTCATACATTTCATACATTGCATACATTCCATACATTTTATACATATTCGCCAGCTAATATTTTGCAAAAGATAAATAATTGAATTCTATAACAGTAACAATAATGAACTCGAGAATATTTCACATTATTTCAAATATACGTTAGATATCAATCATTGTTATAGAAAGTATTATATATATATATATATATAAATATTATATGTATACACATTCTCCATCTAGTTATATTAATATGTGTGCGTATAGCTGTCGAAGTGAAAATATTGTTATTTAATGTATTACTTTTCATATGAATTTGGTTGAAAAACAAGAGACTTTTAAAGCCTGAGTTAAAAATAGTTTATTTAAAAAAAATTCACACCTGGCTACTAATATTTTCAGGTATTCGATAAAGACGGAAATGGGTATATTTCAGCTCCCGAACTTCGCTACATTATGACGAATCTTGGAGAAAAACTGAGCGATGAGGAGGTAATAAACGTCCATAATATCATATATTTCGTAACTCATATCTGTGCATAGATTATAAACAGTAGATAATATAGGATATACCAGATACGTTATAAATAATGCACTACGCAGTGTCTGAATATACTAGGTTCTAAATTATAATTCATTATACATTACTATATTATATATATATATTTATATGTGACTATATATATATATATATATATATATATATATATATATAAATAAATATATATATTCCTGTTTTATTTGATCTACATTTTAAAATGTACAACTTGTTCATGAATACGAATGCAATATTATACTAATCTGTTTTGAAAATTACAATATCAAAAATATTTGAACGATTTGCGATTATTTTACCATTTATTTACATATTATTCTAAAATTGATTGTAGACCATAACCCGAAGATCATAAATTAGATTCACAATAACTGTAAACCATGTATAGGTAGAAGAAATGATCGCCGAGGCGGATATTGATGGAGATGGTCAAATAAACTACGAAGGTTATTATCAATGAACAAAAGATCTATACGAAATTGTTCAATTGTTATAAACCGACCTTCATAAACATTTATTTCCACTTTAAAATGAATATATATTTGCAGTAATTACGATACAAATCCATGATACTATTCTTATATTCGTAATAAAATTATTATATTACTAATTTATATCTATATAAAAAAATAAAAATACGTTCTCCGTATTGTTAATCATTAGATTATCCAACTCATTATATTTATATATTTATATATTTATATATTATACTCTAATATATATTATCAAATAACATATATTTTATAAATAATAACTCATTTTCAGAATTCGTTAAGATGATGGCAATTCACTGATAATGCTATCTGCAAATCGAGCCCTAGATATAGATATATACCCTGGAAGAACTCGGCAACAAGTTATTCGGCGATGTTGATAATTTAATGATTTGTGTGAGCAATATAAGCATCGTTATTAAGTGGTCTCTATTTCTGTATATTTACTTTAACACACCGTGAGAGCCTCTTTACGTTTCTAGTGAATGAGACGAGAGCATCATTATTTCATATTTACCATTAACAATGCGAATAAAGTTATTTTAGTAGTCGATATTTTCTTTCAAGCACAACAAATATAGAAATGATATTACAATTATTTCTCAATGTTAAATATCGAAATCATTTCCATACGAATTCGAATACATGGTATTTATTTTGCTTTTTAACTTGTATTAAACGATTCGCTTTACATTGAAACTTATATTTTAAACAACGATTTCATTTGAAGTTCTCAAATAGTCAAATATTCCAGCAAAAAAATCTAAACAAATAATTACATAATATGTTTTCATGGGATCTTATAATTAATTTTAATAAAACAGTTATATAAGAATTTATAAAAATGACATCCTTCTAATATACTAAATTACTATATAATTGGTATAATTATAAATATACGTAGGGTCTGACTAATCCAAAATATTCCTCACTAAAATAATATACGTATTTCATCTAATACCATTACACATATTAATTATGTATACACAAATATATATATATATATATATATATATATATATATATATATAATTTTAAATTGTTAATATTTGTATTATTTAAAAAATTAATATTTATACTATTTAAAGTGTTAATCATTGTATTATATTTAAAGTGTTAATATTTGTATTACATTTAAAGTGTTAAGTTTAAAATATTATTAGGAAATGTGAGTTAAACTTTCATTAACTCTTAAAATGGGATGCAAATGTAAAGTTAAACATATTTAGTTTATATTTTTTGTTTATTCGCCTATCTATAAGTAACTTATTAAGATCTCTTTAACCTCTAAGATCTCTTTAATCTTAATACTTAAATTTCAACTTAATTTATTCGATTATGTTTTAATTCACACACACTATTATATATTCAATTGTAATAGGATACCTATTATAATAATTATATATAAGCTTAATACACGCATATCCTCATTATTTATAGAGTAATTCTATTCGGTTAATTGTGTATAACTTTAAAGCAAATATTTATTAAAAAATATTGATATGTTTAAAAATTAAATTATCTACTGAATTCGCACGTTAAAATATTAACTTTAAGGCTAAAATAATAATTATAAAAGTAAAATTAATTCTGTACTAATTAAAATAATAACTGTATAAGTAAAAATAATAACTGATTAAGTAAAAAATAATAACTGTTTAAGTAAAAATAATAACTGTTTAATAAGTTATTACTTAATAATAAGTTATTTTTTTGAGCACTGCAGATTACATTTTAAATTACTTCATTATATTACAAAATTATCTCGCTTTCTCTCTCTCTCTCCTTCATAAACAATAAACTTATATAGCTAACTATATTACCAAGGTACCCTATAAGCATGTTGTCATGGAAAATATTCTATAAATTAGTTAAATGAGGCTATGGTTAAACTTAGGATATTAATTATAAAATAATTCTAACTGGTAGGAGATCAGTATAAATCGTCTCCCTAGCGAGTTATATTGTGGTAATTTATCTTTCGATAGGTGGCGCTCTCTGTTTACGTTTCAAGCATTGAGAGAATGCACGCATCATTTGCCGGTATTATGGTGAATTACGTCATAACGATTGGCTGCCACTGTTGCATAATTTGATTGCATGCGCTACACATATAGATAATTACGCAACCCTCACAATCTAGGTTAGTGCAATCACATTCATATTTAATAACTATTAATGCAGAAGCTGTTTGAAACTCCATGAACTACAATGAATAATTAATATAGCCTCTATCTATTTATTTCCAACACAAATCAGTAAACAAATACACGCATACACAAATATATATATATATATATATATATATATATATATATATATATAAATATATATATACTGGCGTTAATCAGCAAATTTAGATAATTTTAAAAACGAAACACCGAAAAGATTATTTTATTTTTCCTATTTTCTTACTCTTTACTAAACTAAATAAATCTCAAAACTTCTATACATATAATAACCTATTATTCGATTTCTCGCTAAACAATTCATTAAAAACTTACTCCATTCGACCATTAATATATTCCTTTAAATAAACTTTCACCAACTCATAATGTAATCAACTACTCAGTAATTAAGATGTTATTTTATTTACTACTTATTCAATCCGTCTCTCATTCACGTTACAAATAAATCTCTTGTTTAACAAGTATTTCCATAATCAACATAATACACACTCAACTTTCATCTCACTAGATATCTAAATATTCACCTAAATCTTTACTCAACATTTTCTTAAATTCTAATTAATACCTAACCTAACCGCCAGACTACTAAACACTCACTAAATACTTACTAAAATGATGTATACAGTATATACGTTTTAGCCTATTATAGAGTTACAGGAGATTATATTATAAGTGAGCTTTGAAATAATTTCGTTATATCCACAATAACGACGTAATAGAAAAAACGGTAATTTTTATATATTGTTTTACACATTGTTTATATATTATTTTATATAACATATATCACCTTAGCGCTACATAAATACAATTCTACCCAATTACCGTTTGCCATTTCGACATAGCTTTCCCAAGTAACTTAATGATGTGACTATTATATAATATCATATAATTATATGAAATACAAAATAAACATAATATATTTTTAATACAAATAATATATATTTTCACTTTTATTATATAATAAAAAACTAAAATGACCTGGATGGGGTCCTAGGTTTATAGTATATATATATTGTTGAGATTTTAGAGGTTATAGTATTGGTTACTAGGACCAGGCACCTTGAATATACGGATCATTTTTTATCCGGATATGTGGGGAATAATATTCCCGTGTACCTGAATATCAAATATCTACTCTGTTGCCATGTTATACATATACTTGGAGTATATATTATTATGAGATAAGTGCAATATTTGACGAAGGTCATTGGAAATTCATTAATCGGCCAGTGATCAGCGAGTGGTCAGCGAGTGGACCATGATTGGAAGACGTTGCGACTGGCGCTACGGACATTATATCAGTTAGCATAGTGGATGGTGCAGCGGTCTGCATAATGGCTATAGACTGATCAATGTATTGCCATGAGTATGTTTAGGTTTTCTGATAAGTGCGGCAGAAAGTGCGGGAGATAGTGCGGGAGATAGTGCGGCCGTTAGTGCGGTTGTTAGTGCGGTTGTTAGTGCGGCAGTAGGTGCGGTTGTTAGTGCGGTTGTTAGTGCGGCAGTTAGTGCGGTTGTTAGTGCGGTTGTTAGTGCGGTTGTTAGTGCGGTTGTTAGTGCGGTTGTTAGTGCGGCAGTTAGTGCGGTAGTTAGTGCGGTTGTTAGTGCGGTTGTTAGTGCGGTTGTTAGTGCGGTTGTTAGTGCGGTTGTTAGTGCGGTTGTTAGTGCGGTTGTTAGTGCGGTTGTTAGTGCGGTTGTTAGTGCGGTTGTTAGTGCGGTTGTTAGTGCGGTTGTTAGTGCGGTTGTTAGTGCGGTTGTTAGTGCGGTTGTTAGTGCGGTTGTTAGTGCGGTTGTTAGTGCGGTTGTTAGTGCGGCAGTTAGTGCGGTTGTTAGTGCGGTTGTTAGTGCGGTTGTTAGTGCGGTTGTTAGTGCGGCAGTTAGTGCGGTTGTTAGTGCGGTTGTTAGTGCGGTTGTTAGTGCGGTTGTTAGTGCGGCAGTTAGTGCGGTTGTTAGTGCGGTTGTTAGTGCGGTTGTTAGTGCGATTATTAGTGCGGCAGTTAGTGCGGTTGTTAGTGCGGTTGTTAGTGCGGTTGTTAGTGCGGTTGTTAGTGCGGCAGTTAGTGCGGTTGTTAGTGCGGTTGTTAGTGCGGTTGTTAGTGCGGTTGTTAGTGCGGTTGTTAGTGCGGTTGTTAGTGCGGTTGTTAGTGCGGTTGTTAGTGCGGTTGTTAGTGCGGTTGTTAGTGCGGCAGTTAGTGCGGTTGTTAGTGCGGCAGTTAGTGCGGTTGTTAGTGCGGTTGTTAGTGCGGTTGTTAGTGCGGTTGTTAGTGCGGTTGTTAGTGCGGCAGTTAGTGCGGTTGTTAGTGCGGTTGTTAGTGCGGTTGTTAGTGCGGTTGTTAGTGCGGTTGTTAGTGCGGTTGTTAGTGCGGTTGTTAGTGCGGTTGTTAGTGCGGTTGTTAGTGCGGTTGTTAGTGCGGTTGTTAGTGCGGTTGTTAGTGCGGTTGTTAGTGCGGTTGTTAGTGCGGTTGTTAGTGCGGTTGTTAGTGCGGTTGTTAGTGCGGTTGTTAGTGCGGTTGTTAGTGCGGTTGTTAGTGCGGTTGTTAGTGCGGCAGTTAGTGCGGTTGTTAGTGCGGTTGTTAGTGCGGTTGTTAGTGCGGTTGTTAGTGCGGTTGTTAGTGCGGTTGTTAGTGCGGTTGTTAGTGCGGTTGTTAGTGCGGTTGTTAGTGCGGCAGTTAGTGCGGTTGTTAGTGCGGCAGTTAGTGCGGTTGTTAGTGCGGTTGTTAGTGCGGTTGTTAGTGCGGTTGTTAGTGCGGTTGTTAGTGCGGTTGTTAGTGCGGTTGTTAGTGCGGTTGTTAGTGCGGTTGTTAGTGCGGCAGTTAGTGCGGTTGTTAGTGCGGCAGTTAGTGCGGTTGTTAGTGCGGTTGTTAGTGCGGTTGTTAGTGCGGTTGTTAGTGCGGTTGTTAGTGCGGTTGTTAGTGCGGTTGTTAGTGCGGTTGTTAGTGCGGCAGTTAGTGCGGTTGTTAGTGCGGCAGTTAGTGCGGTTGTTAGTGCGGTTGTTAGTGCGGTTGTTAGTGCGGTTGTTAGTGCGGTTGTTAGTGCGGTTGTTAGTGCGGTTGTTAGTGCGGTTGTTAGTGCGGTTGTTAGTGCGGTTGTTAGTGCGGTTGTTAGTGCGGTTGTTAGTGCGGCAGTTAGTGCGGTTGTTAGTGCGGTTGTTAGTGCGGTTGTTAGTGCGGTTGTTAGTGCGGCAGTTAGTGCGGTTGTTAGTGCGGTTGTTAGTGCGGTTGTTAGTGCGGTTGTTAGTGCGGTTGTTAGTGCGGCAGTTAGTGCGGTTGTTAGTGCGGTTGTTAGTGCGGCAGTTAGTGCGGTTGTTAGTGCGGTTGTTAGTGCGGTTGTTAGTGCGGCAGTTAGTGCGGCAGTTAGTGCGGCAGTTAGTGCGGGAGATAGTGCGGGAGTTAGTGCGGTTGTTAGTGCGGGAGTTAGTGCGGTTGTTAGTGCGGTTGTTAGTGCGGTTGTTAGTGCGGCAGTTAGTGCGGTTGTTAGTACGGTTGTTAGTGCGGTTGTTAGTGCGGTTGTTAGTGCGGCAGTTAGTGCGGTTGTTAGTGCGGTTGTTAGTGCGGTTGTTAGTGCGATTATTAGTGCGGCAGTTAGTGCGGTTGTTAGTGCGGTTGTTAGTGCGGTTGTTAGTGCGGTTGTTAGTGCGGTTGTTAGTGCGGTTGTTAGTGCGGTTGTTAGTGCGGTTGTTAGTGCGGCAGTTAGTGCGGTTGTTAGTGCGGTTGTTAGTGCGGTTGTTAGTGCGGTTGTTAGTGCGGTTGTTAGTGAGGTTGTTAGTGCGGTTGTTAGTGCGGTTGTTAGTGCGGTTGTTAGTGCGGTTGTTAGTGCGGTTGTTAGTGCGGTTATTAGTGCGGCAGTTAGTGCGGTTGTTAGTGCGGCAGTTAGTGCGGTTGTTAGTGCGGTTGTTAGTGCGGTTGTTAGTGCGGTTGTTAGTGCGGTTGTTAGTGCGGTTGTTAGTGCGGTTGTTAGTGCGGTTGTTAGTGCGGTTGTTAGTGCGGTTGTTAGTGCGGTTGTTAGTGCGGTTGTTAGTGCGGTTGTTAGTGCGGCAGTTAGTGCGGTTGTTAGTGCGGTTGTTAGTGCGGTTGTTAGTGCGGCAATTAGTGCGGGAGATAGTGCGGCAGTTAGTGCGGTTGTTAGTGCGGTTGTTAGTGCGGTTGTTAGTGCGGTTGTTAGTGCGGTTGTTAGTGCGGTTGTTAGTGCGGTTGTTAGTGCGGTTGTTAGTGCGGCAGTTAGTGCGGTTGTTAGTGCGGTTGTTAGTGCGGTTGTTAGTGCGGTTGTTAGTGCGGTTGTTAGTGCGGTTGTTAGTGCGGCAGTTAGTGCGGTTGTTAGTGCGGTTGTTAGTGCGGTTGTTAGTGCGGCAGTTAGTGCGGTTGTTAGTGCGGTTGTTAGTGCGGTTGTTAGTGCGGTTGTTAGTGCGGTTGTTAGTTCGGTTGTTAGTGCGGTTGTTAGTGCGGTTGTTAGTGCGGTTGTTAGTGCGGTAGTTAGTGCGGTTGTTAGTGCGGTTGTTAGTGCGGTTGTTAGTGCGGTTGTTAGTGCGGTTGTTAGTGCGGTTGTTAGTGCGGTTGTTAGTGCGGTTGTTAGTGCGGTTGTTAGTGCGGTTGTTAGTGCGGTTGTTAGTGCGGTTGTTAGTGCGGTTGTTAGTGCGGTTGTTAGTGCGGTTGTTAGTGCGGTTGTTAGTGCGGTTGTTAGTGCGGTTGTTAGTGCGGTTGTTAGTGCGGTTGTTATTGCGGTTGTTAGTGCGGTTGTTAGTGCGGTTGTTAGTGCGGTTGTTAGTGCGGTTGTTAGTGCGGTTGTTAGTGCGGTTGTTAGTGCGGTTGTTAGTGCGGTTGTTAGTGCGGTTGTTAGTGCGGTTGTTAGTGCGGTTGTTAGTGCGGTTGTTAGTGCGGTTGTTAGTGCGGTTGTTAGTGCGGCAGTTAGTGCGGTTGTTAGTGCGGTTGTTAGTGCGGTTGTTAGTGCGGTTGTTAGTGCGGCAGTTAGTGCGGCAGTTAGTGCGGTTGTTAGTGCGGTTGTTAGTGCGGTTGTTAGTGCGGTTGTTAGTGCGGTTGTTAGTGCGGCAGTTAGTGCGGTTGTTAGTGCGGCAATTAGTGCGGGAGATAGTGCGGTTGTTAGTGCGGTTGTTAGTGCGGTTGTTAGTGCGGTTGTTAGTGCGGTTGTTAGTGCGGCAGTTAGTGCGGTTGTTAGTGCGGCAATTAGTGCGGGAGATAGTGCGGCAGTTAGTGCGGTTGTTAGTGCGGTTGTTAGTGCGGTTGTTAGTGCGGTTGTTAGTGCGGTTGTTAGTGCGGTTGTTAGTGCGGTTGTTAGTGCGGTTGTTAGTGCGGCAGTTAGTGCGGTTGTTAGTGCGGTTGTTAGTGCGGTTGTTAGTGCGGTTGTTAGTGCGGTTGTTAGTGCGGTTGTTAGTGCGGTTGTTAGTGCGGTTGTTAGTGCGGTTGTTAGTGCGGTTGTTAGTGCGGTTGTTAGTGCGGTTGTTAGTGCGGCAGTTAGTGCGGTTGTTAGTGCGGTTGTTAGTGCGGTTGTTAGTGCGGCAGTTAGTGCGGTTGTTAGTGCGGTTGTTAGTGCGGTTGTTAGTGCGGTTGTTAGTGCGGCAGTTAGTGCGGTTGTTAGTGCGGTTGTTAGTGCGGTTGTTAGTGCGGTTGTTAGTGCGGTTGTTAGTGCGGTTGTTAGTGCGGTTGTTAGTGCGGTTGTTAGTGCGGTTGTTAGTGCGGTTGTTAGTGCGGCAGTTAGTGCGGTTGTTAGTGCGGTTGTTAGTGCGGTTGTTAGTGCGGTTGTTAGTGCGGTTGTTAGTGCGGTTGTTAGTGCGGTTGTTAGTGCGGCAGTTAGTGCGGTTGTTAGTGCGGCAATTAGTGCGGGAGATAGTGCGGTTGTTAGTGCGGTTGTTAGTGCGGTTGTTAGTGCGGTTGTTAGTGCGGTTGTTAGTGCGGTTGTTAGTGCGGTTGTTAGTGCGGCAGTTAGTGCGGTTGTTAGTGCGGTTGTTAGTGCGGTTGTTAGTGCGGTTGTTAGTGCGGCAGTTAGTGCGGTTGTTAGTGCGGTTGTTAGTGCGGTTGTTAGTGCGGTTGTTAGTGCGGTAGTTAGTGCGGTTGTTAGTGCGGTTGTTAGTGCGGTTGTTAGTGCGGTTGTTAGTGCGGTTGTTAGTGCGGTTGTTAGTGCGGTTGTTAGTGCGGTTGTTAGTGCGGCAGTTAGTGCGGTTGTTAGTGCGGTTGTTAGTGCGGCAGTTAGTGCGGTTGTTAGTGCGGTTGTTAGTGCGGTTGTTAGTGCGGTTGTTAGTGCGGCAGTTAGTGCGGTTGTTAGTGCGGTTGTTAGTGCGGTTGTTAGTGCGGTTGTTAGTGCGGTTGTTAGTGCGGTTGTTAGTGCGGTTGTTAGTGCGGTTGTTAGTGCGGTTGTTAGTGCGGTTGTTAGTGCGGTTGTTAGTGCGGTTGTTAGTGCGGTTGTTAGTGCGGTTGTTAGTGCGGTTGTTAGTGCGGTTGTTAGTGAGGCAGTTAGTGCGGTTGTTAGTGCGGTTGTTAGTGCGGTTGTTAGTGCGGCAGTTAGTGCGGTTGTTAGTGCGGCAGTTAGTGCGGTTGTTAGTGCGGTTGTTAGTGCGGCAGTTAGTGCGGTTGTTAGTGCGGCAATTAGTGCGGGAGATAGTGCGGCAGTTAGTGCGGTTGTTAGTGCGGTTGTTAGTGCGGTTGTTAGTGCGGTTGTTAGTGCGGTTGTTAGTGCGGTTGTTAGTGCGGTTGTTAGTGCGGTTGTTAGTGCGGCAGTTAGTGCGGTTGTTAGTGCGGTTGTTAGTGCGGTTGTTAGTGCGGTTGTTAGTGCGGTTGTTAGTGCGGTTGTTAGTGCGGCAGTTAGTGCGGTTGTTAGTGCGGTTGTTAGTGCGGTTGTTAGTGCGGTTGTTAGTGCGGTTGTTAGTGCGGTTGTTAGTGCGGTTGTTAGTGCGGTTGTTAGTGCGGTTGTTAGTGCGGTTGTTAGTGCGGTTGTTAGGGCGGTTGTTAGTGCGGTTGTTAGTGCGGTTGTTAGTGCGGTTGTTAGTGCGGCAATTAGTGCGGGAGATAGTGCGGTTGTTAGTGCGGTTGTTAGTGCGGTTGTTAGTGCGGTTGTTAGTGCGGTTGTTAGTGCGGTTGTTAGTGCGGTTGTTAGTGCGGCAGTTAGTGCGGTTGTTAGTGCGGCAGTTAGTGCGGTTGTTAGTGCGGTTGTTAGTGCGGTTGTTAGTGCGGTTGTTAGTGCGGTTGTTAGTGCGGTTGTTAGTGCGGTTGTTAGTGCGGTAGTTAGTGCGGTTGTTAGTGCGGTTGTTAGTGCGGTTGTTAGTGCGGTTGTTAGTGCGGTTGTTAGTGCGGTTGTTAGTGCGGTTGTTAGTGCGGTTGTTAGTGCGGCAGTTAGTGCGGTTGTTAGTGCGGTTGTTAGTGCGGCAGTTAGTGCGGTTGTTAGTGCGGTTGTTAGTGCGGTTGTTAGTGCGGTTGTTAGTGCGGCAGTTAGTGCGGTTGTTAGTGCGGTTGTTAGTGCGGTTGTTAGTGCGGTTGTTAGTGCGGTTGTTAGTGCGGTTGTTAGTGCGGTTGTTAGTGCGGTTGTTAGTGCGGTTGTTAGTGCGGTTGTTAGTGCGGTTGTTAGTGCGGTTGTTAGTGCGGTTGTTAGTGCGGTTGTTAGTGCGGTTGTTAGTGCGGTTGTTAGTGCGGTTGTTAGTGAGGCAGTTAGTGCGGTTGTTAGTGCGGTTGTTAGTGCGGTTGTTAGTGCGGCAGTTAGTGCGGTTGTTAGTGCGGCAGTTAGTGCGGTTGTTAGTGCGGTTGTTAGTGCGGCAGTTAGTGCGGTTGTTAGTGCGGCAATTAGTGCGGGAGATAGTGCGGCAGTTAGTGCGGTTGTTAGTGCGGTTGTTAGTGCGGTTGTTAGTGCGGTTGTTAGTGCGGTTGTTAGTGCGGTTGTTAGTGCGGTTGTTAGTGCGGTTGTTAGTGCGGCAGTTAGTGCGGTTGTTAGTGCGGTTGTTAGTGCGGTTGTTAGTGCGGTTGTTAGTGCGGTTGTTAGTGCGGTTGTTAGTGCGGCAGTTAGTGCGGTTGTTAGTGCGGTTGTTAGTGCGGTTGTTAGTGCGGTTGTTAGTGCGGTTGTTAGTGCGGTTGTTAGTGCGGTTGTTAGTGCGGTTGTTAGTGCGGTTGTTAGTGCGGTTGTTAGGGCGGTTGTTAGTGCGGTTGTTAGTGCGGTTGTTAGTGCGGTTGTTAGTGCGGTTGTTAGTGCGGTTGTTAGTGCGGTTGTTAGTGCGGTTGTTAGTGCGGTTGTTAGTGCGGTTGTTAGTGCGGTTGTTAGTGCGGTTGTTAGTGCGGTTGTTAGTGCGGTTGTTAGTGCGGTTATTAGTGCGGCAGTTAGTGCGGTTGTTAGTGCGGCAGTTAGTGCGGTTGTTAGTGCGGTTGTTAGTGCGGCAGTTAGTGCGGTTGTTAGTGCGGCAATTAGTGCGGGAGATAGTGCGGCAGTTAGTGCGGTTGTTAGTGCGGTTGTTAGTGCGGTTGTTAGTGCGGTTGTTAGTGCGGTTGTTAGTGCGGTTGTTAGTGCGGTTGTTAGTGCGGTTGTTAGTGCGGCAGTTAGTGCGGTTGTTAGTGCGGTTGTTAGTGCGGTTGTTAGTGCGGTTGTTAGTGCGGTTGTTAGTGCGGTTGTTAGTGCGGCAGTTAGTGCGGTTGTTAGTGCGGTTGTTAGTGCGGTTGTTAGTGCGGTTGTTAGTGCGGTTGTTAGTGCGGTTGTTAGTGCGGTTGTTAGTGCGGCAGTTAGTGCGGTTGTTAGTGCGGTTGTTAGTGCGGTTGTTAGTGCGGTTGTTAGTGCGGTTGTTAGTGCGGTTGTTAGTGCGGTTGTTAGTGCGGTTATTAGTGCGGCAGTTAGTGCGGTTGTTAGTGCGGCAGTTAGTGCGGTTGTTAGTGCGGTTGTTAGTGCGGCAGTTAGTGCGGTTGTTAGTGCGGCAATTAGTGCGGGAGATAGTGCGGCAGTTAGTGCGGTTGTTAGTGCGGTTGTTAGTGCGGTTGTTAGTGCGGTTGTTAGTGCGGTTGTTAGTGCGGTTGTTAGTGCGGTTGTTAGTGCGGTTGTTAGTGCGGCAGTTAGTGCGGTTGTTAGTGCGGTTGTTAGTGCGGTTGTTAGTGCGGTTGTTAGTGCGGTTGTTAGTGCGGTTGTTAGTGCGGCAGTTAGTGCGGTTGTTAGTGCGGTTGTTAGTGCGGTTGTTAGTGCGGTTGTTAGTGCGGTTGTTAGTGCGGTTGTTAGTGCGGCAGTTAGTGCGGTTGTTAGTGCGGTTGTTAGTGCGGTTGTTAGTGCGGTTGTTAGTGCGGTTGTTAGTGCGGTTGTTAGTGCGGTTGTTAGTGCGGTTGTTAGTGCGGTTGTTAGTGCGGTTGTTAGTGCGGTTGTTAGTGCGGTTGTTAGTGCGGTTGTTAGTGCGGTTGTTAGTGCGGTTGTTAGTGAGGTTGTTAGTGCGGTTGTTAGTGCGGTTGTTAGTGCGGTTGTTAGTGCGGTTGTTAGTGCGGTTGTTAGTGCGGTTGTTAGTGCGGTTGTTAGTGCGGTTGTTAGTGCGGTTGTTAGTGCGGTTGTTAGTGCGGTTGTTAGTGCGGTTGTTAGTGCGGTTGTTAGTGCGGTTGTTAGTGCGGTTGTTAGTGCGGTTGTTAGTGCGGTTGTTAGTGCGGTTGTTAGTGCGGTTGTTAGTGCGGTTGTTAGTGCGGTTGTTAGTGCGGTTATTAGTGCGGCAGTTAGTGCGGTTGTTAGTGCGGCAGTTAGTGCGGTTGTTAGTGCGGTTGTTAGTGCGGCAGTTAGTGCGGTTGTTAGTGCGGCAATTAGTGCGGGAGATAGTGCGGCAGTTAGTGCGGTTGTTAGTGCGGTTGTTAGTGCGGTTGTTAGTGCGGTTGTTAGTGCGGTTGTTAGTGCGGTTGTTAGTGCGGTTGTTAGTGCGGTTGTTAGTGCGGCAGTTAGTGCGGTTGTTAGTGCGGTTGTTAGTGCGGTTGTTAGTGCGGTTGTTAGTGCGGTTGTTAGTGCGGTTGTTAGTGCGGCAGTTAGTGCGGTTGTTAGTGCGGTTGTTAGTGCGGTTGTTAGTGCGGTTGTTAGTGCGGTTGTTAGTGCGGTTGTTAGTGCGGTTGTTAGTGCGGCAGTTAGTGCGGTTGTTAGTGCGGTTGTTAGTGCGGTTGTTAGTGCGGTTGTTAGTGCGGTTGTTAGTGCGGTTGTTAGTGCGGTTGTTAGTGCGGTTATTAGTGCGGCAGTTAGTGCGGTTGTTAGTGCGGCAGTTAGTGCGGTTGTTAGTGCGGTTGTTAGTGCGGCAGTTAGTGCGGTTGTTAGTGCGGCAATTAGTGCGGGAGATAGTGCGGCAGTTAGTGCGGTTGTTAGTGCGGTTGTTAGTGCGGTTGTTAGTGCGGTTGTTAGTGCGGTTGTTAGTGCGGTTGTTAGTGCGGTTGTTAGTGCGGTTGTTAGTGCGGCAGTTAGTGCGGTTGTTAGTGCGGTTGTTAGTGCGGTTGTTAGTGCGGTTGTTAGTGCGGTTGTTAGTGCGGTTGTTAGTGCGGCAGTTAGTGCGGTTGTTAGTGCGGTTGTTAGTGCGGTTGTTAGTGCGGTTGTTAGTGCGGTTGTTAGTGCGGTTGTTAGTGCGGCAGTTAGTGCGGTTGTTAGTGCGGTTGTTAGTGCGGTTGTTAGTGCGGTTGTTAGTGCGGTTGTTAGTGCGGTTGTTAGTGCGGTTGTTAGTGCGGTTGTTAGTGCGGTTGTTAGTGCGGTTGTTAGTGCGGTTGTTAGTGCGGTTGTTAGTGCGGTTGTTAGTGCGGTTGTTAGTGCGGTTGTTAGTGCGGTTGTTAGTGCGGTTGTTAGTGCGGTTGTTAGTGCGGTTGTTAGTGCGGTTGTTAGTGCGGTTGTTAGTGCGGTTGTTAGTGCGGCAGTTAGTGCGGTTGTTAGTGCGGTTGTTAGTGCGGTTGTTAGTGCGGTTGTTAGTGCGGTTGTTAGTGCGGTTGTTAGTGCGGGAGATAGTGCGGTTGTTAGTGCGGTTGTTAGTGCGGTTGTTAGTGCGGTTGTTAGTGCGGCAGTTAGTGCGGTTGTTAGTGCGGTTGTTAGTGCGGTTGTTAGTGCGGTTGTTAGTGCGGTTGTTAGTGCGGTTGTTAGTGCGGGAGATAGTGCGGTTGTTAGTGCGGTTGTTAGTGCGGTTGTTAGTGCGGCAGTTAGTGCGGTTGTTAGTGCGGTTGTTAGTGCGGTTGTTAGTGCGGTTGTTAGTGCGGTTGTTAGTGCGGTTGTTAGTGCGGTTGTTAGTGCGGTTGTTAGTGCGGTTGTTAGTGCGGTTGTTAGTGCGGTTGTCAATGCGGTTGTTAGTGCGGTTGTTAGTGCGGTTGTTAGTGCGGTTGTTAGTGCGGTTGTTAGTGCGGTTGTTAGTGCGGTTGTTAGTGCGGTTGTTAGTGAGGTTGTTAGTGCGGTTGTTAGTGCGGTTGTTAGTGCGGTTGTTAGTGCGGTTGCTAGTGCGGTTGTTAGTGCGGTTGTTAGTGCGGCAGTTAGTGCGGTTGTTAGTGCGGTTGTTAGTGCGGTTGTTAGTGCGGTTGTTAGTGCGGTTGTTAGTGCGGTTGTTAGTGCGGTTGTTAGTGCGGTTGTTAGTGCGGTTGTTAGTGCGGTTGTTAGTGCGGTTGTTAGTGCGGTTGTTAGTGCGGTTGTTAGTGCGGTTGTTAGTGCGGCAGTTAGTGCGGTTGTTAGTGCGGTTGTTAGTGCGGTTGTTAGTGCGGTTGTTAGTGCGGTTGTTAGTGCGGTTGTTAGTGCGGTTGTTAGTGCGGCAGTTAGTGCGGTTGTTAGTGCGGCAGTTAGTGCGGTTGTTAGTGCGGTTGTTAGTGCGGTTGTTAGTGCGGCAGTTAGTGCGGTTGTTAGTGCGGTTGTTAGTGCGGTTGTTAGTGCGGCAGTTAGTGCGGCAGTTAGTGCGGCAGTTAGTGCGGTTGTTAGT